>OU015499.1:70538749-71108749 GCA_907164885.2 Dolomedes plantarius | reverse complement strand
CTTTTGATTGGTAAATTAATTGTGCCATAAGCCATACATTGAAAGTGTCATTTTATTACGTGCTGCACTTTGTAACATGGCCCCATGTGTAGTTATAAAGTGAAGAAGAAATGTCATTTGTCATTATTATATAGATTTTTATTATTTGTCAATTTTATATACAAATTGTAGTAAATGCAGGACTCATTTAAGAATTTCATGTAATCTTGCATTTTAAAAATTATTGATACATACTTATGATAGCTGTATGGTTTCCAGAAATATTAATTTTATATATTTATAATCGGATTTGGTCAAACTTATACGAATTGCTGGACATAGAATTTACTAATTTTTGAGCCGCAGAAGAAAGTAACTGTGAAAACCACATCTATATTTAGAATTCAGGGAACTTTATACAAAAAGAATATTAAAGTATAATTTTAGAGATTCATGGTAATCTCTCTATTCTAAAAAAAAAGTAACTACCGTTGCCGCTGTCAAAAGCTTGTCACGCTATCTCCTCCGAAACCGCTGGGGGTATAGGGTCGAGAGCGATACCAATATATGCAGAAAAATGGGGGGGGGGACCAAAGTAAGACATGACATCATCTTGGAGGGACAGGGAAGCCTAGTGGTAATGTGTTTGCTTTTGGTACTGAGGATGCTCAGATCACTGGGGTATAAAACATTTACAGACTGGTACAAAGATAACAATAATTGAGGAACAAGGGTAGCCTAGTGGCAACGTGTTGGCTTTTGGTACTGAGGATACTCAGATCATTGGGGTATAAAGTATTTATAGACTGGTTCAAGGCAGATAACAATAATGGAGGGACAGGGGTATCCTAGTGGTAATGTGTTAGCTTTCGGTACTGAGGATGCTCGGATCGAATCCAAACAAGCACCATTAAATACCTTTGTGTCTGGGCCGGATATGGGCATGTTAAATCCGTAGACGGGAAAATCCTTCTTTGAGGTCAGTGGGTGGGGAAGGTACAATCCCCTGAGATGTCACCCCTAGGGGTGTTTGGTGAAAACTGAGGTTGCTGCAGCTTAGCAAGGTGCAACCTCAATTTTCACCGAGCAAATTTAATTTTCCAGTGCAAAGTAATCAAATGTTATACTCTGTTACTTTCATATATATTAAGTTAATGTAGAAATTTCCAGATTTTTAAATATTAAAAAATGTAGAATTTCCACAAAATCTTCACATTTTTTATTTATCAGATTTCTATAAATTATGTTTAAAACAAAATAATATATGCCTCCCAAAACCCATACATAACGTAAAAACTGTACATAAATCAGAAAACTAAAAAGATCAATTCAACTAACATTGAACTTAAGGACAGAAACTATTATATTAAGAAATCTACAAAAACATATCAACAGACCAAATGCAGTTATAAATTTTCCCACAACAAAATAATCTTTTGAATTTAACAAATATGCAGGTAATAGAGCAAACAAATAAAATCTAGTTCTAACTGACCCAAGTACAATTTTTACAATAAAAAATCATACCAAAGCTGTCATAAAATCAATAAATGCAGATTTTATAAATCTTGAAATGTTTCTAATGAAGAAATTTTTAGAATAAATTGTGCAGAGAATATTAAATATTTATATATTATATAATATATTAATGTCTCTGTACAGCTTTGAGCTGTTAAATAATTTATTTTTCCTTTAATAGGAATTACAATTTTAAATATCAAGTATTTCTTTTAATTACCCTCTTTGAAATACATTGATTTAAAACTTTAAACAAGCATATTATAATGAATGTTGTAACTAAAATGATGAATATTTAGAAGAATTACATTTAATGGTGTTGCTGTTATTTTTATTCCAATGAAAGATGTGCATGAATGTTATTTATCAAATCTAGTCATCCAAATTTTTAACACTGAATAAATACAGAAAAAACATTAAAAAAAAAAATTAAAATGCAATCAGAAATAAAAAGTTCTCCGATAGAATAATGATACAAGAAAGCAACGCCTAAACTGCAGAGTACTGCTCATGGTGCCAAGCTGTAAAAACTCACCAAATTTGGTGCCAGTTCATCTTTTATGCGGAAAATTTAATTAGTTTTATCTATAAGTTATGCATAAAATTACCAGTATATATTGATTTCATTGTAAATTTTAAAATATTAAAGCACATAAATGATGGTTTGTTAACTTTGGTAAGCTTTCGTATTTTAAAAATTTTAATATTTTAAGCATGGAACTAAATTTAAAAAATTCTAGACACATGAATGTTGGGAAAAGTGCTGAATTTTTTCATGGCCTCAAATTAGGTGATTATATAAGTGGTTCCTTTCTTTATGTTCAGTTATAATAGAGTTGTAATCTTTATAATGCTACTATGACTCAGTTTAACAGCTTAATATGCTGTAAACCTGATCCAACTAAACTTCACTCTAACATCACGAAAGATGAGTGATTATAACTTGGAAATGTCACAGTTTCAACTAACTGAATTTGAATGATGATGATTAAGATGTTTTTAGCCAATGAAATTTGAACTTACCTTCAGAAAATGAAAAATATTTTAAAATCTTTTCACAATATTTTTATTTTTCTCCTTTTTAAGGAATAGAATCTGGAAGATGAGACCTTACCCTTGGTTATTCATATCTAGATTATAGGTATAACTCCAGGCCTAAACACATCAGGGAAATCTTTTCACCATGGATAGTGTTTTTTAATTCTAATTTTTCAAATAAAAATTCACATTTTATAGATATTAATTTTGTATTAAAATATTTAAATTTTGTTCTTAGTTTTGTAAATTTACCTGTAATGTATGTTCATATTTTTTCTCTTTCCTCTATACACGTTGAAATTATCTTGCCACAAACTTTTAACTTTCATTTTCTTTATTTACTTTTTTACAATTTTTGTAAGGATCTATCTTGTAGTATTAAAATGTTTTTTTATAGTTTTTAAAATTTTTTATAAAAATAAAATTCTTGTATTTTGAATACATTATTTCCCTAACATTTTCTACATGCAATGCTACAACACATTTTTAAAAAATTTAAATTTTGACCTACTTATTGAAAGCAATTGATACATTTTAGACACTTTGCAAATATTCAAGCTCTTTTGATTTATTATTTCAGATAAATGCTCTATTCAAAATAAATGCTCTATTGAAAACCTTTTTTATTAAAATATTCTCATGTAGTTTATAAGTTACATATTGTTGGATTTTCATACAAAGTGTGGATTGTCAGGCTAAAAGCTTTAAAACAGTAAGAAATAGTATTTTCCTAAATTTCTGATGAGGGGAACTTCACTTGGTGGAGTTTGACAACTTTCCGCAGAATGGCACAAAATTTGGAACTTGGCCTCCTATATTTTATCTTTTACGGCAACTATTAACAGTTGAAAAACATTTGTTTAACTCATAATCAGAAAAGTTGCCGAAGAGGTTATGTATGCCTTGTATGATGATATATTTATAAATGGGCACTTTTCTGTTAGCTGGGTACCAGACAAAAACCGCCAAGCTTAAAAATTGGTACAGTTATCGCCAAGCCTAAATGTTTACATGAAAAGAATATTTGATCCTTGTAGAATTTTATTTTTATTACATTTAGTTCACACTAATAAATTGAAACATATATAAAAAACAATAATGAAATAAAAAAAGATCAATTTACACAACAGGCATGAAATTGTAATTTTGTTTACAATTGCTGAAAAGAAATTTGCCTGAGCATGTAAACATCGCCACATAAATTCAATTAAATAAGACTCTAAATAGTTTCTTGCAGTTCCATGCTGACATTTATTCCACCATTTTGCAGAACCCCACAACTGCAATATTGTCTGGGTATGGCATCCGGTTTTTGGGTTCACAAAATTTTACAAGTGATTGACAGTAAAATGTTCAAATCCGGAATCTTTCAGTTCTCTAGTTTTGTATCTTTTCCAACAGTTGGAAAATAAGGTACTGCCATCAGCTATATTCACTCTATGGCGGGCATTAAAGTAGTTGCTGTTCAATTTGGGACTGCAACAAGGCAACATTCATTAGTTTCACGACATAACCCACTGAGGTGGAAAAATGCACCCAACATTGCTTTTTCTTCGAGTAAATAGACTTTCATCAATTTCAACTACTCTGTTGGCTCCTCTGATTTTTTTTTCCATAACAACAAAGCATTGGCACAAATTTCACTCAAATAGTTGTTCCAGTCGACAGTCATACTGTGATTAATTTGAAGCTGATGTTAAAAAAATTCAACCGTTAACTCTTGACACCACACGTAAATAAAGCGTAAAGCAGCGAGAAAAGGGATATGTGATCCATCAAACCAGGTTTGTGTTAGTATTCCTTTCCTTTCTCTGCATGACTGAAGACTGCATAGCCATCTTGGTGATGAATCACTCATGCATAACCTCATCAGATGATCATTTGAACATCACCTCTCTTTATGAAGAATTCCAATCTTTTGGAAAAATTGGATGTTTAACTCTTCATCTTTAGGCAACTGCCAAACTGTGTAGTCTATCTTTGCATTTTAAATAACAGTAATTTTTTCAAACTCTTAAGTTTCAGGGTATTATTGACTGATGCCAAATTCACTCTTCATATTTTGAAATATGAAAAAAAGATTTATTTATTTTCGCGTGAACATTTAGGCTTGGGCATAATTGCGCCAACTTTTAAGCTTTGCGGTTGTCGGGTGCCCAGCTAATGGAAGAGTACCTATAAAGGATGGGTAAAAGTTGTAAATAAAATGATCAGTGAAATCAGATTGGCAACTTTTAGAAATGACTCTTGAAATCATGGAGCGAATATTTTAATAGAACGCCAACATCGACCAGAAAGTAATAATTTATCAATTAACTGAAAACAACATACCATGGCTGAACATGCAGTTTTTTTAACAGTTTAATAGTTATACGTATTGTATTAACATTTAGCTTCACTCGCAAAAAAAATTGCGCAAAATGTTGAAATCATAAATGTAGGATCATTTTCAATTCCTTAACAAAACAGTTCTGTCATACAATACAGAACAGTGGCGCAACCAGGATTTTTTCTTGGGGAGGGTCGGGCCGAGATGAACGGATAGAATTATTTATAATGCAAAATCAATATTCATAATGCAATTTCTATTTCTTTGCCCCCCCCCCCCCCTGGGTGCGCCACTGATACAGAAAAAAATGATCTGTAAGTTTAACTTACTTGAATATCTGCTTATTTTTCTAGCATCTAGATTAATGTTATCTCAGTCCGTGTTACATTCTAAAAGCTGCGAAAGTTTGTCGCCAAAGAAACAACTGTTTTCTTTTAATGAATAAGATTACTTTTAATTTCCTTAATTACTAAAAGAATCATGAAGAGAATTGAATACAGTAAACATGAATCATGAATGTCTCGCTTAAGCGGCATTGTTGCCATTAGTGAGTATAAATATACTCCTGTTTAATGCACTAGTAGGTTGTGGGTAGACAGCCGGCTGGCCGGTTGTTAGTCATTCTGATTAAGCTGCCGGTCGATGCAGTAATTTCATTGCGCATCATGTTTGGAAACTCGATTAGCCGGCAGCTTAGCCCGTCTGCACACGGAGCAACTCAAAAGAAACTGATAACTGACTCAAATCACAAACCAGTTCGTGATGAGTCGACGGGTCGGACGGACGGTTACAAACCCGTCGGACGGGTTTGTAACCAGTTGCGCCGTGTGCGTGGCTCCATTCAATTACGTAGGTTGCGACTCATCACGAACTGGTTTGTGATTTGAGTCAGTTATCAGTTTCTTTTGAGTTGCTCCGTGTGCAGACGGGCTTAGGGTTTAGAATTAAATTGCTGACTTGTTTTGCCGGCTGCTTAGCATTGAGGACTAAACGAACGTTCGATTTTGCCAGTAGCTTAGAGTGGTGACTAAAGGGCCAGCCAGTTTTACCCGTAGCATAGTATACTTTTATATTATTGCTAGCGGCCCGTCCCGACTTTGTCCGGGTTGAACAAAATATTATACCAATAAATTTCCAGTTGATAGCCAATAAATTGTAAATCTTTTTTTACCTTAAATGTCCAATAAAAAATGTAGTTTCAAATGTAGTTTTCTTCAATAAACCCTTTAACGTTGCCAGTTTCAAAAATCCTTTTTGTATTTATCAATACCTCCTCTACTTGAATCTTAAAAATATTAAACCTTTTCCTTACGGGGTGGGATAGCATATATCCGAAGCACATACTCTCGAAAAATACGGTGTGATGTCGGCAGAGATATAGTCTCGAATTCCACTTCGTTGTGACTTTCCTAACGCCTTTGCCCCCAAAGAACAATTGGGTGACATTCTGGGAATGGAGGGTCAATCTTGCCGAAAAGGACTGAATAATAATCTTTTGTCGTTCAAGCTAGAGGCTATTTCTTTTTAGGCGAGAGACATCAGAAGGGCGGTTCATCCATTTTCAGCCTTTTGAGAGATCAAAGAGGCACGGAGTGCCGATGAACTACTATTGAAATTCTTCTTCAATAGTAAGAAAGCAATAATAAAGCAATTAACCACTCTTTCCCCTGACCCCCCACGCTGAATGTCCCCCACGTAAAATGGGGATAGGAAGTAGATAACATTTTCCCGTTGTAAAGAGCGATTTCGAAAAACAGACCCCGTAAGCTAAAGGGTGTTGCTATGGTTACTTCACTGCGGTTGACAAAGGAAAAGATGTAAGGTACATTTTAATGCACAAAAGTTGTACATTACCCTCCAAATACAAAATCTGCTCTCTCTCTTTGTATATTATTATAGAATTATAGATACACATTGGTATCCCAAAATTAGAATAAGAGATGAAATAAAAATACAAAAATAAAAAAGGATTTTAAATAAAGAATTTTTTAAATTATTTTAAGCAACTAAAATAATATTCAAATTAATATTACGTTATTTATTAATTAAAGTTAATTTTTTAAAAGAAAGAGGTGTGTTTGAGACCGTAGTTTTATTCAAAAATAACAAAGGATTTTAAGTAAAGAATGTATTTTTAATTATTTTAAGCACTTAAAATAGTATTCAAATTAATATTACGTTAGTTATTAATTAAAGTTAATTTTTTAAAAGAGAGAGGTTAAGAGATGAAATAAAAATACAAAAATAAAAAAGGATTTTAAGTAAAGAATGTTTTTTTAAATAATATTAAAATTTTTTTCAAATAATATTCCTAAAATAATATTCAAATTAATATTACGTTAGTAAATAATTAAAGTTAATTTTTTAAAAGAAAAAGGCGTGCCGGAGAACGGCTAGGTTCGAACTACTATCATCAGAACAGAAGCCCACCGCGATAGCACCACGCTAAGCAGCACCTATTTGCAAGAATTTTTCAAATAGGTGCAGTGGTTCTGGAGATTACCCACCACGTACGCTCTCTCTCCACACAATCCCACCACAATCGCTCTCTCTTTATATATAAGTATAGATGATCAGATATACATAATATATAGCTTCGGCACAAAAAGCAGTAGAGGACAGTAGCGGTAACAATGGAGATTGTTAGGATTAAGCCCCTAACTTTATTTCTACTGATTATTATATATACATAATATATAGCCTATGTCCATCTGGAATAATGTACCTTTCAAACAGTGAAAGAATTTTCAAATAGGTGCAGTGGTTCTGGAGATTACCCACCACGTACAAAATCGCTCTCTTTATATATAAGTACTAGCTGAAAACCCGCGCTTCGCTACGGAGTACATTCAAATTAAATACAACGGTCAACGTATGCAATTTATGCCAAAAAATAAATATATATATTTATAATAAATGCGATGATCAATGTATACAATTGATGTAAAATATATATCTATCTATATATATATATATTTATAAAAAAATCGTAAGGGATATGCATTTTTTTGGATAATATCCAATCTTCTGCTGCATTAGAAAGAGAAAAAAATATTTTTTTTGTCTATTTAGTTGTTACGCACGTGACGATAAATTGATTGAAAGTACCAGAAAAAGAAATCTCGTGATCAGCATTTAATAAATTAAATTCTAAAAATTAATCTTTAAAAATTCACGAAAAATCAGGAAATGGAGGTAAAAATTCGAAAAACATTTCATTTTGAAGGATTTTTTATGATCTTTCTCGTGATATAAATTTTATAACCCTCAATGTATTATTTTAAATGCAAACGTAAACAAAGTTTAAAAAACAGCTTAAAAATTTAATTTAAAAAAATCTAAGAAGAATTTTTGAAAAATCTTTCTTAATGCACCCCTACACTATTAGAAGAATCGCCATACAAAATTTCAGCCCTTTAGGTCCAGCGGTTTGGTCTGTGCGTTGTATGTCAGTCAGTCAGTCAGTCAGTGAATGAATGAGTCAGTTACGGAACTGTTTTATCTATCTATACTAATATATAAAGAGAGAGGGGATTTTGTACGTGGAGGGTAATCTTCAGAACCACTGTACCTATTTGAAAAATTCTTTCACTGTTTGAAAGATACATTATTCCAGATGGACATAGGCTATATATTATGTATATCTAATCAGTAGAAATAAAGTTAGGGGCTTAATCCTAACAATCTCCATTGTTACTGCTACTGTCCTCTATTGCTTTTTGTGGCGAAGTCTTCAACGATCCTTAGCGTGGTGCTATCTATACTAATATATAAAGAGAGAGGGGATTTTGTACGTGGAGGGTAATCTTCAGAACCACTGTACCTATTTGAAAAATTCTTTCACTGTTTGAAAGGTACATTATTCCAGATGGACATAGGCTATATATTATGTATATATAATCAGTAGAAATAAAGTTAGGGGCTTAATACTAACAATCTCCATTGTTACCGCTACTGTCCTCTACCGCTTTTTGTGGCGAAGTCTTCAACGATCCTTAGCGTGGTGCTATCTATACTAATATATAAGGAGAGAGGGGATTTTGTACGTGGAGGGTAATCTTCAGAACCACTGTACCTATTTGAAAAATTCTTTCACTGTTTGAAAAGTACATTATTCCAGATGGACATAGGCTATATATTATGTATATCTAATCAGTAGAAATAAAGTTAGGGGCTTAATCCTAACAATCTCCATTGTTACCGCTACTGTCCTCTATTGCTTTTTGTGGCGAAGTCTTCAACGATCCTTAGCGTGGTGCTATCTATACTTATATATAAAGAGAGAGCGATTTTGTACGTGGAGGGTAATCTTCAGAACCACTGTACCTATTTGAAAAATTCTTTCACTGTTTGAAAGGTACATTATTCCAGATGGTCATAGGCTATATATTATGTATATCTAATCAGTAGAAATAAAGTTAGGGGCTTAATCCTAACAATCTCCATTGTTACTGCTACTGTCCTCTATTGCTTTTTGTGGCGAAGTCTTCAACGATCCTTAGCGTGGTGCTATCTATACTAATATATAAAGAGAGAGGGGATTTTGTACGTGGAGGGTAATCTTCAGAACCACTGTACCTATTTGAAAAATTCTTTCACTGTTTGAAAGGTACATTATTCCAGATGGTCATAGGCTATATATTATGTATATCTGATCAGTAGAAATAAAGTTAGGGGCTTAATCCTAACAATCTCCATTGTTACCGCTACTGTCCTCTACCGCTTTTTGTGCCGAAGTCTTCAACGATCCTTAGCGTGGTGCTATCTATACTTATATATAAAGAGAGAGCGATTTTGTACGTGGAGGGTAATCTTCAGAACCACTGTACCTATTTGAAAAATTCTTTCACTGTTTGAAAGGTACAGTATTCCAGATGGACATAGGCTATATATTATGTATATCTGATCAGTAGAAATAAAGTTAGGGGCTTAATCCTAACAATCTCCATTGTTACCGCTACTGTCCTCTACCGCTTTTTGTGCCGAAGTCTTCAACGATCCTTAGCGTGGTGATATCTATACTTATATATAAAGAGAGAGAGCGATTTTGTACGTGGAGGGTAATCTTCAGAACCACTGTACCTATTTGAAAAATTCTTTCACTGTTTGAAAGGTACAGTATTCCAGATGGACATAGGCTATATATTATGTATATCTGATCAGTAGAAATAAAGTTAGGGGCTTAATCCTAACAATCTCCATTGTTTCCGCTACTGCATCTTCTACAGCTTTTTGTTCCGAAGATTTCAACGATCCTTATCGTGGTGCTATCGCGGTGGGCTTCTGTTCTGACGCTAGCGGTTCGAACCTAGCCGTTCTCCGGCATGCCTTTTTCTTTAAAAAATTTATTTTAATTATTAACTAACATAAAATTAATTTAAGGTATTATTTAGGTTATTATTAAGGTAAAAAAAGATTTACAATTTATTGGCTATCAACTGGAAATTTATTGGTATAATATTTTGTTCAACCCGGACAAAGTCGGGACGGGCCGCTAGTATATATATATAGATATAGATTAAACGTTTGTCACTTGGAGAAACGTTTAATTGACAAAACGTTTACAATATGGACGTTTACAATATAAACGTTTACAATTGACGAACGTTTATAGATACATATTGGTATCTCAAAATTAGAGTAAGAGATGAAATAAAAATACAAAAATAAAAAAAGGATTTTAAGTAAAGAATGTTTTTTTAATTATTTTAAGCACCTAAAATAATATTCAAATTAATATTACGTTACTTAATAATTGTGTGCACGTCCGCCATCTTGGATTTTTTTGCGTCAACTTGGCGATTTTACCGTGTTTTGAGGAGTGGAAAAATTCTCGCCAATGTGTTTTAAGCGGTGTTTTCAAAACGCTGGACTTTTTTTAGCTTTTTTAATAAAAACCACCTGTTTAAATTATGAAACTTAGAAAAGTTTTTGAAAAATCATTTAAACGTTGGACTTAGATTTATTTTTGGGTTTTTGATGAAAACCACTTTTTTCTGAAAAAATCATTCTCAAATATTGGAAATTTTGGGTTTTTCTTTTAGCTTTTTTAATAAAAACGACCTTTTTAAATTGTGAAACTTAATTGTGTAAGCATTTTCGTACCACCTAAATAACTTGCAATTTAAAAATTATCTAAAATTCAGCTTTGAAAAATGTAAAATAATTATGAACCCATAAATTTATGGTGAGTAACCAGATCCTCTTTTTTTTTTTTTTTGGTTAGGGCATTGTGGTAATGAAATTTTACTTCAGATTTGACCTTAACCAAATATTTGGTGCATACAATAAAATCGGGACAAGGATTATTTGACCATTTATCCTGCTGTGTTGGAAATAAGAAAAAAAAACCTTTTCCTAAACCAATAACTTAACCTTAACTAACTTTTTAACTTAGGTTCCTGGGGAGAGAGAAGTTGAACTTTAGTTATTTAAATTTATTTGTAATCCACTACAACTTGGAATTATAAAATATTTTAAAATATATTGTATTTAAAATGTATACTGTATTTTACATTTTACGAAAAAATGATGGCAGATAATTTTTACTTCAAATAAATGAAATGGTGTATCATTATAGTATACTAATTGACAATCGATAAACAAAATTAAAAGCAACTTAAATTTAATAAGTTAACGAAAAACTGATAATGGATTCAAAAATTTTCAACAAAAAGACTCTTAGTTTTAAAAATAATTTACTCTTTTGAGTCTAGTCAATTTGACTCAGATTTCCAGGTCAAGGCCAAGATCTGACCTAAAATCATTATACTGTAATTAAAAGATCACATCATAAATAACTGTTTGATCTTAAAATTAGAGAATTTGACATTGGGTTATTTTTACCAGAACGCAATAATTATCGCCATGCGAAATGCGCCAAACCCTGGCGGAAAAATCCAAGATGGCGGCCGTGCACACAAATCTAGAGTATCCCCCCTAACTTTATTTCTACTGATCAGATATACATAATATATAGCCTATGTCCATCTGGAATAATGTACCTTTCAAACAGTGAAAGAATTTTTCAAATAGGTGCAGTGGTTCCGGAGATTACCCTCCACGTACAAAATCTGCTCTCTCTTTATATATTAGTATAGACTAGCGGCCCGTCCCCACTTTGTCCGGGTTGAACAAAATATTATGCCAATAAATTTCCAGTTGATAGCCAATAAATTGTAATTTTTTTTTTACCTTAATAATAACCTAAATAATACCTTAAATTAATTTTATGTTAGTTAATAATTAAAATAAATTTTTTAAAAGAAAAAGGCGTGCCGGAGAACGGCTAGGTTCTAACCGCTAGCGTCAGAACAGAAGCCCACCGCGATAGCACCACGATAAGGATCGTTGAAATCTTCGGCACAAAAAAGCGGTAGAAGACAGTAGCGGTAACAATGGAGATTGTTAGGATTAAGCCCCTAACTTTATTTCTACTGATCAGATATACATAATATATAGCCTATGTCCATCTGGAATAATGTATCTTTCAAACAGTGAAAGAATTTTTCAAATAGGTACAGTGGTTCTGAAGATTACCCTCCACGTACAAAATCGCTCTCTCTTTATATATAAGTATAGATAGCACCACGCTAAGGATCGTTGAAGACTTCGGCACAAAAAGCGGTAGAGGACAGTAGCGGAAACAATGGAGATTGTTAGGATTAAGCCCCTAACTTTATTTCTACTGATCAGATATACATGATATATAACCTATGTCCATCTGGAATAATGTACCTTTCAAACAGTGAAAGAATTTTTCAAATAGGTACAGTGGTTCTGAAGATTACCCTCCACGTACAAAATCGCTCTCTCTTTATATATAAGTATAGATAGATGATCAGATATACATAATATATAGCCTATGTCCATCTGGTATAATGTACCTTTCAAACAGTGAAAGAATTTTTCAAATAGGTGCAGTGGTTCTGGAGATTACCCTCCACGTACAAAATCGCTCTCTCTTTATATATAAGTATAGATGATCAGATATACATAATATATAGCCTATGTCCATCTGGTATAATGTACCTTTCAAACAGTGAAAGAATTTTTCAAATAGGTGCAGTGGTTCTGGAGATTACCCTCCACGTACAAAAATCGCTCTCTCTTTATATATAAGTATAGATGATCAGATATACATAATATATAGCCTATGTCCATCTGGTATAATGTACCTTTCAAACAGTGAAAGAATTTTTCTCTTTTTCTAAACAGTGAAAATATATTTTGCTCTGATATACATGGTACGTTACACTTCAGCCAAAACGTCGTGTAATAATTCGGCCAGGCCCAGATTTCTGCATGGGCAAATGGGGCACTTGCCCAGGGCCCCCAAATTTATGGGGCCCCCTAATTTAGTATTAAGTTGTGCATATTTTTGAAAATTTCGTATATGTACGCAAATTAAAAACGGTTTCCGTATTTTCTGTCTTAATGACCATAATTTCTCTCTTTTTTTTTGGGGGGGGGGGAGTACAGTTTTATCAAAAATTTATATCCACATTAATATGGTTGAAAGTATAATGATTGAAACAGTCAAAGATTTTGACCTATTTACTTATAAAAATTTCGATTTTATTTGACTACTTTTGCAAAAGATATTTATTTCCATTAATTTTAACAATATTAGATTATTTTTTTAGCAACATAAATGCTGAAAATGATTCAAATACTGATCATTTGACTGTTATAACTCCCAAAATTTGTTTATAGATAGATGTCTTTTTTTTTCAAATTCAGTTGCAAAATCAAGTCCGTATCGAGGGTATAGGATTATAGGTATTGCTCTCCACACACAAAAAAAAGTGCAATGTGATGTGAAAAGAGGAAAAAGTACAGTATTTGGATCTTTCAAATATTTTCTTTATCATTTGTGAGTAAGGAAATTTTACTTCTGCTTTCTGTCTTTATATTTAAAAAAGCCTCTCTTCCAAACTACACTTTGCACCCTCTACCTATATTTTCTGAACAAAATTTCTGGCTATGGGCTTGACATCAACTTTGGTTTTTGGTTAATACGGTAAAGGAAAGCAGTGGTGGATACAAAAAAAATCCTGGGTGGGGCACAGTGCACTCACTATAGTGAAAGCATACGCTCATCCGTAAGCGTTTCTGGTTTAATTTTTCCTTTTTTTCTGGGGGGGGGGAGAGTTTGTAATAACTCCATGATGATTTTAAATGTCGTATGATCTATTTTAAATATGATCTATTTTAAATTTCAAATGATCTATTCTAAATTCAAATGATCTATTTTAAATTCTAAATAGATCTTCATATGATCTATTTTAAATTTCAAAAGAAAATTTCATGAATTTATTTATTAACAATTAAAAGTAAATTAATTAATTAGCACTTATTATTATTATTATTATTTTCAAATTTTTGACTTTCTGGTCGAAATTTTTTGAATTTCTGGTCCCAGTTTATGCGGGGGGAGCCTGGGTGAGTATCCTACATGTTCATGTGGAAATCTGGTCCTGGGGGAGAGCGAGTGCCCCCCCCCCTTTGGATCTGTCCTTGGAGGGCGCCCCCAAAGTCTGCTTTGCCCAGGGCCCCATTGGGTCAAAGTCGGGCCCTGAATTCGGCAGTTTAAAATTCTGGACTAATCCAGTCTGATTACCGTCAGAAATCAAACTCTCGATTGGGAATTTACAAGATATCTCATATTTTCATTAGTAAAACATTGTTTGCACGTAAACTGCATTGCTAAATTACTCCATCAATGTCATTACATATTTCCAGAGGTCTGATACTGTTTCGCAAAAAAGGGAGAGGACACTGCTGAGGACTGGCTTTCGTATTCATGAGTTAAACAGTGTAGGTACATTTAATACAGGGTTAGATTTAAGAGCTGTTACTTCCAAAGTATGCAACTGAATACACTAACATTAATATAACGTATTTTTACTAACCTTACAATGCTTAATATTCCCACAGCTGTTCAGATTAACCAGTGTCGATTAACCATTTTTTTAAAGCAATCGAACATTTTCTTTCCTTTTTGCGGTTTACAGCCACATCACTCACCTAGAACTATTTTTTTCTTCCAAAAACGAAAAAAAGTCTTTTTTTCAACATGTAAAAGCCTCTTCTCTCTGTTGACAGATGTCAGCAATGCAATTTGAGATCAGATAATCTTTCGTTTAAATTCTATGAAATGAGTACGTTGTGAAATCCATTTGAAAATGTTTGTAGTTCTAATGAGCTATCGTTCATATAACTTTTGGTTGATTTCATGTCTATTAACTTTTGAAGACATTAAAGACCTCATTTTATTATTTCACTTTGTCTAAAACCTATTCATATCTATTTGTCTAATTTCTTATAAATTTAAAAGGGATGTGCTAGGGGTTGAGCTTTGTTGAACCCTACTAATAATGTAATCAGGTCAAGAGAAGTCATAACGACAAAATTTCTATTGCGAATATAGATGTGTATTTAGGGTACAGGTATCCCCCGTATAACACAGCCGCTAGGATCTTAAAAAATGTCACGTAATGAGAATTCACTTTATACGAACAAAGAGCTAGTACAGAAAATATGGTTAGGTGCCGTAAATGAAAAAAACTATACTATTTTCTTTTTATAACCAAGAGAGACCAAATATGTTTTTAAAACAGTCAATAATTGATTAAAAGTATTATATATTGTTGGGAATAGTTGTAAATATTTCTGAATATTTGTAATGCCTCTTTGTTTTTCCTTAATTTAAGTTAAATGCCGTTTATTTACTGTTGTTGAACTGTACAGCTTTTGGTGATGTTTTCGCAAAATTTGGCGAACTTTGAGACAAATTTGGCCAGTTATGAGTTGTCTGGAAAACCAATCAAATTTCACCTAGCAAAATATCCTCATCTTCTGAGCTTTCTTCTGTAGCATCTTTGTTTCTATGCATTGTCTTTCCAAAAAAAAATTGTTATTTTCATTTGATTGCGTTTACCTGAGGGAACTTCATAAATTTTGTTAGAGAGATCTTCATAAATTTTATGCAACTAAACATTTGTGATGTTCTCTCTCAAATTTTGTGCCTCTTTCAGTGAAGAATATGCATTTAAAAAATGACGCTTGATGGTGTTTCTGCGGACAGTTCCTAGAAGCACGATTTTTTTTCTTTTATGTAATATTTTCTACGTGAAAAAAAGTTTGCAAGAATTGAGTTTTTATATAAAACTCACAAAATAAATGGATGGTTGATGTCTGATCACTTTAAATTTACAGAGAAAAAATCTTTGTGTCTTGAATGCAAAGTCGTATTTCTGTTTTCTATTTTCTTTAAGTAGAATTCAAAAACACATTTTTTTTCCCTCGAAAAGGTATAAGATATGATGCTAGTGTTCAATTCATTTTTTTGTCTCCAAAACATATACAGTCACACAGAAATTGTCATAGATGACAGATTATCCCAGTGTGAGAGGAAACAAATTAGGGAATAGCAAAACTCCTACGCTAAAAATATTCTCGAATGCACTTAAAATAAATTGGTTTCACTTTTAAATGAAAAGGTTTATTGATTTTCGTAAGTCTTCCACGTTTTTAGTTTCCATTTCGACTTTCTCCTGTTGTCTCGTTTAAAGATCACTTAAAAACTTTTTTCTCTAAAAATTTGTCATCACGTGACGTGATGTACTGGGGATTTCCTCCACTCTCGAACCTTTGAAAGTATAATTTTGTCACAATCATTGAGCTGGATAAATTTGCCAGTAAGGCAAAGATACCGGACTTTATCGGAAGCCTTCGCAAATATCAAGATTCTATTGCTGGATCAATTCCCAGTTTTACTCTTAAATGGAAGATTTAAAACCTTTTTAGGCCCTCGGGTGCCTTGTTCATCTTCACATCAATGTCAATGTCATGTTTGGTCAATGAAGCTCTGCACCTATATTTTGTTTCATGGGATTACTAAAACAGTGATACTTTTTAGAGAAATTTTATAGTGATCCTCTATAGTGAACCGTTGAACAGTGTGCCTCTGCCTGTAGACAGATGTGACATCTGTTAATAATTTTTAAATGGACTAGAATTACTAATGGATAATTGTAAGTTAAGGTCACTTAAAGTCAAACAGAATTCTTACTGGTAGAAAATAACTGAACCACACAGCAAATATGGGATAAAAGATTCAATGATAGCTCAGAAGGTCGCTGGGTTTTTCCTATGACTGTATTCTGGACACGAAGAATGTAAAAGCTCAACAGGTTGATAACTTTCAAATGATCACAAGCATGTTGTAGAACTGAATTTATTGATAGGTGAAAATCAGCTGAATACAAGGCAATATTAGCTACTTACGCAGAAGAATATCGGCATGTCTATACTTCAAAACTTGTAGATACATTGAAAAAGAAATTGCCCCGAAATGTGCGCTCACAGTACATTATAATGCAATACAAATAGAACAGCGAGCAAAAAGACACGTCTCTCCTCCAAGACTATATGCAACTGATTTACTTCGAGGGAAGGGGAATTTGCGATGGCAAACTTCTGAAGTATCGCCATCTGTTGACAATGGTAAGAGTTAAACTTCAGTAGAAAAAAGAAAAAATAGAAAATCAAAATCCACCAATAATATATTAAAATATTGTAAAAAAAAGGTAGTGAATCTGATAAGTTTTCTTTCTTGTTTTAACAACTTTTGAGTACGACTTACCTCCAAATTTAGCAACCATTGAGTTTTATACGTGTTTGAAGTATGATAAAAAATATTGCTTCTCTTAAACAGGAATTTACCAAAAATCGATTAAAAACCAAGCAAATTTAGATGTGTGTATTATTTTTTAAATGAGACCAAAGAATAGAATCGTCAAGCAAAGAAGTTGTAAGATATATTTGTGACGTGTCGTCTCATACTTTAATAATAACTCTCATTAACAACAATAAACAAAACCTTTATTATTTGCAAAATGCTTAACAAGAGAGACACACGGAATCCATAAAAAAATCAAGAATGCCTCTTGTCCTTTAAATTAGGTAGGTTATTTGAAAACAGGGAAAGCTGGTGTGCGAGGTCGTTTCGGAGCCACGCGCATCAAAGAATCTGCTTGGAGGCAGTACTGAGAAGTAGCATCACACCTGGTACCGTAGGGACAGCAGTGAATTCTGTCGCTGCAACACATAGCTGAAGGATATGGGCAACATCCGTATTGACCAGTTGGCAACACACAGCAGGTGTTGCCATCCGGGCAATAAGATAATCCTCCAGGACAATACACTACTTCGACCTTCTTTGCTAAGCTGACAGGCACTGCTTTCAATTGGATTTCAGGTTGTTCTCGCTTCTCGAAAACAACAGGTATCACTTTCACCTGGTCATCACATGTTCCGTTCTGGAGGTTGCATACTGTATTCTGAGGGCAGCAGTGCATACCGTCCGAACAACAGACGGCATTGGGTGCTGGACAGCAGCCAACGACTCCAGGATATGGACCTGGGCAACATGTTTCATCTGAAATAAATAATAAAAGAAAATCAGGAATGGGTTATTTACCGGACAAATTTCTCTTGGCTATATTTCTCACAGTCTCTTCTCATTTTTGTACATAAGGTTGTCTTATGTGCAAAAAAAGTTCGCCTTTTCTTGTAAAGCGAAAAAGTTCTTTTTCGCTTTCCCTTTCGTGTTTGTATTTATGTCATTACAGAAATATGAAAAAATTAAATATTTTTTTTAATTAAAAAATGTGTATTTGTGAATGAATATATATATATATATATATATATATATATATATATATATATAATATAGGCATATATATACAGTGGTACCTCGACTTTCGAGTGTCCCGACTTACGAGTTTTTTGAGATACGAGTATTCTCTCGGCCATTTTTTGCCCTGAGTTGAAAGCTAAATTTTGGGTTACGAGCCAGCTTCAGATATCCCACCTATAATTTGAGGAACGGACACCATGTAACTTTCTCGTCAAATGAGCACACGAGAAACTTATAATATTTACAACCTTTATGTAGAATTATTATACAATTATATACATATTATTCTAAGACTACTTTCCAGTCAAACCGAGATTAATTCTCAACAATTGTCATACGGGGCAGCTTGATCTGCCCACACTTGTCACACTCCGAAACCGAACAGCGTCCAACCTCTCATTTTAAAAAACATTCCCAAAGGGGGGGATGAAACAGACCTCATTGGACAATTTTTTATCGAAAACTCCTGCAGATGAAATTGAGGAAGGCGTGGCGAAAAGGACAAAAGTCAGCAATAAGATTCAGTTATTCAGTTTGGACTTTCTCTTCCACCTCCGTCAGTAACTCCAAGTCGTCTGATCTTCACAGGAAATGTTGTACATTATACTTAATAAAAACAGTTTATTGCAGTACAGTCTATTTTTTACATGTTTCTATTAACTCGCTTTCTTGTTTGTTTGTGTGTTTGTCCAGTTCAAATCTTGCAATCGATTTTTAACTAACTTCCCGACTAGCTAGACATTTAAAACTTTTCGAATAGCTCAGAATACGATGACAATGCATTCTTTTGATGCTTTTAGCCCTCTTTAAGCAGATTTTGAATTCATTTTCAGTTAATTTTGTTTTGTAGATTGGTGCAGCCATCTGTCGGCGGGAAGGGAACAAAGAGTTAAACGCAAGTTAACTTACAATTAACTTCATTTTCTTTCAAGTTGATAGGATAATTCATCAAAAAAATTTTTTTAAAGTATTTATTAATACATAGAATTGTCAAGTTTATATGATTCAACAGAAAATTTAAAAACATGGTATATAAAAAGTTCTTTTTATCTTGTAATTATATTGTGTTTTTATGAAATATATGTTATTTATAAAGACCTTTTTCTTATTTAAAAACATGTAAAAGAATGCGGTGTTTGGGGGGGAGCGGCCTCGATTTGACATACGAGTAATTCGAGTTAAGAGCTCCGTCATGAAACGAATTAAACTCGTAAACCAAGGCACCACTGTATATATACATATATGCAATGGTGGGATTCAACCGGTTTGCACCGGTTCTGTAGAACCGATACCTAATGACGGTATCGGTTCTGCGAACCGTTTGCTAGTGACAGCCAACTGCATCGTTCACAGGACAAACATTTAAAAAAAAATAAACCTACCGTACACAGAGCGGCCGATCCAGTCTAGGGATGCGACATAGATGTAGATGCTTTCAAAACATCGAAGTTCTTTATAAAAACATCGATGTTCTAAACATCGATTTATTGAAGCCGATGTTTTTTTTAACATCGATGTTTTGTGCTCGATGTTTTACGTTGTCTCGATTTTTTTTAATGAAAAAGTACCATAATAAAAAAAATTTACCACGTAGCATAATTTTCACTCAGTGAATGTAAGTTTGAATTCTGAAAAGGACGAATACAAAAGGGGGAACGATTCCTTAGCAAACAGACAAATGGCAATCAACAACCAATGAACCAATCAGAGCGCTTGGAATGTTCCTGATACTCCAGAACCTTCCATGGGGTTTTATTTTATAAATAGTATATACACGAGAGCAGCCATTTAAGTTTTTGTTTTGTTCTGGTTTTATAGTTGACCTTATTGTTAGTAAGATGCCTCTCAAAAGTACCGTTTGGAAATATTTTTGCGAAAACTCCGACAAATTGGCGAAATGCAATATTTGCCTTAAGTCCCTCAAAACTTCTGGCAATACCACAAATTTATCTAGACATTTGAAGGCAAAACATGGCGATATTTACAACGAGAATTTTGAGTCATCAATGTAGCCCCAGGCAAAAGCAACCAAGATTTTGTCATTTGTGTCAGCCCAATCAGAGAGTAAAATTAAATCATGCCCCCCACGACTAACCGAATTAACTTTAATGTTAGAGATTACCAAACCAGTTTTAAAAAATGGATGTTCTAAAACATAGATGTTTAAAAACATCGATGGTTTTTGGGCGATGTTTTATTAGCATTGATGTTTTAATATTGAAAGTCGATGTTTCAAAACATCGATGTTTTGTTATCGATGTCGCATCCCTAGTCCAGTCTAATCGGAAAGAAATGGAATCCTACTCCTACAGTTGAAAGATTGTTAAGAATGAATCACATAGCCTGTCATGAAAGCAAAGAAAATTGCAACTGATCACTCGAAACAAACAACAATAGGGAAATATCTTCAATAATAGTTTGTGAGGCATTTAATATTTTAAAACTTTTTCTAAAAACATAATCCAGTTTTGTGTACCCCTTTTATTGCTTTTATTTGAGTAATTAATGCATGAATTATTAAACTACCTTTCCGTATATATTTTGGTATACATAAAATGGCCATTAGGACATAGAACCTGTTGTTAATTTATTTGAATCCCACCACTGCATATATATATATATATATATATATATATATATATATATATATATATATATATATATATATATATATATATATATATATATATATATATATATATATATATATATATATATATATATATATAAGAGCTTGTCTGTTTGTTTGTCCGCTATAGAATCATAGACTGTTTCACCCACCGGGACCAAATTTGGCACAGTTAATGTTTTGGACCCTAGAAACTTAAATCAGGAAAAACGAAATTTGGGGCTCAATTAGTTTTTTTAAAATTAATTTTTAAATGATTTTTGTGCCCCTAAGCGCACCTCTTAAATGTGGATATAGTCCCTTTACGACAACCCTTCAAATTCGATACGCGGGGGAAAAGTGGGGTGGTTTGAGAGTTGGTCTGGGGGTAACGGGGGGGGGGGAGAGGACGAGGTGTTTATTTTTCTTACGTTTAGTGGAATCGTGAGTCTAAAAAGGTTGAGAACCACTGCTTTAGACAATTTTAGACAATGGCGTTCAAACTAATAGAACTTAATAAAATTTGGAAGAAAAGCAAGAGAAAAAAAAGAAAATTAAGTTTGGAAGTTTTTGGAAGCCTTCTGTTGATCTAAATATATTAATTGTTTGAGGATCATAAAATGGGAAGAAGTTTAAGAGTTCTACAGGTTTTTTCTCCTAAGTTCGCGAAACAGAGTTAACACACCATATGTATTTAAATTACTTATTCCATGAAATCATATAAGATAAATTTAGAGTTTTGGGGATTTTTAAGCAGTGGGAGGAAAAGCTCTTTAAACAGAGAAACATAACGACACATAACTTTCATTCCGAACTGTTAGTCCATTAGTTATATTAAGGCATAAGACAATTAATGAAATTATTTTTAAAGAATGATTGCCCGGGTAGATATATAGATATAAAATTTTTCATGCTTTCCATCAAAAGAATACTGGGCATATCATTTCAGTAGAAACGCGCTAAGCGCATTCTGTCTGGCCAGATGAACATGAAGAGGGGGGGGGGGGGTGCAGCCCAGTATTTTTTTGATGGAATGCATGAAAAATTTTATATCTATATATCTACCCGGGCAACGCCGGGCAATAATGCTAGTATATATATATATATATATATATATATATATATATATATATATATATATGCATATAGTATATATATTTATATGTATAATCTCTGTGTAAATGAGTCACTTCTCTGCTTCCATTTCTTCTTTTCTCTTATTTTATGTGTGTTTGAGAATGCAATTTCCACTACTCTTTAATTTAATCAAGAGAACATTTCTTCATACAGTCGAATCCAGTACTGGAGGTTGGACATCTTGTCCAGGCACTCCGAAAAGTTAGCTAACGGGTAGACGAATGAGTCGTTTTCAGTTTCTAATGTTGTTTGAGAAGCTCGTTGTATGTTTTCTGTTTGTTATACCGGTCGAGCGAACTTTATAATGCAAAGAAATATGCATATCAGTTGTTAAAATATTTTTAGCGTACCTGTCAGGCCGTCGTTTATCAATATTGATAGTTTTAACAAAACACACTCTCTTAGTTTTCAGAAGGGCTTGAAATGTATAGGAACCAAAATGGGAAGTTCCAATTGAATTGGTATTCGTGGAAATTTTTATCTATTTATCCATCTGAAATCATTATTTTGGGATGGATTTGATTTTGCTCCTAAAGATTTGGATCTTTCCGGATATATATCCGACCAGAGTAGTTAATTTAGTTCCGTTAAGGAACTGTTCCGAGCCGGAACAATAAGTATCTGTCGCAAAATATTTTGGTTCTTTGGCGAATTTTCAATGAGCGCCGCATTCCACTCATAGCGTCAGAAAAGCGTAAAATTCAGTGTCCAAGTTGAACTTTCTTTACTGGAAAAAAAGAGAATTAACCAAATCATAAGTTGCATAATCCCATTCAGGTCAGAGAAAGAATCAAAGTAGATACTCAAAATGGCGTCTAAGGGTGTCGTTGCACAGTTCATACCGACGAATGACAGACTGGCGCAGCCTTTCGACCACTCCTGGTGTTGTATTAATCTTGTTCGCTGCTACAAAGATTCTCGTGACGAGATCTTCCACTGAGTCTATAGGAGTCAGCGCGTGCAATGATTTCATGTGTCCCCAAAAGAAGAAGTGTAATAGATTTTGGTCTGGTGAGCGTAGAGGCCAAGCCACTGGTCACCACATCCAATCCATCGTCCAGGATATGTGGCATTCAGGAAGTGGTGGGCCGCGGTGCTAAAGTGTGGTGGGGCTCCATCATGCATAAACCACATGTCCTCGTGTGTGATGAGCGGAAGAGCTTACAAGGTACCAGGAGACACGTGCTATATGAAGACAAGGTACGCTGCGACGTTGAGACAATCTAGAAAGTGATAGGTCCTACTAGCCAATCATCAACGATACCTGACCAGATGTTCACTGAAAATCTCTGCTGGTGTTTACGAGGGGTAATAGCGTGACCTTTCTCAGATCTGAATAGAATTCTGTAACTTATAATTTGGTTAATTCTCATTTTTTCCCCAGTGACGAAAGTTCGACTTGGACACAGAACTTTACACTTTTCTGACACACTAAGTGGAATGCAGCCCTACGTTTTATTGTAAATATTGTTAGTCTTGATGAGTACTATCACCCCTCTTATTTTGTCGGTACAATTTACGAACACCCTGTATATATATATATATATATATATATATATATATATATATATATATATATATATATATATATATATAAAGAATTAATTAGAGAAAGAATAATAATTAAAAAAATTAAAGGGGGCTTCAAAATAACTAATTTCCAACGTTAAAAGCCATGATTATTCATAGTCAACCAGATTACACGCGTCTACGAATGCATAAGCTATAGGAGTTATTAATAGAGTTGGATTGCCTTGGGAGGAATCAAGAAAGGAGAATCGCAGTCATCATTGCTTGGGGAGTTGTTTTTGGGAGTTTAGACTGGGTTTCGCGCGAAAATTAATTTCAGACTAAGCAAAGATTCTTCTGGAACATTCGGCAGACGTCATAATGAACATGCGCGATAAGGTTAGACTCCTTGAGGAAAAATAGAGTTTCGGCAGAGTGGGATTAACATTGGGATTGAGCGGTCACGCATCTCGAGGGTTGAGATGATTACTTGGAAAACTAAATTATGTGCGAATTGAATTGAGGGTGGTTTAATTAACAGTTGGAATAAAATTTTTGGATATAATTAAATTATAATCATTTACCACGGCCTATGTTCCTTGACTACATTAATAAGTATTAGGGAGTAATTAAGAGGGATCTACGATATATATATATATATATATATATATATATATATATATATATATATATATATATATATATATATATATCCTTGGGATTTAATCGCGAAAGAACATTATCCTAGTGATCATTTTTTTTTTTTTTTTTTTGGGGGGGGGGGTTTCGATTCAGATAGATATCGATTAACCCTTCATATTTCTATTCGGTTCGGAGTGATTTAAATAGGAGCAAAAAGGATTCGTACTTCGGATAGATATCTTTAAGCCCTGGTCTGAAGTCTATTTCCCGTTTTAAAAAAAAGTTCCCTTTTTATACTCACCAGTGGAACATGGGCTGGGTGTGCAGTCGTCGCTAAAAACCAGGTATGCCTGAACACATAAAACTAATGCAAAAAGTACACGCATGTTGAGACCTGAAATAAAACGTATTTATTAGGCCTGAGAAATTAGGTATAATGTGGTCACAAAAATATCCATTTAAAAAAAAGAAAAATTACATTTGAGCTACCTAGAAATATTCACAATGATTACTTAAAGTATATAGTGTAATACAGGTGTTGCTGTTAATATATATATATATATATATATATATATATATATATATATATATATATATATATATATATATATAAAGCCCCTCTTTTGATCGGAAAGTTACTTTTCAGTCTATCGCTACAATACAGAGGACTATTGCTGTCTGATTCCTGAATTCATAATACAGTAAACTTCCTCTAATCTGGCACGTTCGGGACTTGAGGCACGCCGGATTACGAAATATTCCGGGTTACAGGATGAATATCTTGAAAAACGTGAATTAAACAAAAAATGACAGTAAAACATGTGTTTTATTATCTAAGCAGCTTAAGTAGAATAAAATATTACATAATAATGTAAAATAACTGACTATGAAACAAAAAAGTGCACTGGAGGCTTACAAAAATTTAATTCGAAGTTGAGCAAGACGGTTGATCTAATCCCATGGGATTGTTCTTCTTAGTAGAAGCCATCTTAAACAAATCTCGAATATCGATTTGTTTTTTAGTCTTCTTTAATCCGTTTTTTATGAAGTCTTTCATATGATGTGGAGTTTCATAATTTCAGCATCATTGAACGAACTGCTGCGTTCAGAAAACTTGATAAATGTATTCAAGGCATCATCTGCTTGATTCCAAGTGATGTTGTTTGACTCGTCTACATCATCTTCATCTGAGTTTACGTCTTTGGGGGTATAATACTCTGTAAAATATTTCCATCTGCACTATTCATAGACACGACAACGAAGACAACAACAACAAGAACAACAATCTAAAATGTTGTAATCCTATTGAATTATAAGACTTTTACCATCTACACTATTCAAAGACACGACAACGACAACAACTAACACAACAATCTGAAAAGTTGTATCCTATTGAATTATAAGACTTTTTCCATCTGTACTATTCATAGATACGACAACAACAACAACAATCTGAAAAGTTGTAATCCTATTGAATTATAAGACTTTTTCCATCTACACTATTCCTAGACATGACAACGCCAACAAGAACAACAACAACAATAATTTGGAAACTTGTAATCCTATTGAATTAATCCAGGGGTTCCCAAAGTGTGTGCCGCGGCACCCTGGGGTGCCGCGCAGAGAGATCAGGGATGATCTCCAATCCGCCCATGATCTCCAATCTAATCTAGTGTTAAGGACTATTCCAATATAACTTGACGAAAGATTTGACGAAAATGGACAAAAAGGGGGGGGGGGAACTCTCAAAGAGGAGAGTTCGCTTTATACCTTTGTGTTTGCTTCGAGAAGGGAGATCGAATCATTATTAAAGTACTTGCGTGATTTTTAAATACAAGTTGTATTAATTTATTAATGTTCTTACCACTTCCTTCTACAATTTCTTCTTCACAGTCATGCAAATATGAAACATATATAGTTTACATAATATATATATAATAATAATATACCCCGGATAGATATTTTATGACGAGGGTGCCATGAAAAAATTCTAATTCTCGTAAGGGTGCCATGACTTGGATAAGTTTGGGAACCCCTGAATTAATCGATAGTCTAAATGAGGGCCTCACCTGTCAGAAATTCCTCTGTCGACTCATCAAAATCTGCTTGAACCCACTCTCTTATTTCTTCCCGATTCAGCTGTGACTCTAAAGGCAAATCACCTAGAAAAACTTCTAGCTCATCATCAACTGTATCGCTCTCAGTAACTTCGACATTTTCGTCCATTACTTTAGGCCAAAGTTTAACGCCATGACTTTTTCAACGCTTTGTCCGGCACAATGTTTTTCCCTCAGGCCTTCAGATTGCAAATAAACTCGAACAAGGCATAATTGATGTTTTGAGATCGATATAAATTATTTTTTTTTTCGAAAATCGTACCGGATTATCCAGCGTGCCGGAACGTAGGATGCCGGATTAGAGGAAGTTTACTGTAACATAAGTTAAAAGATTTGTCATGAGATATTTGAATATCTGAAATCAAATCTTAATTTCTGTCCAGTAATCAAACTATCTTGAAAGTCAGCTTGTATTACATGCTTTTAGCGCTTATCTAAATACAAAAGAAACTGTTTGAAGAAATCACGAACAAAATTCTGTTCAACTAAACATCTTATAATTTGAGGGCCAGAGGTAGCTTAGTGCGTCGGCTTTCTGTTCTGAGGGCGCTCGAATCGAATCCCGAAAAGAGCCATTAAATTCCTTAGTGTCTAGGCCGGATATGGGAACTTTAAATCCGTAGACCGGAAGTTTTTATGGTTCAAAGTCAAGGTAAAACAAAAAAAAAAGCGCCTTGAAAATCAGGCTTACAAAAACCGATTCTTTCATCGAAAAATTTTGAAGGGTTTGGAGATAAAGACAATATTTACAAAGATTTATAAATGTTCCCAGAGATGACAATGAGACGACTGAAGAGGACAATAGGAATATATCCAACACCAAAAGTTAAATTTCTTCAACGGAGAGAGAGTATCACTCGAAATAATTGACGACATAGAAGCTGATGAAAAATAATTAAATTAACGTTTCCAATGACACCGAAACTTTGCAAGAGTCAGATATCTAAGATTATTTTTATTCAAGCGCTCTGATACAAGAAAATTCAATTCAATTAGCTGTTGAAGTTTGTAAGGTTTACATAAGATTCGATTCACAATAATCGAACTTTAAGTGAATAAATTTAAAGAAGCCGCTTAAGTCATGCTAATTGTAGCATAGGCTGTTGGTATAAATACCGAGCAGCTAAATTACAGAAAGGAAGTGAAAGGAGGAGTAGAGCTGACGAAACGATGCATCGAGCTGGAGTTAGGCGTAGAGTCTGGTTTGTGTATAGTTGAGTGGTGAGAGCAGCCGCTCGAGGCGTATAGCTAGGTTGCTTCAAACATACGCGAGTTCTTGTTAGGCGAAAGTTATTTAATGGTCAGAGGTCAAAGTTTACGAAGCAGCATTGCTGGTTGACTTTCGAAGAATTTGTGAGTATTTCAAATTGTATTTTCCTTGCATGAGTATGTGTTTGAATCTAATTCATTAGAGTGCCACTTCAAATTATATACACCCAAGGTAGGGTAGAAGTTGCGAATTCTCTAAAAGTTGAAATATTTATATCTGTACGACAAAATGCCAGTGAAGGTTTATTTGGAAAGTTTAATTTCATAATACAGTTGTGCGCGATAGCATCATAGATAATAAACATGTTTAATCCATTTTAAATAGTACCTCTGAAATTTTATTACATAAAAAAAAACAAATTAATGAATAATATTTGAAGCATTATCTAACCCCATCTATTGCTGACAAATATTTCTCTCCAAAGTGTGTCCGTAAATGAGGGATTCTATCATATTTATATATACAGAATGAAGGGAAGAGTATCAATCATTTAAGAGTTAGAACACTTAGAGAAATCAGGATATTTCTATGACGTAAAGGTTTATTAAAATTTAATTTATATGACGATCTTCAATATCCTCAAGACATCCTTGAATATTTCGGTAAGATATTCGGAAGACAATTAGCACTTTGTGATTAAAGGCGGAGGCATACATAAAATGTTTCATAAATTTAATTCCCTTAAAGGATCTGAATCAGTGCAACTCCAGAGAGCAAAATATATCGGTACGAACATAAAAGAAGAAAATCTTTGTGGATATCCTTAGTTATTTACCGTATTTTTTGGACCATAACACTCACCGGACGATAAGACGCACCTCAAATTTATGTCAGGATTTTTAGAAAAGAATATTTTGCATTTTGTTAGGTATTTAAAGATGTTTTCAATTTCTCTCTGACTTAATAAAGATAAGTATAATAATGTAAACAATTCAACACAAACTAAAACTTATAGAGTGGACATAGACTGCCGAACAAATTAACTGAAAACCTACCCTAGCATAAACTTTTAACTTTTCAATAAAAGATTGAGCAGTTGCAACAAATCCTCGTATTAAAAACGGACAAATATAACTAAAATTAAATATTTCAACAGAGCTAGATAATTATAGGAAGAATGTGTACCAAAAAATAAACAGAAATCAAGCCCTTAGGGCTCGACGCTAAAAAAGGCAAGATTCTGTAGTAGTGACGGAACTAACCAAATATCGAGGTAACCGACTGGTCTCGTCATTAGGGAGCCTAACCAAATCAGAAGGGGGGACTTTCTGAATAGGATGCTGGTCTAACCAAAAGACATCCCAAGGCCCCGAGATCCCCATTGAAACAGATAGTCAAAACAAATGAAAAAACAAGGGACAACTTGCACTTAGGGAAAGAAAAGATACCACCTTTGTGCTCGAGGAATAAACAGGAAAACCAACGTAAATACAGCACAAATTAGCAATAAGATGCAATTATTTTGCATACGGCCCTTTCGAAGCTACAAAGGAGCTTCTTCATCAGTGCAACGAACTTAGTGCCAGCTCAAAAAGCCGAAGACTTGTCTTCGAATGAAGAAACTCCTTTGTAGCTTGGAAAGGGCCGTATGCATCTTATTGCTAATTTGTGCTGTATTTACGTTGGTTTTCCTGTTTATTGCACTTAGGGCTCAACGCACCATAAATGCAAGTACACATACAAACCTGAAGAACGCAAATGAAAAGACTGAAGTACAGAAAGACAGAAATGCAAAGAGGCTGACTTACCCTAATTGATAGTAATGTTTGTTAGCCATTACGCAAGGATTGTTTGTAACTATGGCGAAGGCCGCGTTTCTAAATTCACATTGATTTTCCTGCTAGGAAATACGAAGCATGAATAATATGAATAAAGGAAAATATTTATTTTATCCTTTATCCGTGTATTTTAATTTTACGTCAACATTGATTTCCCCCGTATTTCCGCGTATAGCAACAAATAGTGAAAAAGTTTTCCTCTCTCCTACGCATTTTGATTTCCGAGAAGCTGGAAAAAAATTTTAATTTCTGTATATATATATATATATATATATATATATATATATATATATATATATACAGAAGGTCGTTCACACTTTATGGAAACGATTTTGTAATTTATTTTTGTCGTTCGCATTTTGAGATAAAAATTTGGCAACTTCAGAGTAATCGACTGCTACTGTTTTGTTTTGATTGGAATGTACAATAAAAGATTTATTTGAAAATGGTTCCTAAAATTGAGAGATTGCTCGAAGGTTACGGGACTGCTCTTTCCGAGGAGAAATATTCATATCATCAAATTATAAAGTGGTGTAAAAATCGCAGTTATGGCCTTTCAAAAAAAGTTATTGATAATAATATATTAAATTTGAAAGGGGAAAACATCTCACTGAAAGTAAAAATGAAAACATGACCGCGAAACCTCATCCTGAGACTATTCGAACGCAGGTAAATATCAAGAAAGTGAAGTCTCTGATCCTAAAAGGAAATCCGCCGACTCAAAAATCCACTGCATCGAAACTAGGAATATCTTCTGGCACTGTGTGTAAAATCATTCATAAAGATTTGAAGTTAAAAAAGATGTTTAAACCTTAAGTTCATCTGCTTTTTCCAAATCATATTGCTGAAAGAAAACCAATTTGTTGAAAATTATATGAAAAACACCTAGCTGCTGAAAAATAGAAATTTGTGGTAACACTGGATGAGACATGAGTGTATTTAAGTGACTGTAATGGAAAAAAGGTCGATTTTCTATTGCTCAATTGACGGGATTGACCTTGCGAAATGGCTTCGTCAGCGTACAGAAAAGTTCCCAGAGGGATTCATGGTAGTTGCAGGATTTTGTTACAACGGCAAATTAAAAATAAATAAAGTCTCAAGTAAAGCCAAAATTAATTCACTCTACTATCAGCTGAATATTTTAGAACCAATTTTTGAAGAAGAAATTCCAGCCTTATATGGAAAGGACATTGATAAAGTTGAGCTTCATATGGTCAAAGCCTCTAGTGACAAGCCTAAATTAACTGCCGCTTATTTAGCAAAGAAAGAATCAGAAACAGGAATACAATGTATCCCATTTAATGAAATTCCTGTAAAATCACCTGACGCTTCTCCAATGGACTTTTGCGCTTTCGGTTTATTAAAACGAGACTTAGGAAAACGGCATCCAAGAACAATGACCGGACTTTGGAAAACGTTCCAAGAGGAATGGGGTAAAATTGACATGACAGTACTAAGAAACATTTTACTTTCATGGAAAATTCGAGCTAGAGCTATTGTCAAGAACCATGGCTATCAAACAGAAGCAAATCTCTGCAAAAAATGCGGCATTTTTACATTAAACTTAACTATCAAAATGGTTTCCATAAAGTGCGAACGAACTTCTGTATATATATATATATATATATATATATATATATATGGGTTCCTGAGCCTACATAAGTCTGTGATACCTGCATTTTACACCAGATGACACTATTATTCGTCTGCGCCGCTCCAGCTCACTAAAGATGACGAGATCTGGCAACCCCAGTCAGTCAGACGATGGACGGCGATGAGCTATGACGCGTTTGTCTGTTAGCAGTAGACGACTGCTCGTTCATTAGTCTATAATGTTATTAATTAACGACGCTTTTTTGTAAATATCTTTTGTAAATAATAAGTTTTCATTAAATGTTAGTGTAGTTATAATAGTATTTGTTTTAAATCACCGCACGGTTATCCTGACCCACACTCAGAAGCGGGATACAGGACTAAAGATCCCACATTAAAGATACAGGCATAATTTTAATTTTGTTTTAAACTATAAAAGTGAATCACGAGGACTTAATTTAGGATCAAAGACTTTATTATGGATTACCACTGACAGCTTTCCAGTGACGATTTACGACTTAAAGGACGTGGATTAAAAGTCAAGCATCTTTAAGAGGTACGTGAACATTTTTCATATTACAAGATGATGTTAAATAATATAAAAGAAATCAGCGTTGCATTGAAAAATTTCAAATCAGATAAAATCAAAATTCTGCATAGACTTATTTTTGATCATGACGGCGATAGGTCAAATCGAAAGAGACTTAGAAATTTCGAAGGATTTGATTTCGAAATCGAAAGTGATAAATTTCAAAAGAAATTAAAAAAGATTGACGATGTGTTTTCGATTGGCGAGCTTATTACCATATCAAAAATTTTAAACATTTCCTTCGAAGGAGCTAAACCAGAACTTACAAAAAGAATTCTATCTCTATTATGTACACTGCTCAAAACAATTAGGGGAGCACATGGTTTTAACGAAATTACGCAAATACTTACACCGATAAGTAACATAAAATAAATCATCCATAATTTAAAGCCTAGTAGGAAACAAGAAGAAAAATTCATATGCAAATCAAAGTTCATGACGTCAAAAACCAGAAAAAGAACATAAGGGCGGAAATCGGGATGTTGCAGAAGCGTCTGTTTCACTGCCTTAACTGTGAAATTCGATTGCTCAGTTATTCTTTTTGAGAAAAGGTGACTTGAAAATGTCTCAACAACGTGATTTACCGGAATCCATGGCATGGCGTATTATAGGCAGACTTGAATCCAGGCAAACACAACGTAGTGTCGCGGACGCAGTTGGAGTCGCCAGAAGTGTGGTTGCAAGGCTGTGGAATCGATTCCACGAAACAGGGAATGTTAGACGTCGACCAGGGCAAGGTCGGCCACGCGCCACTACAGCAACTGATGACTGGTATATACTGTTAACAGCTCGTCGAAACAGAACAGACAGTGCTACTCAACTGCAAAGACAGTTGCTCTTGGCAACAGGACGAAGGGTGTCCAGCCAAACAGTACGTAATAGGCTCCATCAGGGAGGTCTCTATGCACGTAGGCCAATGGTCTGCATTCCGTTGACCTCATGCCACCGTGCGGCCCGAAGAAGATGGGCTGCTGAACATCGAGATTGAGAGCAACATGATTGGAGCCAAGTGCTGTTTACAGACGAGTCCCGATTCAGTCTGGAGTGTGACACCCGACGTGTTTTGGTATGGAGGGAAAGGGGCACTCGAAATAACCCCACATTCGTTCGTGAAAGGTCACAATACAGACGAGCTGGTTTTATGGTATGGGATGGAATCAGCATAGGTGGACATACGGACCTGCATATCATTCGGAATGGTACTTTGACGGCCCGAAGGTATGCAGACGAGATACTGAGACCTCATGTCATACCTTACGCTGCAGCCATTGGAGATTCCTTTGTTTTCCAGCATGATAATGCCAGACCGCATACAGCACGTCTTGTGGAGAACATGCTTGAAGCTGAAACAATACAGCGTACGGAATGGCCAGCGTGCTCTCCTGACCTGAATCCAATCGAGCATGTTTGGGACATGCTCGGACGACGCATTGCTGCGAGACCAAGGCCTCCTTTTACTCTCCGAGACTTGGAGATAGCACTTCTTGAGGAGTGGAGCAGTATTCCCCAAAGTCTTATCGATAACATCATCGCATCGAGCAGTCTTAGCTGTTCGAGGAGACCACACGCCATATTAAAAATCTTGCATCATTTCCTAAACAATACTTTTTTTATCGTTTACATGCAACCAAATTGTTGCCCTAAATCATCTTTTCATGTTTTTTTTCTATATTTTCAAAGAATTAAAGCTTAATTACAAATTTTTTTACGTCTTTTTTCTGTATTGCGCATTGATACGCGTGTACTATCCATTTTATGCCAATACGTGGCTGTCTCGCATGGTTTTCTGAACTTCTTTGCTTGCTCCCCTAATTTTTTTGAGCAGTGTATTATCGAAACGCTGGCTCAGAACAGTAATACAGATGTTTTGTCTTCTGACTTAGAATGTGAAGCGAATGAAAATCATTTTTCAATGCAATGCGACGTAAATGAAAAGAAAAATATAGCTGACTGTTCAATACAATGTGATAATGTTTATAGAAGTAATTTTTATGCAAACCCTGTTATTCCAAGTGCTAATATTAATTATGCTGATATCGAAAGTACCATTTCTAAATTCAATGCAGAATCGCATGAAAATATAATTAATTGGATCGACCACTTTGAGAATATGTCAAAACTATTTAATTTGTCGGATTTACAAAAAATTGTTATGGCTAAATGATCATTAGGTGGAAATGCTTTGTTATTTGTTAGAACAGAAACCGAAATGAACTCATGGCAAAAATTGAGACAAGCCTTGATTGATGAATTTTCTTTTGAGATAAATTCGGCTAATTTACATGATCTTTTGAATAAAAGAAAAATGAAGGATTCTGAAACCATTCAGAAATATTTTTTAAAGATGAAAGAATTATGCACTTGCGGTAAAATTGAAGAATCTGCTTTAATGCACTATGTTATTAAAGGAATAAATGATAGACCGGAAAACAAAACTATTTTGTACGGATCTAAGAATTTATTAGAATAAAAAGAAAAACTTAAAATCTATGAATAAAGACTGATTCGCCAAAGAGTAAAGTTTCTTTTGATAAAATTAGAACAAAACATGATTTTAATGATAGATTTAATGCTTTTGATAAAACGAAATCAAAATATGAGCATAGTGATAGATTTAATTCTAAAACCGAAAGTGTAAATAAAGTGAAGTATAATGGTGGTTTTGAAAAATGAAATATAATGATTTTGATAATCGTAAAATTGAGATTTGTTTTAATTGTGGTGAAAAGAATCACATTTCGAAATTTTATATCCATAAAGAAAAGGGGATCAAATGTTTTTTTGTGCCGGGGTTTTGGCCACATTGCTTCATCATGTCCTAGAACAAATTCGAAACCAGAAGTAGCCACATTGAATGTTCAGGTAGAACCGAAACTGAACAATAGAGTAATGATTCATAATTTAAGTGTAAGTTCACTAATAGATACTGGGAGTCAAGTAACGCTACTTCGCAAATCTGTGTTTGATAAATTAAATGTAGGACAATTAATTCCATCGAATTTTTCTTTAATTGGTTTTGGTAAATGCGTAGTAAAACCATTAGGTTATTTTAAAGGAAATATTAAAGTTGAGGATTTTAAGTGTAATGCAGATATTTGTGTTGTTGAAAATAATGTTATGTCTTATGATGTCATCATAGGACTTAATGTATTAATGTAAGGTGAGACATTAATAAATGAAAACGGAATTACGATTAAAAATAAATCTCAGTGTGTAAAAGAAATGAACATGTTATCCGTTCTACCAGTTGATTTACTTTTAATGAAGTTGAACTGAACATTGAACCTGACGTTCCAAATATTTTCAAGGATAAGGTGCAACAATTAGTTTCGAATTATGAACCACATAAAACTAAGACATCAAATGTCGAATTAGATATTTTGGTAAAAAGTAATGAACCTGTATTCCATCAGCCTCGTAGATTACCATTTTCAGAGAATAGTCAAGAACACAAACGAAAAGAAATGACTGAAGATACTAGAAAGGAAAAAATATTCTAAAAGAAGCGAAAGTACTAAAAAAATAGGACTAAAACATGATGTTCATTGTGGAAAACCACAAGATGAAAATAAGAGAGAAAATGTTCATACTCAAAGACTTGAATCTCAGAAGACGACGAATCGCCGATCTTTCCTTGACTGGTTTGTTTTGTTAATAGAATCATTTCGTAATTTGTCTGGCTATGATTGGTGTATCATAGGATTAGTAATAATGAGTTTGTATCTTACTGTTATTATTAATCAAACAAATATTTTTGCTGTTGTACAAAAAGAAAATTTAGTGTCACAAATGAAAGAAATGATCGATGAACTTAGAACTTACAACAAAATGTTGAACGGACAGATTGAGCGGATCAACCAGACTATCATATCAGTTCTTTTAAAGTTATCTTTAGAAAATCCAGCTCAGTGGTATAAATTTACGAACGAACTGCAGCAGACGATTAATTCCACATATCAACGGAGCATAGATACAACACCTTTTGAGTTACTTTTTGGTACGAAAATGAATGTAGGAGGTCTAGAGAAGCTCAAAGAAATGATCGAGATCGAATTTCAAGCTAATTTTGAAGCTCAAAGAGATGAACTGAGAAAGCATGCAAAGCAACAGATTTTTAAAACTTAAGAAGAAAACCGGAAGGCGTATAACTTAAGAAGAAAATAATCGCAATCTTATAGACTTAACGATTTAGTCGCTATAAAAAGAACTCAGTTCGGACCGCACTTGAAACTAAAATCGAAATACTTAGGACCCTACAAAATCATTAATGTTAAAGGAGGCAACACCTATCACGTGGTCAAAGAAGGAAGTCATGACGGACCTAACTACACGACGACATGCGCTGAATTTCTAAAACCATGGTATATCATGCCAAAATATTAATGAAAAAACGTATCATCTCGAAAAGAAAATATTAGACTGTATTTTTGAAGACGAAAAGACTGCATTTTAAAGACGAATGTCAGAAATTTATGATGCCTATCTGGATAGTACATTAATCTTAAAATGTGACTGGATTGATTTATGTAAATTTAATATTTTTGAAAACTACCTCTTTAAGGGCTTGAGTTTCTTTAAACAGATAAAGGGTATCCCTGTGGGAAATAGCTTCTCTAGCGCCTTTGCAAACATCTTCTTGCATTCTTACGAAACTAAATTTCTTAACTCAAATAATATTACCGGATTTAGGTATATTGATGACCTTATAATTTTTAACTGCAACGATTTGGAATTTCTTAATCAAATATACCCAAAGGAACTAACTTTAAACAGGACTAATGATAATTATCATTTTGCGACTTATCTGGATTTAAAAATTAAAATTCAAAATAGCGAATTAAAAACTGGGATATATGATAAAAGATTAGATTTTAACTTTGAGGTTATCACGTTTACCAATTTCCATAGCAACTTGAACTATAAGATTTATTATAATATCTTCTACTCACAACTATACAGAATAAAAAAAACATATGTAACAACGCTGAAGATTTTTTAGATGTATGTAGCATTTTCGAGGAAAACCTATGTAAGAACAATTTTCCTAAAAATTTCGGCAATTTAAAAGTTTTAAAAAAATGGCAGTTAGACTCAGGAATTTTTAAAGACGTTTAGGATAGGGTTTCTGTTTACATTTGTTTAAACTTCAATGGGGTAGGGCGATGTGGTTTTGTTACAGTGACGTAACTACTAGGGTAAAATTGGCTGCTGTTTCGCCATAAGGCTTGGTGCACACGAGCGATGCGGCGCCGGTGCGGCACCGCAGTTGCGATTAGAAGTACATAGAGTTGAACTAACAGATTCACACGGACGTTGGCGTCGCTGCGGCCTCGCAACGACCGGTTTTTCTACCCCGTGTACTGCTTCATCGCACGAACGACAACGGCTGAGAAGTACCTTCATTTCAACTGCGCTATTCACACGGACGGCATTTTGCCGCAAAAACAAAATGGCTGAAAGTGTAGACACAGAACTTTTAATAGAGGAAGTTAAAAAGTTTAGTGAATTGTGGGATATTAAATGTGAAAAGTACAATATATTTACAATATATTAAATTGTACACAAATTAATTACACAAATTAAATACACAATTTAATATATTTACAATATATTAAATTGTGTACAATATATTTACATTATTCTAATTTTTTGAACCATGTTATGAAGTATTCTAATATTTTGAATTTTTTTCCCTTGCTGTTTTAAATATATTTTCTATTTCATTGTAATATGTTCATATTTTTATAATCTACAAAATATGCAGATTTGTATTATGATAATTTATATTTGATATTATTGATTATTTATTTGATAAATTAGATTTGCAATTCCCTTGACCATATTTTCTTTCATTATTCTAATTTTTTGAATCTGAGCTGTAGTCTGAAAACAGACTCAATCTTACCTTTGGAAAATTCAGTACACATGTGACTTTTTGTTAAAGGAATCTAGCAGACCGTTAAATACATAATGGTGGGCCACTTCCCTAAGTGGAAAAAGGGGTCAATTTTTAGGAAAACACCACAAAGAGACAATTCAAGGCCTGGGGTGTCAGGCTGACAAAAAGGAACGCATGCCTGGAGGTGCCAGGTGACATTTATTTAACGGATCACGACGATCAGGTTTACAATATTTCAGATAAATTTACATTAGTCATATTTCAGTCTCGTATTAATTTTTGATGTTTTCTCAAATGGAATTAGATAAAAACAGCAGAGCATAGCAGTATATAACTTAATTAAAAATTAAACACAAATCTAAACAATATGCTAGAAAGTAAAAATTAAAAATATTTTTTGATTTATTAAACTTTTATTAATTTCCATTTATTAAATTTTAAAATATTTATTGTTATTTTTAAATATCGCATTTTCTATTCGCATTTATTGTTAAATGCAGTCATTTTGCCATGGCAGTTTTCCGACATCACTAATGAAATAGTCCGCCCATGTATTTCTGATCTGATTTAAATTGATCCCTCCTTGATTTTGGCTGCTGTCATAAAATCCTTCGATACATAATGTATCTTCAAATTTATATCAATCTCTTTTGAGAACATAATTATGAAGAACACAACACGTTTTGATGATGCTTATAGCAATATCAGGTTTCACGTTTAGAGGTCTATGTAGTATTCGCCATTTGTTGCTCAAAATTCCAAACGAACATTCGACATATCTTCGAGCTCGAGATAGTCGGTAGTTAATTTTTTATTTTTTATTTTTTATTTATTTTTTATTTTTTCGTGGGACAAAAATTTACCGCTGTACGGTCTCAAAACATTTCTTGACAAGGAAAATGCTTCATCTCCAACAAACACGTAGGGCAGGACTGGGTGATCCATCCCAGGCAGGGGTTTACCTGTTAGTATTTTCACGCCTCCGCTTTCTAATTTTTTATTAAAAGAGCTATTTTGGAAAATTAAACTATCCGAATCTTTGCCATAGGAGCCAATATCTACATACAAAAAGTTATATTGTGAATCAGCAATTGCTAATAACACCACAGAAAAATAATGTTTGTAGTTGAAGTATAATGAACCACTTCTTCAAAAGAGTGTTTGCTCATTCGGAAGAAATTTAAAAACTTTGCTTCGTCATGAGACAAATCTTCATATAATAAGGAAAATGTCCCTTTTAACAACCTCGAACTCACCAGTGGGTGGACCCAATAATTTCTTTTTCTGTATTTTAAATACTTTAAGTACGAAAACACAACTCTTTGTCTTGAGTATGCTTCCAACTCTTGTGTCCTCAATGTTACAGCTCGCGTTCTCTAATTGTTCGCTCGTGTACACCACCTGTCTGTCAAGTGAATTTCACAGAACAGCCAAAACCGCAACAGGATCGCCTCTCGTGTGAATTGAAGCCTGCGGCACCGATGCGAATTCACACCGGCACCGGATCGCTCGTGTGCACCGAGCCTAACCGTCACCTGCGGAATTAGGGTATGTATGCATCTTTGGCTTTTCATTAGGATTGTATGTGTACTTGCATGTATGGTGCGTTGAGCCCTTACTGTAAGTTGTCTCTGTCTTTTCTTTTTCTTTTGACTAAATGTTTCAATGGGGATCTCGGGGCTTTGGGATGTCTTTTGGTTATGCCTGCATTCTATTCATAAAGTTCCCCATGAGGTAACTGATTTGGTTAGGCTCCCTGATGACGAGACCAGTCGGTTACCTCGATTTCTGGTTCAGTTCCGGCACTACTACAGAATCTTGTCTCTGGTGCGTGGAGACCTGAGTGCTTGATTTCTGTTTGCTTTTTGTCTGCATCCTTCTTATAATTATCTAGCTCTGTTGGATTATTTATTCTTAGTTATATAAAATCTTCATTTTATTTCAATGCTACAATTGGACCCTAAGACGCACCCCAATTTTAAATCGGTTTTTTATGTAAAAAGATGCATCTTATCGTCCGAAAAGTATGGTATCTAATATGATTCAATACATAAATTTAAAAAAAAAAGAAAAAAAAGCAACCTGAATACATTATAGTTAAGGCCCAAATTTCAAGCCTTTAGTGCTTACCAAATATATCATCGGAACAACTCTCGAGTAAATGAATAGAGAGTCACCAAATAATTTGTTCTTGATAGCTCCCGTATAATCTGAGGCATCGTGTGCTATAGCTTTTCCGATATCCGCCCTACTTCGGGTATGTAACAATGCCAACTGCTTGAGCTATCAATGCGGATGATTTGGATAATTTTTAATCTTTCGATTGTTTAGTGTTTTATTGAATCGTATCCCAAAATTCCATTTTCAAAAAGTTTTTTTTACATCATATTCTTTTAAATATAATTGTCTAAGGAAAATATGTATGCCATTACAACCAAACATTAATAAAATTCTGATGCATTTTAATTTCAGTTGTCAAAAATATTCCAATATACGCAAGGTCTTACCTGAAAGTAATCCTATATCTCGTCACTATGTTATGAAAGAACTGAATAACACCCCTATCAATCTCCAGTCATTTAAGTAACCCTAATCATGCACCGACCCCACAAGACGGGCAATTCTTATCTTCATTTCTCGTGACGTTTGTTGTCGGAGATATCGCTCACATGTTGCTTTGTTTCCATTCTGCAGATAATCTAGTTATGATGAGTTGATTAAACTCATATTTTCCTTTTGTGTTTCTGTGTTCAAAAAGTAGGCAGAGTGATTTATTTCAAGTCCTTGTAAAGTTTAATATTAATCAATCCTATGACCGATGATAGTTTATGACAGATCTTTGTGTCATTCATAAATTCACTTTCTCTTGATTATGTTCACCACGTCGTTCGAATTCACCTCTATTTCGCAGAGACTTCATGAATGACGAGCAAACTAGGTTCCATGTAAAGATTTCTTTAGAGTTGGTGAATGGATTAGTAGATAATCTAGTTATGAGGAGTTGATTGAACTAATATTTTTGTTTTGGGCTTTTGTGTCAGAAAGTTAGGGAGAGGAATTTATTTCAAGTCCTTGTAAAGTTTAATATTAATCAATCCCATGACCGATGATAGTTTATCACAGATTCATGTGTCAATCATGAATTTACTTTCACTTGATTCTGTTTATCACGTCGTTCAAATTCATCTCTATTTCATAGAGTCTCCATGAATGAAGACTAGGTTCCATGTAAAGATTTCTTTAGAGTTGGTGAATGGATTAGCAGATAATCTAGTTATGAGGAGTTGAATAAACTAATATTTTTGTTTTGTGCTTTTGTGTCAGAAAGTTAGGGAGAGGGATTTATTTCAAGTCCTTGTAAAGTTTAATATTAATCAATCCCATGACCGATGATAGTTTATCACAGATCCATGTGTCAATCATGAATTTACTTTCACTTGATTCTGTTTACCACGTCGTTCAAATTCATCTCTATTTCATAGAGGCTCCATGAATGAGGAGCAGACTAGTTTCCATGTAAAGATTTCTTTAGAATTGGTGAACACTTTGTATTTAAATTGGAGAATGACATCTTATTCTTGATTCACGGTGAAAATTGACTCGAGTCGTGCTGCTAGATCATAGAATTGTTTAGATTATAATGTAGAATGTTGCTTAACATTTTGACGAATAATTAATTTTTTTTCACAGGAGACGTAGTTTTCAACTCCTTGAAAACGCAGTTCAATAATTTTTGAAATCAAAGCACCTATAATTTGAAACCATTTTGGTATAATTTAGAAAAAATAATGTTAAATTTATTTATCTTTCAACATTTAGATGCAGAATACTGGCATCGTCAGCAGATCTAGATCTACGCTTCTTTCACATTACGAGTTCTGTATCATGAAAGTGCTAACAAGGGTTTCGGGAAGGAATCACTTCAGAAGCAGATTGTTTTCTAGACTTTTACAAGTGGGAGACGTATTGCTGTCAAACTAGATCAGAGCGAAAAAAAAGAAGCATTTTTTACGATTTGGGAATCACAAATTAATTTTCAACTTAATTTGAGATGTTTCTCGAAACCCTTCCTTCTTAAATAACTTATAGCATTCATGTTAATAACTTGCCCGAGGTATCCTAGCGGTAGCGCGTCTGCTTTCGGTACTCAGGGTGCTCGGATCGAATACCGAAAAGTGACGTCAAATACTTTCGTGTCTAGGCCGAATATGGGCACGTTAAATCCGTGGACCGGAATGTCCTTCTATGAGGTCAGTGGGTGGGGAAGGTACGATTCCCCCAGATGTCGACTCTTGGGGCGCTCGGTCAAAATTTTGGTGGCACCTAGCCAAGCCGGACTCCGACCCTTGTGGTGCTATTATAAACCGGAGCCACACTACTCAGATTGAAACCTATATGCACCTGGTCTGGAACCTCCGTCCAGAGTGCATTAGGAACAACAACATGTTAATAACTTAAAATTTTTGAGACTTAATTGATCATAAATTAACTGAATTATCTATTTTTTTTTCTAGTAGGATCATTTATACACGAGGAAATAACTGAATCATGCACACACTAGCCAATGAATTAGAAACCCAGGATTGATATTTTATTGGACCTCCTTTTGTACGGATTCGTGAAGGCATCGGTTCTACAATTCCCTGGAGTGTATTTACGTCCAGAGAATACCATGCATTGGCTACACAGACCTTAAGATCCTGTAAATTGGATGGAGGAGATTGCTGTCGGATGCTCCTTTCCAACATGTCCCAAACACTTTCTATTGGTTTAAGAGAGTTATTGGTTTTTCTATTGGTTCCGGGCTTTGCGGCGGTTAGGGAAGCTGTTGGAAGTATGTTTGATGTTCAGAGAACCAATCTTGAACGATTCTGACACGATGTATAGTTGCATTATCGTTCATGAAGTATCCGTCACCTGCGGAGTAAAAATGTAGCATTGCAGGATGCACTCGATCTGCCAGTATGTCCAGGTATTGCATGGCTGCGTGTTTACCCTCAACGAACACCGGGGGACCACTTCCAAACCTGAAGAACATGCCCCACACCATGATACTTCCATCAGACCCTTGCACAGTCTTTCTATAAAAGGCAAGATGGGTTCATGGCTTCATGGGGTTCTTGCCAAAACCGACGTCTTCCATCAGTGAAAAACAAGGTATAGTGAGATTCATCTGACCACATAACCCTTTTCCGGTCCTCTTTTGTCCAGTTTCGTCTTTCCAGACACCACTGCAAACGAATTTTGACATTCCGGGCAGAAAAGAGAGGTTTCCTCCCAGGCATCCGACTATGTAATCCCCTCCTCTGCAATTCTCTGCGCATGGTTCGCACCGAGATCAGTTGAGACGAACCTTGGTTGAAGATTTTTGTCAGTTGAAGAACAGTAGAGTCCCTTTTCTGCCGTACAATCCGTCGGAGACGACACTGACCATGTTCTTGGTTGATTGTGTTCGAACCACAGTTACGTCTTTCGGATAAGGACTGGGGGTTCTGCTTCCAACTGTTGAAAACCTTCGAAATGCTGCTTTTGAGAACCCAGTGAGTTCTGCTGTCTTCACAATTGTGGCTCCTGCTAAATTGGCCTAAAAAATAAGCCCTTTTTCAAATTTGCCCTTATCAAATTTGGAAAGATTTGTCGTTTTTACCATTCGACTGCGTTTATCGTGAAATGCAGCCGCACACCTTACTTATACTAGCATTATAATGACGTTTCATCTACGTCATAAACAGGTTTTGCATTCGCATGCCGCTAGCGAGCATTTGTAGAAAATCTCACAGGTTTCTAATTCATTGGCCAGTGTGTGTTGCTAGACTTAAAATGGTCCGTAAGAAATCAATAATGGTAGTATTATCCATGTATGACGCGTCTGTTTTTTATTTATATCTCGGTGCAATAAACACCTTTGATCCCATTTATGCACAAAAGGGCTTAGAATCCACTTGCGAGAGCAAACTGAAGAACCATATTTCAACCATAAGTCATATATTACAAATCGATTTCATAAGTCATATAAATCGATTTATCATTATAAGTCGATTTTTAGTCCTGATTTCGTACCATAATCTTACATTTTGTACAGATAAGCAACATAAGCAATCGTAATTTTTTAGCATTCTGAATATTTGCTTTCCTTTGCAAAATTCGGTTACTGTGTTATAAAGATAAAGAAAATCAACATTTCGATATTCAGTACTTGTACTTTATGTTATGAATATTACTTACATATATATTAAAATTTCCTTGTCATGGAGTAATTATTAGTTGTTATTTATTTCAACCTAACATGGAGAAGTAGAGAATAATCCATAATGATCTTCATATGATATAATGTAAAAAATATGGGATTTAAAAATAATTCGTATTCTCTTAAAAGGTTTTATTCTAACGCAATTCAACTTCCAGAGGTATTGTAAAAGTAAATTTTTTATATAAACTTGTATGTTAAATCAGCAGTAATGTGTATTAAAAAACAGGCAAACTGATGCTTAAGGCTTCTGTGTACTACCCATACTGGATTCGCTCACCCAAATGTTAACCTATGGAGAAAATGTATCAACTACTTACAGCTACATAAATGCTAATAATCCAATATAAATGGTATTTTCAGATAGCCTGAACTTTTCTGCACCTTGCAAAAGGATTCATTTTATAAATTTCGTTCACCAAAGGAATTGATGAGAGTTTCAAACACACTAAGACTAGATTTTCCCCCTAAATAATTTAAATTTTACAATATTATTTGCATTTAAAAAAAAATGCCACAAGGTGAAAAATTTCTTTCTCTGTTACAGAAGTGTATAAATTAAAAGTACAATTACAATGAAAGTACAACAACGGAGTACAATTAAAAAAAAATCTTTCAATCCAAGTCGGCAATCCTTGTACATATTTTCTCCATAGGTTAACATAGAGGTGAGAGAATCCAATAGGGTTAGTACACAGCAGCCTTATATAACATGAAAATTAATGTAAAGATGTTTATTTTAAGCTATGTTAAGTAGAAAATATTTCGTAATTGAGAACCAATATTTTAATCTAGTTTTACTTTATTAACAGACAAAGAAAAGCAGAACAGGTAGAATATGGTAAGTGTCCCAAATATCACCTACCCTAACTTTTTTTTCGACATTTCATCCACTTTTAATTTCTGATTAGGCTGGAAACTCAAAGAACATCCCTAAGAACTATTTCCTTTGGTATCCTGCGATCAACCAGCTCCAAAACCAGTGCCAGTTTAAGTTATGTAGCTAAATTGGAAAAACTGAAATTTCCAGTGAACTCCAGAGCGGTTCCTAATATCGCCTACCTCTGTTCCTCTTACCGCCTACCGGGCGAAATTAGGAGCACCTGCTTAAAGGCGTTGCTAGCAAAGTCTCTGTTTAATGCACTTTCAATTGGTATAAGCAAAATAAGAATTTGGATACACCTACCTGGTCATTCACAGCAGTGGCGTAGCGAGCATAACTGGCGCCCGCGCCACGATACCTTTCTGACGCTACCCCCCCCCCCCCCCCGAAAAACATGTAGTAATATAAAATATAGACCTTATATTGGCACCCCGCGATAAACATATAATAACATAATATATAGACCTTATATTGGCACCCCCCCGAAAAACATATAGTAATATAATATATAGACCTAATATTGCCCCCCCCCCGAAAAACATATAGTAATATAATATACAGATCTTATATTGGCACCCCTCTGCGAGTGGCGCCCGGGGCATGATAGACCCCCTTGCCCCCCCCCCCTCGCTACGCCACTGATTCACAGGATTCTATGGAGCCAAAGTTTACGAAGACAACAGCCAAAACAACTTCAGACGCCATATAGTTTCTGTTGTCAGTGATAAGAGCGTTGTCGCTATCGCCGCTGTTAGTACAAACCCATAACTAAGAAGTTACTGCATTTTCTCATACATAGCGCGAATCATACTTTAGAAACACGAGTAAGCGATATTTGGGACACCCACCCTACTTTGAAAACACGGATTTGAGGAAGATTCATTTTGTTTTTGAACCGAACGGTGATGTGTTGTGCTTTAGAAAATATTTAAACATATGACTGGAGAAAATCTCTGGAAATATATTGTACTAGCTGAAAACCCGCGCTTCGCTACGGAGTACATTGAAATTAAATACAACGATCAATGTATGCAATTAATGCCAAAAAAAATAAATATATATATTTATAATAAATGCGACGATCAATGTATACAGTTGATGTAATATATATATATATATATATATATATATATATAAAATCGTAAGGGATATTTATTTATTTTTTTTTTGGATAATATCCAATCGTGTGCTGCATTAGAAAGAAAAATTTTTTTTTTGTCTATTTAGTTGTTATGCACGTGACGATAAATTTATTTAAACTACCAGAAAAAGAAACCACGTGATCAGCATTTAATAAATTAAATTCTAAAAATTAATCTTTAAAAATTCCCCAAAAATCAGAAAATGCAGATAAAGATTCGAAAAACATTTCATTTTAAAGGAATTTTCATGATCTTTCTCGTGATATAAATTTTATAACACTCAAATTATTATTTTTAATGCAAACTTAAAAAAAGTTACAAAAACAGATTAAACATTTAATTTTAAAAAATCTAAGAATTTATCAAAAATCTTTCTTAGTGCACCCCTACACCATAAGAAGAATCGCCATGCAAAATTTCAGCCCTTTAGGTCCAGCGGTTTGGTTTGTGCGTTATATGTCAGTGAGTCAGTCAGTCAGTCAGTTACGGAACTGCTTTATATATATAGATAAATATTTCCTTCTATTGGTTTTATGAAAATACCAATAAAAGTATGAAAAATATGGCAATAAAATAAAGTCTATTGTTAAACATGGGAATATAACGCTGTAAGCCTCACTTCTGAACGTCCAGATAGTGTTGTTTAAGTCGGAATGACCATCAAAAACCCAACAGCTTTATAAGTACTGCAAAGAATTCATTGTAAGTAAATGTGAGTGTATTTGTAGCATCATTTTAGTATAGACTCGCAATCAAAGGGGAAGTTCAGTCTCAACAAATTGCAAGTTACTCTTTTTCTGAGAAATAATGTTTGAAACTTCAGAGTGAAAGCGATAAGCTGTAAAGATAAAACCCTCGATAAATACCTTTAGGAGTAAATCACGTGAATGTTTCTGTTTGTTTTGCAAGATGTAACAGCGAATTTGTCATTGTGAGATAAGAAAAGTTTTCATTTTCATTTGTAAAAAAAGTCAGTTGATAGATTAAAGGTGAACTAAAAAGATGTTTTGGTAATTTTTCTAAACTAATCTTCAGTATTGTGACATATAAACTAGATATGAGATAATGTGTCCTCATATGAAAGAAGCTGTAACAATTGCTGACAATTTCAAGTTATTCAGCCTTTCAGTCATATTTTTTATTTTTATTTTTGGTTCAATTATATAATATTTTCGTAAATTTTGTATCGATAAGTAAAAAAAAACAAACACTTTTTTTAGCATTCTGCTTTGAGTTCTAGCATTCAGAAAATTTACTAATATTGCTATTTCCAAATTTTACCGATATAAATGAAAATAACCCATTATTGTCTAATTCGCCTACAACGAACATGACTAGATCATTCAAAAAATATATCAATTGCTTACCATTTCTTTCTATTTATTTGGGAGAAGAAATATAATATTGGTTCACTTATTTTTAAAAAAATGTATACTGTTTTTATTCTTTAGTTAACATACTCCGAATAAGTTTCGAGGCACGATATAAAAATTGACTCTTTTGAAATCTTCGATCAAAACCCCGGGTTGCAAAGGATAATCGTTACGCTTTGAACCAGAGAATCAACCTCGGTTTAGAAAATAATAATAATAATAAAAAATTCAGGTAGTCTCTTCTAACTAAACTACAGCGGGTTATAACGCAGGATTACTTATTGTTGCTTACCTCTTTTGTATGTATATATATATATATATATATATATATTTTTATCCAATGCGGAGGTACTTGTATTCAAACATTGGACCTTACTACGCCGCAGTTTTACTGCCCATTTTATTGTGGGGGCACCATATAGGCGGACAGCATTACCCCCTATGAAGGGACGACACGAACGGAGGCATTTTTCGTGGCGCAACGCTGGGATTCGATCTGAGCACCCTCAGCACCGAAAACCAGCGCGCTGTACCACTGGGCCGCCACAAGCCTTTGTATGTATATATGTATGTATGTATGTGTTATGTATGTATGTATCTATCTATCTCTCTCTCTCTCTCTATATATATATATATATTATATATATAGTATATATATATAAAACAGCTCTGTAACTGACTGACTGACATACAACGAACAGACCAAACCGCTGGACCTAAAGGGCTGAAATTTTGCATGGAGATTCTTCTTATGGTGTAGGGGTGCACTACGAAAGATTTTGGAAAAATTCTTAGATTTTTTTAAATTAAATTTTTGAGCTGTTTTTGTAACTTTTTTAAGTTTCCATTTAAAATAATAATTTGAGGATTATAAAATTTATATCACGAGAAAGATAATAAAAATTCCTTTAAAAGGAAATCTTTTTCGAATCTTTACCTAGATTTTCTGATTTTTGGTGGATTTTTAAAGATTAATTTTTAGAATTTAATTTATTAAATGCTGATCGCGTGATTTCTTTTTCTGGTACTTTAAATACATTTATCGTCACGTGCATAACAACTAAATAGACAAAAAATATTTTTTTTTCTTTCTAATGCAGCAGACTATTGGATATTATCCCAAAAAAATAAATATCCCTTACGATTTATATATATATATATATATATATATATATATATATATATATATATATATTACATCAACTGTATACATTGATCGTCGTATTTATTATAAATATATATATTTATTTTTTTGGCATTAATTGCATACATTGACCGTTGTATGTAATTTGAATGTACTCCGTAGCGAAGTGCGGGTTTTCAGCTAGTATATATATATATATATATATATATATATATATATATATATATATATATATATATATATATATATATATATATATATATATATATATACTAGCTATATATATATATATATATATACATAAATTTTGTCGCATTTTGCTACTTTTCAGTTTAACGGTTTACTGCTTGCCCAAGCGATACAGACTGGGCTTGGTGCGCTGGCAAAATTGTAACTCGTGACGACGGACGGTTTCAGAGCCTGAAATTTTGACTTCCGGAGGACCGTTATGGCGGAACGTAATCCTACGTTAAAAACCATTACAATTAATGTGTGCATTGTTCAGCTGTTTTGTAAGTTCTGTTCCACACCAGTGATGGCAATTTTCGTTATCTTCATGATTTGGATCAGTTGCTTGTGATTGTGTTACAGTTATTATCAGGAGTATGTCTAAATGATCTTCCATCGTTGTCAACAGATGCTTGGTTTAAAACTCGGAACAATTCGGATTATTTTTTTTTTAAATTTCAAATTGCATGCAGTTTTCTTAAAAACATCTGCATGTTTCATGCGTAGTCACGAAGGATAGTTTATTTTTTAATATCTTTGAAGGTTACATTTTGTATGTGCGTTTAATCCTTCCAAAATATAGGGCGGGGGGGGGGGACTTTGTCTATACAGTCGAACCCCGTTATAACGAACTTCAAGGGACCAGAGGTTTTGTTCGCTTTATCCGGTGGTTCGCTATATCCGAACCGTTAAGAAAAATGCTAGAATTCACAAAAAATATATATATCATTAGTTTCAATGTGTATTCATTAATGATATTTTAAAAAATGATAAAATCTATTAAAAATGATCATTAATGAACTAAATCGACTAAAATCGATTACATTAAACTGATACAATACTAATTAAATTACGTACAATAGGAAAACGGCGGGACCAAAATTTTCGTTCATTATATCCGTGAGTTCGTTATATACCGGGTTCGCTATAACAGGGTTCGACTGTATCCCGAAACTGGGGGAAAGAAATTAAGAAATTTCATGATGGTTACATATTTAAATGAAGAATCAGCAAAATATTTTTTTATCTATGTCATTGAGCATACTATCGAAACTTCAATATGTTGTTTGCCAATGAAGACCTTCACTTTAACCTCGAGAATCGCTGGTTGCATTCAAAGGGAGCACCGTGCAAGTGAACCCACACCACCCCCTGTTGCCATCACCATTTTGTCCAAGCACCCCCCCCCCCCCAGGGGCGACATCTTGGTGCTGGTACCTTTTCCCACCCTCTTTGACCTCATAGAAAGACTTTTCGGTATACAGATTTAACATGCCCATGTCCGTCCTAGATACGGAGGTATTTAATGGTGTTTGTTGAGATTCCAACCGAACCCCCCCCCCCCCCCAGTCCTAAGCCTAACGCGCCACCACTAAGCTACCACGGGTACCGACATTTCAGTATACAACTAATCCTTTTTTTTACACGAAGTATGTGTTCCAGAATGTGGATAGAACGTGTAGAAAAATCGTGTGAAAAAAGACATGGTGTTCGGTAAAATGATGGATATGTTCAACGACTTGTTTTTGTTTATAAATTACATATAAAAAAAATAAAATAAAATTAATAAATAATTAAAAAATTAAATTAAATTATTTATTTATTTCGATATTTGTGCAAAGTGCATGCATTAAACATAAAGAAAAATCATATTCTTAAGAATCTTTAAGAAAATAAATAAATAATTGCAGTCTCTTGAAATTTAAATAAATCAAAGCTTTATTTTGAATTTTTATTTTGAATTTATTTTGAATCTCAAATTCAGGGGAAAAAAATAAACGCTTTATTATTGGGATTCGCTTTCTCAAACTAATAGCATCCTTTAGTATTAAGGGCAGATGATGGCCGAATGGCTATGGCGCTGGCTTACGGTTCAGATCCTGTGGGTTCGAATCCCACTGTTGGCATGGATGTTTGTAGCCGTTCGGCTTTAAACTGTAGGTCCCGGTCTAATTAGCCTTCGAGTAGCAAAAAGTTGATCGTATCTCTCCAAACCAAACCTTTCGTGTTGAAAATCGCTTTCGTGTCGGATGTAATTTACGACGAGCTTCATGCATTTTCGGGCGAAACTCTGATGACTGAGATTGGATGTCATAAATTCTGCAACAGATCGTTGTAAACCTGTCTGGGATATCTCTTTGTAAATTTCTTTGTAGCGTGCCATTCAAGATTTCGGATCTGATTGCACGTTCAATATTGGGATCATTCGTCAAGGAATTAGTTTCCAATTTGTTGGAAATTTTGATGACTTCAATAATCACTTGGTGTGCAGGTGTTATGAAAAATAAATGTATGCGGAATAATAAAAAAAAGAAGCATAAATATTGACATTTTTTTATCGTGTAAAAAAATCCAATCGTGTAAAAATAGGATTAAAAAATTTTTTCGGCCGTGTTATTTCAAAGTCTTGTAAAAAGAAAGTCCGTGTAAAAAAAACGATTAGGTGTATGTTTCTTTCCTAAGATATATTTATAATCATTTTTTATCTGAATGTTTCCTTCAAACTGACAAGTTTTTTATTATATACATATATATATATATATATATATATATATATATATATATATATATATATATATATATATATATATATATATATATGCACTGCTGGCCACCCAAATTGCAACACCAAGAAAGACAAGAGATGTCTCAACAAAATTAATTTTGTAGATAACATGTTGACCAAGTATCAAATGATTAAATTTATACACTTCTGTGAAGTGTGGTTCCTGCCAAAATCAGTAGCCAGAGTAGCCGCCATTGTTGGAGATCACCGCTGCCAGACGCCTCGGCATTGATTCAAAGAGACTTTGGATGAGTTCTTGAGGTACAGCAGACCAAGCAGCTTCCACACGTTGCCAAAGTTGATCTGCTGTGGTAGCTGGGGATAGAATCTGGATCAATCGTAGAGCAACCATGGACCACATGTTTACTATCGGCGAAAGATCCGGAGAGCGAGGCGGCCAGGGAAGCAGTTCAATCTTGCAATTGACGAAGAACCGTTGGACAATGCGTGCCACGTGTGGTCGCGCATTATCCTGTTGATATATGGCTGTGGGCAAGCCTTGAAGGTAAGGAAGGACAACTGGCTCCAACACCTAAGAGATGTAGCGCTGGCTGTTTAAAGTACCGGCAATGCGTACTAGAGGTGTGCGAGAGTGATATCCAATACCGCCCCATACTATAATACCCGGTGCAGGACCAGTGTGGCGGTGCATAACGCAGCTGTTCAGCATCCTCTCTTCACGGTGTCTCCAGACTCGAATGCGACCATCGTGGTGTTGCAGACAGAAGCGTGACTCGTCAGTAAAGACAATTTCATTCCATTCTGCCGTCCACATCCTTCTGTCATCGCACCATTGGCGGCGGAGACGTCTGTGGTTCTGCGTCAAGGGTAGACAAAGCAATGGACGTCTTGCGGACAGACCACTCTGCTGTAAACGGTTTCGAATGGTACGCGCAGACACTGGATGATGCGTTACAGACTGCATGTGCTGTGCTATGGTTCGTAATGTGACTGAGCGATCCGTCACTGCCATGCGCACAATTTGCCTGTCATCACGTGAAGTGGTGCGCTGAGGTGGATGCGATCGAACACGCCGGTCCGTCGTACCCTCCTGCATCCAACGATCACATATCCGCATTACAGTTGTTTGGTTTCGTCCAACACGAATGCCGATTTCCCTGAAAGATAATCCACAATCTCGGTAGGCCACTATCCTTCCTCTGTTGAACTCGGATACTTGATCAAAAGATGATCGCTGTTTTCGACGAGGCATAATTGATCGTTTTTTTTTTTAGAAAACCACAAGAAAAACACAATTGCCGAACTTGAAATCGTCGAAATCTGCAAGCCTTAAATAGCGCTTTGAAGTGGCGCCACAGGCGCGCGTGATGTGCGTCTGCGCTGAAATTCTAATCATTTGCATATCTCACCTCCGCTAATGCATGTTGTAAATTTCATGTTATTTGCATGTTTCCTTCAGGGTGTTGCATTTACAGTGGCCAGCAGTGTATATATATATATATATATATATATATAAGAAAGAGTTGATAGTGAAAATCCAGCATAAGACATATTACACTATGCAGCGTGAAACAAAAACATGAAAAGAATAGAATTTAAAAGGTATTAGACAGCATCTCTTCATCAGCGGTGTCGATACTATCTAAAGACCAATGGATTGTTTCTGATAAGTATGATCTAACCAATAAACAGACGCAGAACAATATATAATAATCAGAAGAAATGAAAAAAGTAGCTAACAAAAACTTTATCTCACAAAAGTCATCGTACACTGAAATATTTTCGGATAAATTCATAATTAAAATTATCGTCTGGAGCTTTATTTTTATTTTTGAATTGTGGTGGCATTTAAAATATCGTTTGACTTTAATTTTTGCTTGACTACTCCGTAATATTCTATTTATTATTTAAAAATGTTTCGTAGTCGTAAAGAAACAACAAACAGCATTCGAAAATTGATTATTTTTCATTATAGTAGTGGTAAATCAGTTCAGAATATTGCTAAACTACTTAATTTATCCCATTCTACTGTGCAGTATGTGATAAAACGCTTTAAAGAAGGAAATCGGATCGAAAACAAGATAAGAAAAGGTCGTCCGGAAAAGTTAACAAAACGTGATCATAGATTTTTAATTAGAAAATTTGTGAAGAATCCACGTTTGAGTGCTGTAAAAGTTTTTGCAGAATTTAATGAAACATTTTCTACTTTAATTTCACCAGAAACTGTTCGACGACTTCTCAGAGCAGCTGGATTACATGGGCGTTCTGCCCGAAGAAAATTTTTGTGAGAAAAACATAAAGCTTAGGCTTTCCTTCGCACTATCAATGACAAATAAGCCCCAAACCTATTGGAATAATGTCTTATTTGCCGATGAACATTTTTGGTGCTGATGGGCGTATAATTGTATGGAGAAGAAAAAATGAGGAACTTAATCCCAAGAACTTAGTAGGAGCAGTTAAGCGTGCCGGTGGAAGTATCCTTGTGTGGGGGTGAATGTTAGCATCAGGACTAGGAAATTTGGTATTTATTGATGGCATAATGAATCATGCTGTTTTTATAAATATTTTAAGGGACAATTTAAAATTATCAGGTCAAAATTTGGGCATTGGAAACAACTTTGTTTTTTTTATCAAGATAACGATCCTAAGCACACGACTCTCAACGTTCGCATCTGGTGTCTCTATAATTGTCCACAAGTTTTGAAAACACCACCTCAATCGCCAGATTTAAACCCAATAGAACATATTTGGAGAGAACTGGAGGTTCGAGTACGAAAACACGACATTCACATGAAAAGCGAACTAAAAACAATTATGATGGAAGAATGGATGAACATTGATGCAAAAATTACAAAAGAACTAAAGCAATCTATTCCCAGACGTTTAAAAGGTGTTGTGGATGCTAAAGGATATCCTACAAAATATTAATTTAACGAAAAATTAGAATATTTACTAATTTGTAGACATTTTTTACAAGTGTAGGATGACTTTTGTGAGATAAAGTTTTGTAACTTTTTGATTATTGGTTTCTTAAAAATAAAGTTTTACTATGTTTTTAAAATATTTCATGTACACTCATGTCCATAAATTAAGGATAATGCCAGATCCGGCAAATAAAGGTACAGAAATAAAATAAACGTGACTTATTCTTAAAGCCCATTTATTAAACAAAAGATAAAGGAAAAAAAGATGGTGTATGTATGATACCATTCATAAAAACTTCGATTTTTGCTCCCTGGAGCAATTGTAAAAAATATCTCCTTTACAAAAACTTAATTTTACATGGTTGGTATGATGGTTAATACATTGTATGTCTCCCATGCGATGAAATACAGTCCGTACAACGCCTAGGCATGCCGAGTATCAAATTATCGAGCTGATCTTGGGGAAGATTACTCCACTCAGCAAGCAATGCTCTCCCAAGTTCCGGTACACATGTAGGAGGTGGTTGACGGGCTACAACTCATCGTCCAAGCATTTATCACACATGCTCTATTGGATTCAAGTCAGGTGAGAATGCTGGTCATTCCATACGGGTGATATCCTCAGATTGAAGGCATTGTTTTACGATGTTTGCTCGGTGAGGACGGGCGTTGTCATACATAAACACAAATTCTGCACCCATGGCACCCCTAAACAAACGTACATGTTGTTCCAGAATGATGTCCTGATAAATGTGGTTGTTCATGGTTCCGATTCGAACATGCAGATCTGTTCTGGAGCCCAGTATAATTCCACCCCAAACGATCAATCCTGCCCCACTGTAATGGTGTCGTTCAATGATGTTGTCTTGGGGGTAACGGGTACCTGGCGTTCTCCATATGAAATAATGTCCGACGTGAATAAGACTGCAAGCTAAACCTGGACTAGTCGGAAAACATCACACAAGCCCACTGTGACTATGTCCACATTGCATGTTCTCTACTCCAGGCTAATCGCTGCCGACAATGAATTGCCGTGAGCGGAACACATCTGACAGGCCTGCGAGCATATAGACAGTGGCGTAGCTACATATTCAGCGCCCTGGAGCAAGTAAAATCGGTGCGCCCACTCGTTTCTTGGAAGAGTTTTGGCTAAATTTGTTTCTATCTACTCTTATTTCGATTTAAAACCTTACTTAATAACAATTTATTTGCTATTCAAGACATTTCAATAGTAAGAAATGCAATTTAATAAATATGAATATAATAATAAAACAAATTATAATTCTTTAAGTACGGAGTACCCACTAATATTTACTACATATTTTATAAATTTATTGACAAAATGTATTTGAGCATGTTTGGTTTACACATAAAAAAACCCTTCAAAATTGTTGTTTTCTCGCTTTCTCGTTTGCAAGTCGGTCAATCATTTTCTCCAGATCAAGTTGACAAGCTATTGTTCTTTCAATTGATATCGTGGTCAAATAGTCCAGTCAATGAATGCTCAAAAGAGGAGTCTAGATGGAAAGTCATAGGGCGGAAGAATTGACTTTCAGAACTTTGTTTGGAGTAGTTAGGAGGTAAACATACTACAAGTCCCCGGTCCTAGGGGGGGGGGGGGCAAGGGAGGGAGGGGGGGACCTAAGAATGTCCCGTTTTTTGGTTTTTTACTTATAACTCGAAAACGATTGATCCTACCAAAAAATATCTTATACAAAAAATAAAGCTGATAAAATTTCCTACAAAAAATATACATTAAAGTTTATTCGTATCTTCAATAGTTTCTGAGAAATGAGCCCGAGAAAATCCCTAATTTATGAAAAAATAAATTTTACCCCTCCTTTTTCGATAAACTTCGCCTCTGGAATTCTTTACCGTCGATTTGAGAGACAAACCTTGGGAATGACCTTGTACAGCATTAAATTTCCTTAAAAATGAATATATTATTTAATGTTTTACCTTCATCTGTTCAAAATTTAGAGCAATTTTGTGATTTCTTACAAATTTCGAAAAATAAGCTTCAAAGCTGTAGTTTGCACTTTTTGCCATTTAAATGGTTATGCCATCCACAAAAATTCTTTGTATGTGGACATGAAACCTCTAGTAATTAGGTTTTGTACTTCTATTCTTAAGGTGATTAGAAGGAGCGGAAGGGGGAGGGGGATTAATGCAAATAGTACCTAACATGAACACGTGCGCTTTATAATATATGCAGATTATGTTCTTTTATTAAAACATACCTACTGAATTATGCTCTTTGCTTATATATTAGCAACATTTTCGACATGTTTGCTTCGTTTTCCTATTTTATTTTGTTGTGCAATAGATACATCGTTCTTCTTTGGGGGATAATAGAGCTATTGGGAGGGGGTTCACAAGCGCAGGGTATGCCTTCAGGTGCAAATACCTGCTGGCTCAGCAGTCACGCCGTGGTCGAAACAACAGATTTCATCTTTCAAAAGCAATAACTTCCAAGAAAATCTGGAGAGGCTCTTAGTATCTCACACATGGGTAGGAATAATACATAAGGTCAGTTACCAGGAATCTTATCTCATTCAGTTCAGGAATCTACCCTCATTCAGTTTCCAAAGACGTGTCGAGTCAGTTGTTTAAAATATTTAAATTTTATTTGTTGTCGTGCATCGTCATTCGCCATGACTGAGAAGTGTTTGAATTGTGATGGATACATGGATGATTCGAATGGTGATGTGTCCATATTGGCTGAAAAGGGTATATCTTCACTGATACAAGCCAGCAGAGAAAGAAATGATAGTAAGAGTTCTCAGCTACTTGGTGTGAATTCCCTCAAAGTTCACACCTCATGCAGGAAGAGGTACACTAGAGCCAGCACCATCACGGCTGATAAGAAGAAAGCTTCATAAATTTCATCAGAACCTCAAGAAAAATTAAGTTTGAGGTCAACAAAACCTACATTTGACTTTAAGACTCAATGCTTGTTCTGTAAGGTATCTGTAAAAAATGAAGGGTAAAAGTGCTTAAAGAAACGGAAGGTAGTGAGTGTACAATGTTCGAGACATAGATACCTTCAAAATCAAGTGTATGGATGTTGATTTAGACAGAAATGATGAATGGGGTAAAGATATAGTTTCTCGCCTTTCCTCAATCATTGATTTAGTTGCCGAAGAAGCATTATACCACGAAAGTTGTCGCAAAGATTTTTTTAGACCGTCTTATTTTCCTCCAAAAGATAAATCAGAAACTTACGACTATGTTACTAAGCCATGAATGAAATTTTTGCTTTCATGGAAAATAATAGTGATTGCCAGTTTTCTTTTGATGAATTACGAGCTGCAGTAACAGAGAAACCTCCAAATGACAAGACTATCACAGCCAGACTGTTGAATAAATTTGGAGACCGTATCATATTCTCAGCAGGAGTAAATCGATACCAAGTTAAAATAGGTTTTTTTTAGGGACGCTGGGGCTAAACTTTTGTCTGATTCTTAGTACGAGAAACATGAGAAAAATTCAAGTGATGAGCGAATGAGGATTGTAAAAAAAACAGCGGAAATTATAAGGCAGGATATCCAGACTTCTACCTAGATCAAGAGCCACTACCTTGGAAAGGGCTGTACAGATGTCTTTGATGGATACTCCAACTCAACCAACAGCACGAAGACAGCAGAACAAGAACGCCGGTATCGTTTAAACATTTCCGATGATATTGTTTTCAGTTTGGATACAATAATTAACGCCGAACAAGACCAGTTTCTCTCCAACAAGAACAACAAAATGAGACTGATCTCCATGCTTAGATATCAACTTGAGACTGATGGAATTAACACGCAAGAAGCACCTAGTGATGCTGACTCCTTGATTGTGAGAACCGCGATTGAGAAATCCAAAAATAATTCTTTTGTTGCTGTCGTTAGAGAAGATGTAGACTTAGCAGTTCTCCTAATGGCCATCACAACACCTGATAAAGATATCATTTTAATAAAACCTGGCCGTGGAAAAGTTCCAACCACTACTTACTCCACACAACAGTTGCTGGGGCTGCGAGATATACTGTTTCTTCATGCCTTAACTGGCTGTGATACAACTTCTGCTGCTTTCAGAAAGAGAAAAGTTGGTTTCTGTAAGCTATATATGAAACACCTCGATATTCAAGAAGCCTCTGCAGTATTCTTCAAACCCTCCTCGCCACCCACTAAGATTGTCGAACAGGGAACTGTATGTCTTTTAAGATGGTACGGTGCTAAGTCAAACGAGACGCCGCTTACGATACGACACATTTATCAAGTCAGTTTCAAATGTCAAACCAGACATTTCCTCTCTTCCGCCAACTGAAGGAGCAGCTACGCAACATTTGTATCGATGTTACCACCAGGTCCAACTGTGGTTAGGAAAAGAGCTTCCTCCTGAAGAGTGGCGGTGGGAACGGAAAGGGAATCATCTCTATCCAATACCAACGAAGGACCCACCCGCACCAGATGATATCCTGAATAAGATATTTTGCCGGTGCACTAAAGGTTGTACCAGTAGCAAATGTGGGTGCAGGAGAGCATAGATGAACTGCTCTACTGTTTGCCATAACTGTCATGGGCATTGAACTAACGGTATCCCCGTTTTGGATTGCGAAGTTGAGGACGAGGAAGAAACTAAAACCCTTCCCTTCACTACAGAAATGGAGGAAGATGCGGAGGAACCATTCGAAGTAAAAGACGACCCATCACTTGAGGAAATCCCTGGACCCTCTCGTCCAAAGCGACGGAAAGTAATTTAATTACATTTTCAACATAATTTTCTTTCTTAAAATTGTTGCGATTAAAGTTGTTTCACCAAATTTACATTACCAATTTTTTGTGTACTGTAACCTAATTTTTTAAAAATTATCTTAAATTTACATTATATTAATTTAATGTAATTATGTATCTGTTTTTATTACACTAAAACTTTCTTCCCGAGGTGTTACGAAGGTATTGCACTTTACACAGCATTTAAACAAATGGTTTAACCATTTAAATGACAAAAAGTGCAAACTACAGATTTGAGGCTTATTTTTCGAAATTTGTAAGAAATCACAAAATTGCTCTAATTTTTGAACAGATGAAGGTAAAACCTTAAATAATATATTCGTTTTGAAGGAAATTTAATGCTGTACAAGTTCATTCCCAAGGTTTGTCTCTCAGATAGACGGTAAAGAATTCCAGAGGCGGAGTTTATCGAAAAAAAGGGGGGGGGGGATTCATTTTTTCATAAATTAGGGATTTTCTCCGGCTCATTTCTCAGAAACTATTGGAGCTACGAATAAACTTTATGTATGTTTTTTGTAGGAAATATTATCAGCTTTATTTTTTGTACAAAACTTTTTTGTAGGATCAATTGTTTTCGAGTTATAAGCGAAAAACCAAAAAACGGAACCTTCTTAGGCCCCCCCCTCCCCCCCTAGGACCGGGGACTTTTAGTATGTTTACCTCCTAACTAGTCCAAACAAAGTTCTGAAGTCAGTTTTTCCGCTCTATGACTTTCCACCTAGAATCATTCGTTGACTGGACTAAAAGGGCTAAGACGGTGTTGTGACATGCTGCTTCTTAAATATGTTTTGGTTAATTTCAGCTATGAAAAACTTCGTTCTGATTTCGCTGTCGTCACCGGTAAAGTTAAAAAAATCATACATGCTGTAATAATGTCGGAGAAGCTACTTGAGGCTGCGGTGTGAATTAAAAGTAGTTCAACAACTTCGCGTATGTAAGCAATTTGTTTTAATTGAATATAAAACCACATTTTAAATCGAATCCGTTGTGGTCCCATACTAGGTGAAATATTGGAAAGATATGCCGATTGTAACAATTCTGATCCTTCAAGGATACTTTTATCAGGTGACGCGGCGAGATATGCAGGTGATAGACATTTAAAAAGTGTACATAATTGTCGAACGGATTTAAATCTAATAGTTAATTGATTAATTATTAAATCCATTACTCTATAAAACACCTCGACATTGAACACATTATTCACTGTTTTCAATGCGTTCGTCTACCTGTAATTCATCAAAGAATTTTTTCACACGACGCAATCTTTTTGGGGGAAAACAAGGTTTAGTATTCCATAGAGATGATAACTCAAGGCACCGTTTTTAACAAACTCCCAATTATTCCTTATGTTCTGGAATTGGATTAGGAGTGAAGAAAGCATCTCAACGTTTTTCTCTATATTTTCATGTGTACCTTGCAGCATTTTCGAGACTGTATTAATAGGTTCGAGTATTTTACTTCACTTATCAAAGAAATTGTTGAAAATTGTTCAAAATAAAATATCAAGTTTTTAGTTTCACGTTGCTCGTCATAATTTTTTCCATTCAATGATAAATACACTCTTAGACACACACATACACACACAAAAAAAAAAAAAATAAAAATAAATAAATAAATAAATAAAAGGCGCACCAAGAAAGGGTAATGCAAATCGAACACAAATTTATATGCATATAGGTTTCAACGGAAAATGTAAAATTTTGAAGTTTGGCGGCCAATGAATGAACATGTAACGTGTGGCAGGGATCATAGTAATTATCCCTGCCACATGACGCTGCAACGCATCTTAACTGCGCAATTGGCACGATATTAAAGAGGAGAAGTTTTGATTCCAGGTCATAAATTCTTTGCAAATTTCATTCCGTGTTCTCAGGTAGACAGTAACTATGCCCCGCATACAGTTGCGCGAACAATATGAGCAGATGTCAGAATTTGAGAGAGTACGCGTAGTTGGGCTAAAAGAAGCCGGTTGATCTAATCGGCGAATAGCTCGACATTTGGATAGGAGCGATGCCACTATTAGACGATGTTGGCAGGAATGGGTGAATCATGGCCGAACACAGCGTCAAGAAAGAAGTGGTAGGCTAGAGAAACGACAAAACGTGAGGACCAAGCAATCGACAGAGCGGCACTGCACAGCCTCAGTTTCATCATTATCATCGGTCGTACGTGCAGCTGGTACTTCAGTGACCGCAAGGACCATTCATAGGCGACTCAGAGAAAGGGGGCTTAGCTCACGGTGCCCTTTGCGCCGACTAACATTGACCTCTGTACACCGACAAGCCCGTTTGCAGTGGTGTCGAGAACATTCGACCTGGAATGTCACTGACTGGAGTAGAATTGTCTTCAGTGATGAGTTCCGCTTCGAATTGAGCCCCGATGACCAGCGAATACGTGTCTGGAGATGCCCCGGACAGCGGTGGATACCAACTTGACTGTCTTCCGCCATACGAGCCGACAATCAAGAGTGATGGTCTGGGGTGCCATTGCATTTCATAGCAGGACCCCTTTGGTTGTCATCCGCGGCACCCTTACAGCACAGCGGTACGTCGACGATATTCTACGCCCCGTTTTGTTGCCCTTCATATCACGCCATCCTGGGCTTAAATTTCAACAAGATAAGGCCCGCCCTTACACGGCAAAAGTTTCTACTGCTTGTCTTCGTGCTTGTACAACGCTATCTTGGCCAGCAAGGTCGCTGGAACTCTTCCCCATTGAGCACGTTTGGAGCATTATGGGCAGGGCTCTCCAACCAGCTCGGGATTTTGACGATCTAACGCGCCAATTGAACAGAATTTGGCACGATATCCCTCAGGAGCACATCTGGCACTTATATCAATCAATGCCAAGCCGAATAACTGCTTGCATAAGGGCTGAAGGTGGACCAACGCGTTATTGACTTTTTCACTTTGTGAAGCTCTTTGGGCCTGTTCACATAGGAGTCCGTTGCTTAGCGTTAAGGAAAAGATGACGTTGAGGCGAAAATAAACCAATCGTAGGCGTTAATAATTTCATTGCTAATCGTTTGGAGGCTTATGATTGATTTATTTTCGTCTCAACGTCATCTTTTCCTTAACGCAACGCAACGGACTCCTATGTGAACAGGCCCTTTCTCTTGAATAAATCCTCCAATTTTTCTCATATTTATTTTTCTGTAGATGTACATCACTTCTACCGATTTTTGTCTCATTCGGATAACTCCTTCTTCGTGCGTCGTGTTTTTTTTTTGGTCTAACTGTGTATGTCAATATTTTAATTACATCAAAATAACGAGAATGTGGGGCATCAAGGGCCTGAACACGGGAAGACAATCGTGTTGGACAAACTCTTTTTAGTGTTTTTGCTAAATCGGTTTGATTCGTTTCTCAATGCCTAACAGAACTGAAAAAACGTAAATTTTTTCTAGCTGTTCATAAAATTGCGTGACTTTCTATACATTGGTGATGCTGTCAATTCACTGTTAATTACCCGTATCTAACCAAGAGCACTTAATAAAAAGTGTATTTTAATTTAATTAATCGCTAGTCTGGCTGTTAATTTTATTTCACGTATCCTGTGACACGCGCTACCTGGGGTATTGAATACAACTCTAAAGTCACAGGTAAAATACGCTACACCCCTTAAAGATTTTTAAAAAATATTTCTTAGGGAGCATCTAGGACCTAAGAGCAACACCATACACAATTTTAATTTTCTAGAAAACGTGTACCAGAGGTAGGTTTTTGTTATTGTTGTTTTGGGGGGATTAAGCTCCTTTTAACCACTTAAATTTTGTATTGAAAAAATATTTCTTTGTGCGCACCTAGGGTCTAAGAAAAACTATCATATAAAAATTCAGCTTTCTAGGTCTCATGGTTCTAGAGATACAGTGTGTGTGTGTGTGTGTGTGTGTGTGTGTCTGTCTGTCTGTCTGTCTGTTCTAGGGGGGAGGATTAGGCCAGCCCCCTTAAAATTCTAATTTATCAAAAAGATTTCTTAACGAGCACCTAGGGCATAATAGCAACCTCTATGCACAATTTAAGCATCCTAAGACTTACGGTTCTAATGATTTGAGTTTCTTTTAACACTAATTTTGAATATTTTTTGTGTATTTCTATTTTGTCATTAGCACGCAATTTTTAATTAGATCTAAAATTATTTTTAATGGAAATTTCATTCTTCCTCTGCCGATTTTTTAAAAATTACCTCATGCATGTTATAAAAATACATATTTGTGTTTTTATAACAAGCTGCTGCTGAAAATATTTGCCGCCAACTTTCAGCTATAATACGTAACTGCTTTAGGTAGTACCTATTATAATTTATGTTGCAACATCAATTAACATACTTCATAAACAAATCACTTATTTTTAAAATTATACGTCGGTGAATCCAACAAAACGCTGTAGATAAGTTATTTAGTTGAATAATAGTCATAAATTGTACGAAGTCACTTAAACAGAACAATAAATTGCAATCCACAGTCTCAATAAGTTTTAAAAATTGTATAACACATTCATTCAAGAATCATCTTGAAATTCTTACACTGCACAAAGTAAACAATGGGAATATGAAGCGCTAAACACTAAACTTGCCTTCAAAAAATCGCAGAATATTTGCCTCTATTGTGCGCCGATGTTAAAGCTGCTATGTACTAAGGGTAAAAAATCTTTGTTTGGACCCCTGCATGTTTTTGACTCTTGTAGTGAGAGGAGTCAGTAAGTTGACCCTAGAGAATTCTACCCCCGATCGTTTAAAAGGATTGTAATGACTCTCGCCATAGGGGGTGAAGATGCTCCGGCCATCTCCCTGTTCCTGATAAGACACTCAACTGGTAACGTTTGAGAATATCTAGTGTCCAACAAAGGGCAAAAATTCAAAGCGCAGCCTGGCCTAGTTTTATTTACTTAAAAATATTTCATTTATTTTTTGTATATTTTATAGAAAATCTGACATCGAAATTATTTATACAAAAGTTTTCACAAATTTTTATTTCACTCTTTCAAATTTTGCGCCCCTCATGATTGGTGCGCCTGGAGCAGTTCGCTCCAACTTATCCACGGTAGTTACGCCCTTGCATATAGACCAATATTTCCCAAACGTCTGTACACGGTTTGTCTTGAAACTGTGGTACCCGTGGCTGCAGATAGCTGACCAGACATGCCGGATGGTGTGCTCCGTCTGCTTCTTTTGGCAGTTACTGCCAAATACCGGTCTTCATTCGGCGTTGTAACTCGGGGGCGACCTGTACTGTAACGTCTACTGACATTTCCATCATCTTGGAATCGTTGCCAAAGCATAGAGATGACGCTTTGGGCAATTCCAAGTTCCTCGGATACTTCCATCTGAGTACGCCCACATTCCAGGCGGCCGATAATTCTACCACGTAAAAAATCCTCCACATGAGTCCTCTGTGTCATAACTATTCGGTTATGGCAGTAAGCGGCTTACAGAACGCTTGTGACCAATTTTACTTCTTTGCCACCATTCTTTACATATCCCTCTCTTACACTCTCGTCAGTGTGACGTACTATCGGCGTCCTCTGGTGGCTTCCTGTAATTTGCATATTATTCTTGAAGATGTGTGTGATAATTCTACAGGTGAAATTTTTACTTTAGTGTTCGATTTCCGTGTGATTCTGAATTATCCTTAATTTATGGACATGAGTGTAGTTTTGTTAAGAATAAATTATAGATCTTATTATTAAATACCCATTCTGAAATATTCATTTAAATTAATGGACAGAACCCTATTTCGTTGAAAATCGTAAGTGTGCGAACACTTTTGGGAGCCACTGTAGTTACCCTATATCTTGCTGCATGAGAAAAAAAAAGCGAGAAAACGCCAAATATGACAACCCACCTATAAGGGTTGATTTATACAGGCGCGTAAAGGGAACGTAACGGGAACGAGCCGAGCCCGAGCGCCGGATGCATAAGTTTATACAGAGACGAGAGTAGAAAGTGGCGGGAACGTGTTTCATTAGTTGTGAAAGATTTCTAACGTCATGGCGCGGTTTCATTTTTCAGTTAAAGATTTAGCCATTATCACACTTTTGTTAGAGGAGAGCCAGGGCCGTGCAATTAGGGGTGGACAAACTGGGTAACCGCCCAGGGCCACCATTTTTATTTCTCATTACAACACTTTTCTAAATGTTACGGGTTTTTAAAGAAATCCCTCATTTTTCGCGGTTTCTATAATTAAACTTATAAAAATATATATGTTTCGATTTTTTCTAAAGAATCGCAGAAAGAATCTTAATTGACAAACTACCCTTTTGGTTAGAAAAATTTCTCGGTTAAAAAAACATGATTTATCTTCAATTCAGTTATAGTAAACCCTTGATTATCAATCCCTTTTTTCAATATCAGTTTCTACTATCTGTCAGTCACTACATACAGTCATTTGAAGAATTATAAACCGTTTTGTCGGACTTTGTTCGTTTTCACGGAATAGTTGCAAACTGAGAAAAACGTGAACATATCCTTGTGAACGAATACTAATACTATAGCCTATTCAAAGCCTATATAGTCTATTCAAAGCAAACAATAGACAAGACATTTCTCCAGGGAGTGTAAGACAAATAAGTAAATGCGCTCCAAACAGGGCCGCCCAGAGACTTTACAGGGCCAGGGGCAAACTTCTGTTGGGGGCCCCAAGAAATCTGATTAATCGAATAATTAAAAAAAAAAAAAATTTTGGGGGGGGCCCTTTTTTCAGGAGATTATTTTGAATTTTGAAGTACGGTACAAGTTTCAGAATTTTCTTTCGGAGGAAATCTAATAAATAATTAAAAAAAATTTTGGGGGGCCCCTCCGGCAGTTGGGGGCCTGGGGCAAAGTGCCCCAGTTGCCCCCCCCCCTCTGGGCGGCCCTGGCTCTAAACCTGTTGGGAATAAAGGGGTTTGAAGGCTGAAGGAGTGAGCTAAACAAAAAATTGGCTTTTACTTGTTCTCTCTATCATTATAATGGATTTTATTTCCCACTTTTCCCACAAGAATTGATAATATTACAAAGCAGGTACAATCAGAATGCTTTGAATACGGATTGTACGCCTGTCCTCCTTGGCACTTATTTCTAATGAAAATGATCTCTCATCATCTTTGGACTTTTCACTTTTAATATACAATTTTGCTGCTCAGAAAGCAAGAAAAATTGCTTTATAACCAACAAATCCATACATGTAAGTATTTGTTTTTAACAATTTACACTTTCTAAATCGTGTAAATAATTTTTCCACTGTTTCATTATTCTTACAAATTAATAAATTTTATATTTTAGTGGACCAATTGTAATTTAAAGTATAATTTTCTCCTATTGCCTTCCGAATTGTCATTTTGAACTTTGGATTCATGTATTTTGATGGGCCAAATCGTACAAAACCTCTCACCAGCTCAATGAGTTTTCATCATCCATATTAAATATCAAACATAAATAACAGTATGTAAATTATATCTTGAATAGCCACTTTTTACTTTCTGCCATGAACGAGAGACGGCCGAGCAGTGAACGACTTCCTGCTTCGAATCGTTGGCGCCGATTCTCGGCCGGGAATCGGATGTGTCACGGCGCAGTAAAAACAGTTCCATTGAAAAACAGGGAGGAAATGATTACGATGACTCGTCGCGCGCTCGGATCGTTCCCGTTACGTTCTCTTCTCGTGCCTGTATAAATCGACCTTAACTTGGCATTCTCCGTTTTTTTTTCTCAATCAAAATGTTAGGACTGCCCCTAAGAAAAAAATCACCATCGAAAAACCTATTTCTAAACACAGCACTCAGCCTGCTAATAGTAATGATAATGTTCCCTGCAATGAAAATAATAGCGGTCTCTCTGACTTCGCAGAAATCGTTAAACTAATAAAGGAAATTACTCAGATTTTTTCCATCTCGGATTTATTAAACCTCATTAAAAACATTGCCGAAGTACTTCGTGCTCCGGGAGACATGCATATCAAAATGATAGACATCGTTAAAATCATATGTGAATTTTTCTGTTCCGACTTGGGTTCGAACCCAGGCCAGGATGTTTCTTACTAATCGTTTTCCCTCCTCCCCCCTCCCGTTCTGAGTACTGAGGTCGGGTGGGTTTTTTGCTTTCCGCTTCTGTTGTTTGCGTCTTCATTACGTTCTTAGATTTTTCTTTCCCAATTTAATTTAAGTTTTATTCAAGTAATTTTAGCATATTATTTTAAGCACTGATTTTAAATGACACGTAACTTGTTACGTGTCTCAATGATGAAAGCTACCAGTGAAATCTCCCATCTTGAAACTGGAGATAAATCCATCTGGACAAGGCACTCCAGTCGTACCAAAAATAGCAGTTCTCCGTTTTCTGCTAAAGTTCCTGAGCATGCGCATTTATGCACATTTCAAACAGCCGTTACTCCACACAGACGTTCGTATAATTATACTCACTAATGGCAACAGTATCGTTTAAGCGAGTAGTTCGTGTTTATTGTATTCAATCTTTTCCTGATTCTCATATTAATTAAAAGGCATTAAAGAGTTATCTTAGTAAATAAATGAAAATAGGTGATGCCCTTGGCAACAAACTTTTGCAACTTTTAGAATGGAACACGGACTGAAATATCATTGATCTAGGTGCCAGAAAAATAAACAGGTATTCAAGTTTCATATACAAGTTATTTTTTCTGAATTGTATGATAGAACTCTTTTTTTAAGATGTTGAAAATGATATATTTGATTTCTACATTCTACGCTATTTTTTTTTGTAAGTGAAGCTAAATGTTAATACAATACGTCTATCTATTAAACTGATAAAAACTGCATGTTCACCCACAATATGTTGTTTTCAGCAAAATTAGTAAATTATTTCTTTCTGGTCGATGTTGGTGTGCTCTTAAGATATACGCTCCACGATTTCAATATTCATTGCTAAAAGTTACCAATCTGATTTCTCTGATTATTTTACTCAAAGTTGTTATCCAAAATTTACAGTGTGTAACAAAATTATAAGACCACTGTGGATTTTGTGATTTTTGCTATAAATAGTATAATTTTTTAAAAATTAAATTAGGTTGATTTTAATAAATGAAATATAAAATATATGTATATTATTTTTAAGAGATATTTAAATATACTAATTATTTTATCAACAATTTCAGATTTTTCCAATCAAATATCTGTAACAAAATTATAAGACCACTAGTTAAAACAAATTTTTTTAATAAAACTAATATGATGTTGATCCACCATTTTTCTGAATAACTTCAAATACTCTATTTTTCATTGAATTAATTAGGTTTTCGAACAAATATTTGGGAATTTTGTCCCATTCATCCATGATAGCTAGTTCCAATTCATACACAGAATCATACTGATGGTTATTTGCATACCCTTGACGAGCCAAATGGTCCCACAAGTTTTCGGTGGGATTCAGGTCTGGACTAAAGCTTGGCCAGTTTAAGACCTCAATTTTTTCTTTTTGAAACCAGTTTTCAGTTGATTTAGACACATGGCATGGCGTATTGTCTTGCTGAAATTTCCAGTTTGATCCTCCTAAAAATGGGCCAAAAGGTATAAGGTGTTGGTAGAGTATTTGTTGATAACAAATGGAGTACATTTTTCCAAGAACTCACTGCAGATCATATTTCCCATCATATGCAAAAGCTCCCCACGCCATCACAGAGCCACCACCCATCTGTCTACTGAAGAAAACCCGAGGTTCTGTTCGTAAATCATGCCAGTAGGTAATATTACCATCCGGGCCATCCAAATGAAATTTTTTTCGTCTATTATCGCGAAAAAAATTCGTCTATTATCGCGAGCTGATAATTTACTCTTTCTGCCAGATCTTTTATATTTTCCATAAAAATCTCTTTTACTTAAAAAGTTATGAATAGCAGTTTTAGAGCGTTTAAGAATCTTACTTATTTCACGTTCCGATTTTCCAGAGCCCTTATAAAACCAAATTTTTCAAACTTCTAGTTTAGATAATTCTCTTCACGGCATTGTGAATTTCCTCATAAAAACAAACAAATTAAATTCTATTTTCTTTTACAATATTATCGTTTGGACTTTTTTGTGATGTAAAATTACAGTTTATCTACGATTTTGAAAGAAAAATAAAATAGTTTTAAAAACGGAAACGATTTAAAAAAAAAAAAATAAGTGGTCTTATATTTATGTTACACCGAGATTTCAAAAAATCATTTGCTGTGTGAAATTGACTCAATTTTTTTTCCTTTAAGCGATTTTTTTGAGAAAATATAACTTTTTTCATTTTCTTCAAATTTTAAAATTATTCATTTTATGCAGTATGATATTAAAATGAGTGATATTTTGGGTAGTTTTATAATTTTGTTATGCACTGTATAAATATATCATCCTACAAGTCATACAAAACGTGTTTAGCTACTTCGCTGGTTATGAGTTATACAAATGTTTTTCAACTGTTAAAAATTGCGGTAAAAGGTGAAATATAATAGGACAAGTTCCATAACCTTTGCTGTTCGGTGGAAAGTTGTCAAACTCCCACCGCACACATCCACTACAGCATTTATCTGGAGTAATTAATCAAAACAGCATAAATATTTGCAAAGAGTCCAAATTGTATCATTCGCTTTCAAAAAGACAGTCAAAATTTAAATTTTTTGAAAATACATCGTAGCATAACGTGTAGAAAATGTAGGGAAACAATATATTCAAAATAAAAGAATTTTATTTTTATTAAAATTTTTTATAAAGTATAATTCACAAAATTAATGCCACCCGGTCGTGAGACCATTTGCATGTGAAACTAAAGACTGGTCGCTACGTAGCAAAACCTGTATATGCAGCCGAGGGTTGATTTCCCATGTTTGGTAAACAGTGTCATTATTGAGGGCCTGGGCCCCGGACGGACAGTACAGATCTGCCGACCAATTGGGGCAACCCGGGGCCCTTTTATTTTTATGCTATTTTTTTATAAGTGAAGCTAAATGTTAATACAATACGTCTAACTATTAAACTGTTAAAAACTGCATGTTCACCCACAGTATGTTGTTTTCAGCAAAATTAGTAAATTATTTCTTTCTGGTCGATGTTGGTGTGCTTTTAAGATATACACTCCATGATTTCAAGATTCATTGCTAAAAGTTGCCAATCTGATTTCTCTGATTATTTTATTCAAAGTTTTTATCCAAAATTTCATTGTAACTGATTGCCAATCTTTAAATTATAAAGTATAAAATAAACATGTAAATACTTCAAGATAGACCCTTAAAAATACAAAAATAGTAAAAAAATAAGTACATTACATTTAAAAGTTTGTGGCAAGATAATTTCAATGTATATAGAAGAAAAATAAAATTATGACAATGGTATTACAGGTAAATTTTTAGATCAAAAATTAAAATTTAAAATATTTCTAAAGTATAAAAATAAAATTATAAAACTAAACAAAATTTTAATATTTTAGGAAAGGGTACAAAATTAATTAAAAACAAAAATTATGAATATTTTTTTGAAAAATTAGAATTCAAAAGCACTAATCAGGGTGAAGTATGTAGCAGGTACTCAGACCTGGAGTAAGACCTATAATCTAGATATGAATAACCAAGTGTAAGGTCTCATCTTTCAGATTATATTCTTTAAAAAGGAGTAAAATTCAAATGTTATGAAAAGAATTCAAAATATTTTTCATTCTTTGAATGTATAATTCATTATCTGAAGGCAAATTGAAATTCCATTGGCTGAAAACATTTAAATCGTCATCATTCAAATTCAATTCGTTGAAACTGATGAAAAACCAAGTGACATTTCTGAGATATTATCACCAGGGTTGCCAAATGTCCCGGATTTTAAGGGACAGTGTATTTGTAAATTTTGTCCCTCATCCCGGGGAACTTTGATGCGGGTCGGCAAATGTCCTGTTTTTCACTGAAATGAGAAACTTATTGTATTCGAGTTGGGTGCATACAAGGGCCTGTTCACATCCGGTCTGGAAGCATAAGAGGAAAGATAACGCTGAGATGGAAATAAACCAATCATAGTCATTAAAAATTCCGTTGCTAATCGTTTGGTGGTTTGTCATTGGTTAAATATATTTCAATACTTTAACGCTTCCGCTACAGGACTCCTATGTGAACAGTATAGCCTCCCATGTTTTTAAACAGTGTGTTTAAAAACATGGTTTTACACACCTTCCTTTTTTCACCATTCACTGGTAGAAAATACTGTACAGAATACTGCCTTCATGATTGATCTGGTGTTGTTGTTGACCTTTTTACTAGCTTTTCGGTGTTGGTAATAATAGTCCCATTGACGAGAGTAGTCAGCCAACTGGCAGTATGCATTGAAAACCATGGTTCTATCTTCTTCCATGATGGCAGAGCATTTGAGTGGGCACTTGTCATTGCACGGTCCTTTCATTTCAGCAGCTGGAACAATTTTCCCAGCAGAAGACATATATTCTTTTCCCTCTAATCTCCTTTTTTTTCTAATATTTCTGGGCCATTTCTCAGTGGATGCTCCTCCATACCAAACATGTTAGAATGAATATCACCATTCGAAATTGACAATGTTGGGACCTCATTATGATTGTGGTTTTTAATAGTATCCTCTGGTACAGACGTTGAACTGCTTTCACTTTCACTTGGTTGGTACTCAGGATCATCGCTTGTTGATGGCAAATCTCTTTCTTCACCAACAGCATCTTTAACAATCAATAAAGCTTAAGGTATGTGCCTACCTTTTGGGCCCGTTTTTTTGAAAAATATGAAATTTTTATGATACACATGTGTTTTTAGTTAAAACAGGGAACAAAGCCATGAATTAAAAAAAGTTTAAGGGAATTTTAATTAACTTTTCAAATTTAGGCTATATTAATTCAAATTATAGTAAAAATTAACATTAATTCCAAACTTTCTATAACAAAATCTAACCAATATATTTCACTTTCTTTTTCAACAATATACTAGTAAATTCCTTACCTGTGTTATGAAACAAAAGATTAGCAATACCTCTTAAATTTACTGACATATACCAAATTTTGTATGCACAACATGATTTTAAAAAAATTATATATTTTTCAATAAAAATAGCTCTTAAAATAATAAATACATACTTAAAAGCTATATTTTTCTTCATAACATACCCATGGATGAGTAGAACCTTATGAAAAAATTTTATTTCAATATCTTAAAAACCTTTTAAGAAATGAGATTTTTCGTAAACATAAAAAATGAAAGATGCAGTTTTTAAGAAAATACAAATAAAGATTTTAATGTAGCAAAAAAAAAATTAAGTATAAATTTTAGAACCTAAAAATTCATCATATTTGTAGGTCAAGCCTTTCTTGGCTGCATTTTTAATTAATTTTGATTTTCTTTTACCTTTTAGTATATTTCTGGATGTTTTTGTTGTTGGCAGTATTTGTTACCCCCGATTTCCTTATTCTCTCCATGTCAATTTCCTTGTAGGTTTTTAAAATTTCTGGTTCAGTTTTTATTTCCAAATAATTAAAAACAGGTATGAGACCAATAAAACCTGAATTAATTAGTAACACTGCAATAGAAGCACCTAATAACAATATTTGCTGAACAAAATTTTCTTAAGGCAATATTCCACAAAATGTTGTTAAACGATTCATCATTATTCTGAGTCATGCCATACTAACACTTTTTTAGTAATTTCTGGTCACAAAGTTCTAAGTAAGTTTAAAATTAAAGAAACAGCTGTTTAAATGCATTGTTTACATTTCTGTGCCCTTTAAAAGGTCACTTTCAGTTTTAAAAAAATCACTTCCGGTTTATAATTTGGGTTAGAACTTTGCTTCTAATTATCATTGAACCTAAAGTAAAGCATTTTTGGAATCCTAAAAGTTTGAAATTTTATTACGGTTCGTTTCAAATTATTTAAGGAAAATAAACAAAAAAACGTATTTTTGAAGTAATCATGTGCTTAATTCATAGATATTTAAAAAATAATACAAATAGGCATCTACATACAACAATAATAATGTAAGAAGTTAACTTCTTAAATAGATAGGTGATTCTTATGTAATAAGTGATTTATCTTACCTTTATTTGCTTCTTGAAGTGACATTCAAAGATAGACAAAGAGTTAGCACAGAGTCAGTTTTAGAGTAGCGGTGGCGCAGTAAGTGGTAAACTTAGTAACCTGAGATATCTAGTTTCAACACATCACATCGGTAGGCCTCGATGGTGCAACAAATGGCTATCTCAGAATGTTTACTTTTGGCAGTGAGAATATACTTGTCGTTCTGTTTGTCTGATTATTACATTAGCCAACAAAAGTCTAGTTGTCGCATTCAATTCTTATGTAACTTAGCTATAAAATTGCCAAGTATCTCAAAAATGAAAATTTTCGAGTTACCTAGTTCTTTCATTCAGGTGACAATATATATATAAATGCTTAATCTTCTCTGCACCATGCATTCTACAAGATTTCTTCATTAGAAACATTTCAAGATTTATATAATCTACATTAACTGATATTTATGACACCCTTCATATGATTTTTTATTGTAAAAATTACAGTTGGTTTATTTTAGAACTAGATTTTAATTGTCTGCTCTCTTACCTGCATGGGTCATTCTCTGAAAAGTGGCTGTTTTTTTAAAAAAAATTTCAGCCCTAGTAAAATTGCCTCAAAAATCTCTAAATTTAGCCTGCAAGTACATTTGTGCTATATTTATCAAAAATTAATATGATCCAAACTGTACCAGTTAGATCTTCTGGGATTTTAATTATTGAATAAATGAGGGAATGACAGATCATTATTAAAATTGACTGTTTTCGTATAACAAACTAGTTTTGATGTAGTTATTAGTAGGCAAGAATAATACATTATTTTCATAATGGTCTATTTAATTATAGTAAAAATTTTATCCATAAATAGGCACATGTATAAAATTATTTATCAAGAAATTTATATTAGCTTCTTCTGATATTACAAGGTGTAGGCTGGGGCAGTTTATGTTTTATATCTGTCAAGCTATAAGTATGAATGTCCTTTGTTGAGAGCCTCGTATATCTGTTGTTTCCTGTGTAAACCATGATGTTTATAGTAAATTTTTTTACGTCTACTAATAGGATCTCTCCAGGATACAGTGTTTTATCATAATTCACCATCACCTACTCACCAACTTTGTATTTAGTGTTTTTAATCTTTTGGTCTTGATTTGCTGTAGATTTTTTTTTTTTTTTTTTTTTTTTCAGAATTTAACTGAAAATGCATGCACTTAAGCAAGAAAGTGAACGAAAGTCCAGTACTGTATGTGCTGAAGTTTAAACAATCTGATGAATCTTTAATGTGCTCAAAAATGGTTCTAAATCTTTTGTTAGCGTATTATCAGCTTTACATATCATGTCATCATCAATTGGAAATATCTTAATTCCTGAACATTCTTGCCTTAAAATTTTGATTAAAGTTGCAAATGTGTTGACATCTTTACCTTCAGCTATTACTAATTCTATCTGCTGTATGTTTTAAAGTTCCTCCTATGCTGTCAGTTGCCCCTTTCCCATTGCTTGCTTCTGTATAATTCCATGTCAAGTTTTGGATGCCGGGAAACAATTTTTGTGTGTGATATCGTAATAAATAAAACACTTTTTTCTTTCTGCTTTGTGTGCAGGGTCCATCTCCTACCATATTGAAAAGTATTAATTGAATGCTGTTTCAAAATATATTTTCAAGCCTGTTTCTGTTTGAAAACTGTTAAATGTTACTATATTATCTTTACAAATGATGTATTTTCTTAATAAACATTAGAATACTATTTGAATTCTTGCTACATGTTGGCTGTTGCACATCATCCGTATCCGATATTTCTTGTTTTCTTTTTTGAAGTAATTCACATAGTGTCATATTATTTACTGGTTTGACTTGCCATTTCTCAGTTCTTTAAAAATATTTTAGTCTCTCCTTTTCTTTTAGTTTTGCAACACTGGATTGATTTATTTTTCTCTCATCTGATTCTTATTCTCTTTTTTTTCAGCATTAATTCTTCCTTATAGTTTCTGCATAGTAGTTTTATTATTCTTAAAAGATCAAGAAAAAACAATTACTACTGTCATTTTTTCAATAAATAATTTTTTATGGTGTTTTAATTGAAAAATAAAGATAAAGCATTAAAATTTAGCAGATGTTTATTTAAATTAGTTTAATAACTTTTTCAAGTTTATTTTTAACTTATCCCAGTAAAATAATAAAAATTAAAATGGATTAACCTTACCTACTCAAATTAAAGGTCTTATGAGTTTTTAATATGCATTTTATTGCATCAGATTATTCTATTGTCTGTTGTCAGATTATTTTATTGTATAGTACATATGTAAATGGATTCAGATCATTCCCTCAAATATTAAAATCATTGCCTTAAAATTTTTCTGTGTAGGGTTCTGTACTTGCACCGGGTCCAAATGCATCCAGTAAGTCCAATCGGGTTAAAGCTAGCCCCACCTTTGGTAATTAATTCTTTATTTATCTTCTATCATTTTAGGCAGTGTTCCTAAGGCTATCTGATGATTATTCATACCATTTTAATTCAGTGGTGAGTTGGTTTCACAAACTTTTTTAAAATTATAAAGAGAACACCGACTGGTAGCCAAAATCTTGTCTTGATTTAGACACGTAAATCTGCTCAGGGCAGAAAAATTGTCGATATTTTGTATCTTTCACATTGCATGTTATCTCATGAATCATCATTTGGTAAGTGAAGTTTCAGTAGGTATTTAGCTCTATTAAACCATTCAAGTATCTAAAGGAGTTTTTTGGAAACTTTCAATATTTGCAGACTTAAAAGAAAGGCATGAAGAGTATCTCTGTGGTAGATCTTCTATTTCAGCTTCTGGTTTTAATTGCTGTCAATTTGCTAAAAGAAAAAGCAACAACTTTTTAGCCTGAAAAAAAGGTTATGACATAGACTCCATTTTTCTTTGCACTCCGAATACAATGATTCACCAAGTCTGTTATTAAAAAATAAGTTCGCGTAGAGGAGGGGGGGGGGGGGGCACGGAAAGCATCCAATTATTTTAAGTTTTTAGTAGATTTCTATTTTTAAGATTTTGGGGAGTATAAATCTCCTCTTGCTTCTCACTAACTAATATGTGAGAATTATTGCTCGCTTTAGTTCTGTAGAAACAAATATAGATGACAGAAGGCTTCCATAATATAAAAAAATCAAGTCAAAAAATAATTGTTTGTCAGAGAATCAGATAATTCCGAATTATGTCTAGTTCCTAAAATCTAACATGTCGTGTGCATTGTAAATGAAAATGCTTAGAACGTGATGTATGTATTCATAGGTATCCATGCAGTTGTGTTCACAACTTAATTGAGTTGAATTTATGGTAGCATATTCATGGTGTGTGGCAATTTCTTGCACCTCATTTTACCACTTTCATATTTCCTGATCTACTTTTAAGCAATGATTTTGTTGAGATACCTCAAAGTGTCTCTGGATTTTTTCAAAATCTTTTAAAGGAAACATGAAGTTTGTAGATAAAGTTAATGAAATTTGAATAAAATTCTGATGAAAGGCATGAAGGAGTGTTTCAATATATATGTTATAGATGAGTAAGAGCCACGTCCTCCTCTGGCACCCAGTATTTATCTCGCCTGCGCTGAACTTCTCATAAATGCACTTCCAGTGAAGGCAGATAATAACCACCCTCTTGTACTCTTCAATCCAGTCATAAATCTTATGGATTGTAACTCTTTGCCTCAAGAAATGGGTAGTTGTGTTTTAAAACTTCCAAATGCTCCAAATCCAAACCTTACACATCAGATATCTTGGTTTTAAGGTTTTTTTCGCATTTTGGTATAAGCTCAACAACCCATTATTGTTCTTGTTGCTTATGCCCCCTGGCTGGAATGTACTCCAGACCGGGTCCATGTAGGCTGAGAAGTCTGGCTCTGGTTTTTAATGGCATCACAACGGTCGGAGTCCGACTTAGCCAGGTGCAACCTCAATTTTCACCGAGCACCCCCAGGGATGAAATTTTGGAGGATCGTACCTTCCCCACCCACTGACCTCAAAGAAGGACTTTGCGGTGTACGGATTTAATGTGTCCATATCCGGCCTAGACACGAAGGTATTTAATGGTGCTTGTAGGGATTCGATCCGAGCATCCTGAGTACCGAAAGCCAAATTTCGGTACTGAGGATGGGACTTCCAAAATGCACGAGGCGGGTCCCGTCGAGGCTACATTGTGGCCATTCGAGTTTGGATTCCTGTCCGTGGATATAGATCGCAGACGGCAGCCACTTCACGCACCACCCCAGACCAGCTCCCCCGCCACCGGGCGGCACGCACTCAGGACGGCAAGACGGAAACGAGACACCGCACAGATGTACTGGCTGTAGCGCCTGAGAGTGGGCGAGAGTGGCCAATTAGGTCGTCCTGAAGAAGAACAATTTGGAATAAGCGAAGATGGGTATTGTGCCAATGTGGATACTCGCGGGCCAAGAAAACTAGGTGATCCCAACGAAACACAATTAGTGTGGGGTGGAGCAAAACGTAAAGCCAAGATGAATTTTAGCGGTATCGCTGCAAGGACTATCCGGTTGCCAACTTGGCCGAAAGGGAAGTTCTGGTCAATTTTGGAGGCGACAGCGCTTTCCCCGGGCCCGTTTCTCGCATACTCACATATTGAGGATGGGACTTGCAATCGTACGGTATCACCAATTTGAGCCGGAGGAAATTTTCTTTTTGAGGTTCGTAACATTTTAGTTGCTTGCAGTAGAAGATTCTCTTTCGCGGCAGCTCTTTTTATATAAATATACTCGTGTTGTTCAGTCGGATATGAAAACGTGGTAGGTTGCAGCTCCTCTTCAATATTTTCCTTTAGAATATGGTTTTCGGTACGGTCACTGCTCAAAAAGTGTGACCGTAGTAAAACCGGTCACACTTTTCGAAAGTATTGACAATTTCTTCGAGCTGTTCTTCGCTTTCAATATTTGCGATTTATTCGCCAGGCAAAGGTGACGATGCTATGCCTCTTTTTGGTTTAACGCCAAACAGGGCTTCATAAGGACTTAGGCGTATTCCTTCGTGGTATGAAGTATTCTTAGCAAATTGAACAAAGGGCAAACCATCTGACCATTTATTTGTATCGTTATCTTTCATCCATGAATTTAACATATTCTGTATAACCTGGTTGGCCCTTTTAACTGAGCCTTATGTTTGACTATGATGAGGCTTTCCTTGAACTATCTTAACATCTTTCCACATAGCGCATAGTTCGGATATGACTTGATTACTGAATTCCCTACCACTATCTGAATGCAATATAGCTGGGGCACCAAATGTTAAAAATATTTAGACAAGGTGATACGCTACTTCTTCAGCTGTCGTAGTTTTCAAAGGTCGTAGCTGGACAAACTTCGTTAAATGATCTTGATACACCATTGTGAACTTATATTCGCCACCTCTGTGTGACTGCAGGTCTATCAGATCGACTTGACATCTTGAGTTTAACCCCGAACTGACCATTAGTTTCACAACAATACCTTTTTTAGGTTCACTATATTTCATTTGACATTGTCTACATAAATTTAAATACAACATTACAACTTTATATGTAATATTTTTGTATTTAACTTGCAATTCTTTAAGCATACGTGTTCCTCCATGGCCTATTCTCGTGTGAGTTTCAGATAGTACACAGCACAGTTCATTATTGGTAACATAATACTGTGTATTCGTTTCTCCTAGTTTTAATGGTACAGTTAACTTCTCTTCATCATAAATTTTTAAAAGTCAAAACGTTTTAATCGTCTGTAATCCAAAGGTGTACTGCACTTAGTTTTAGCAGAAATCACTGCAGACAGTATTTTAGAGTACTTTTTTTTTGTAGAAAAATAAAAACAATTGTCTTCTCGTTTACTCGCAATTAACACACGTAACTTTTCCAAAAAAAAAATAAATTGCGGTTCACTGCAGCACCCATTCAATATAAATTAGGGTTATCGGATAAGAAAATAAAAATTAAGAAAACGTTGCACGCACCTGCAAACCTTGCATAAGACTGACAAACAGCAGTGTTTCAGAGTATAACAAAGATTCCACGTGACTTCAATCGCGGCTGAACAAAGGATTTGGCGTTATCGCTCTCTATCTTCTCGGCTTCTCCTTTCGACCTCCAGAATTGCATATCTGTGCTTGTCGACATACACCGGTGATGGTCCGAATGTATAAGAATATAACCAAATATTCGGTCTTTCGCCGACGTATTTCGTATGTGTTGACGTTCACCGGAGAATGTCGACATTCTCCAATTTCGGTCTTTCACGGTAACATATACACGACATACCAGATTAAAGTGCGGAGACAAAATATTTGTAGCCAAAAAACTACAATACAAACAAATATGCGTAAACAGACCAATAAACCACATATTCTTTGTTGATTCCTGTAATAATTTTATATATTTATTTGATTTATAAACTATTCAATGTGATGGTAACCGAGCTTTTTCATGAGATTTTAATCTCTAGAATTTCTCGAAGCATTAAACTGAATAATTAATGATGAAATTATTTTGCATTGCGGATAACCAAAATGAATATAAAATAAGGGAAAATATTAATATTACTTATCCTTTATTGATCAGGCCGATAGCAGCAGTTTTGTGCAGATCCCTACAAACCGAAACATCTCAAATCCCTGCGCGTGCTTATGATCTACCAGGGCAAAGGAATAATGATAGCTAAGGAACCTCGTGCCTAATTACACCAAATTCTTAAAGCTCAGTAATTTGATTTATCCAGAACATAATTTATAACATCTTACTTTATAGATATCTCATTCCCTAGCACAAACTTTTATATATTGCTATTGATTTCACGTGAAAAATACGAAGAAAGCGTTATTGCGCAGTGTTAATATATCTCATTCAAATTCTTTTTTCCTCTCTTTGCAGATGCTCCGTGCAGATTCTGAGATGCGAAACTAAACTGTGATGTCCACAAAATTAGAAGTTCAACGAATTGCTCGCAGATAGTTTTGTGATCGTGTAATTTAATTTCGGCATGCCAGAAGAGCAAATATCCTGTATTTTCAGCGTAAATAGACTTTCCAATGAATGTCACTCTTGTGAAGAACAGTGTCATTTAAAAACACACCTCCATACTCATACAGGAGAGAAAACATTCGCCTGCACTGTATGTGGGAAAAAGTTTTCTAAACAGTGCAATTTGAAAAGACATTTCCACACCCACACAGGCGAGAAACCTTTTGCATGCACTGTATGTGGGAAAGCATTTTCTCAACATAATGATTTAGAAAGACATATCCGCACCCACACAGGAGAGGAAACTTTCGCCTGCACTATATGTGGGAAAAAGTTTTCTAAACAGTGTAATTTGAAAAGACATTTGCGTACCCACACAGGCGAGAAACCTTTTGCATGCACTGTATGTGGGAAAACATTTTCTCAACATAGTGATTTAGAAAGACATCTCCGTACCCACACAGGAGAGAAACCTTTCGCTTGCAGTGTATGTGAGAAAAGGTTTTCTGAGCAGAAAGGTTTAGTAAGTCATCTCCGCACCCACACAGGAGAGAAACCTTTCGCCTGCACTGTATGTGAGAAAAGGTTTTCTGAACAGGGTCATCTAAAAAGACATCTTCGCACCCACACAGGCGAGAAACCTTTTGTATGTACTGAATGTGGGAAAACATTTTCTCAACAAAGTCATTTAGAAAGACATCTCCACGCCCACACAGGAGAGAAACCTTTCTCCTGTACTGTATGTGAGAAAAGATTTTTTGAGCAGAGAGGTTTAGTAAGTCATCTCCGCACCCACAGAGAAAAACCTTTCGCCTGTACTGTATGTGAGAAAAGGTTTTCTGAACAGAGTCATTTAAAAGCACATCTCCACACCCACACGGAAGAGAAACCTGTCGACTGTACTGTATGTGGGAAAAAGTTTTCTAAACAGCGTAATTTAAAAAGGCACCTTCGCTCTCATACGGTAGAGAAACATTTCGCCTGCAATGTATGTGGGAAAAAGTTTTCTAAACAATGTAATTTAAAAAGACATCTCCTCACCCACACAGGCGAGAAACCTTTTGCATGCAATGTATGTGGGAAAACATGTTCTCAACTAAGTCATTTAGAAAAACATCTTCGCACCCACACAGTCGAGTAACCTTTCGCTTGCACTGTGTGAGATAATATTCTCTGATCAGTCATTTAAAAGCACATATTCACACCCACGCGGAAGAGAAACCTCTCGACTGTACTGTATGTGGGAAAAAGTTACAAGCGTCTACAGAGAGCAATCTGAATCCAGCATCAATTTCGTTTTGCTCCTGCTGCCATCTGTTGATTTATATAGGAATCTTTATTACAAGTTTTTTTTCTGCTTCTACGTAATTTAGTATGTTTTAAAATCTGAATTACATATATAACACAGGATTTAAAGAGATTTTAACAAAACGAATTAATAAATTGAAAGAAGTATATTATTGAATTTTAAAATTACTTTCTTCAAATATCCACAATAATTTTAATTTGTTAATTAGAAAATAAATGTATTTTATAAGCTTTAATTAAGAAATTAAGTAGCATAAATTAAAAAATTTAAAGTTTTAAATTGTAATAATTTAAATTTATTTTAATATATAATTTTTAAAAAACAAATTTTAAGTTAATCAAATTTTTAAAATATAAAAATTTATCTTAATGTGGTTACATTTTTATGCTTACATATTTACATGGGCCATTCTCTGAAAAATGGCAGATTTTTTAAAAATTGAGCCTTGTATTTCACGTCTTTTTCTGTTTCGAAACAGTTAAATGTTACTATATTATCTTTACAAATGACGTATTTTCTTAATAAACATAGGAATACTATTTGAATTCTTGCTACATGTTGCTGTTGCACATCTTCCTTATCTGATATTTCCTGTTCACTGCTTTTCTTCTGTCAATAATTTTTGGAACTTTTTTCCCCAATTTTCTTTTTTGATATAATACACATGGCGTCGTATTATTTACTGGTTTGACTTACTGTTTTTCAGTTTAAAAAAAAAATTAATTTAGTCTCTCCTTTTCTTTTAATTTTACAAGCAACACCGGATCTGATTTATTTTTCTCTCACCTTATTCTATCTTACTCTTTTTTTTTCAGCCTTAATTCTTCCTTATATAGTTTCCCCATAGTAGTTTTATTATTCTTAAAAAACCAATCTGCCATGTCTGACATGAATACTGTTGGACAGATTTCTCCTCCTTTTTTTTTTTAATTTCATAAAAAAATAATCTTAATGCAGCATGATCATTTCTATTAGATATCATAAAGGCACAAGGAAATCCTTGCCTTATTTTGAGAAGAATCTGAATTAGTATTGATATCTGGATCAGCAAACACAGTGTCTGACATTTTCATTCTACATACCAAATGTATATGTTTACACATATTCCATTTAATACTTACATCTAAACATGCATGAATAATAATGCATGCACGTATTATTACAATCTGCGCAGATGAGTGGACAGGTACAGTTTTGTTTTGTTTCTTGAACAATGTAAGTTTCAAATGATGATAATCACTGTCGTCTTTAATAATTGTCTCTGTTGACAGTGACAGGCTTGCTTTATGGCGAGTTCTAATATCTTTCAATTTGGAAGTTAACTTTCCCTTATTCAGGACAACGAGTCTATCAATCAGCTTATCACGAATGAAATGCATTGATGCATGGATTGTCTTGTCCAATCGCTTCGTGTGTTTGCCTTTCAAATAAATATGTTTTAAAGTTCGGTGCATACGTTCAATATGCATGTTAGTATTCAATCCTGATTGTAATCGATAACAATATGCCCATGAATCCACAGATTCTGAATAATTTTCTACAAAATACTTTCAAAAATTAGCAGTCAAATTATTTCGACCATAGCTTGGTCAAAAATTATTTTAAATGTCTGATGATTCTTCTCTTCCATCAGCGTTCTTAAAACTTTATAAATATGTGACTGTGTTTCTTTTGATTTTATATTTTGCAGATTCTTCCTCCATGCCCGATCAACATGCCATGTGCAAAACTGTCTATGTTTTGGTTCATTTTCGAAAATATCTAACCATGCATTGAAGAAAGAATCTGCCATGTCTGACATGAATACTGTTGGGCAGATTTCTCCTCCCCTTTTTTTTTTAATTTCATAAAAAAATAATCTTAATGCAGCATGATCAGTTCTATTAGATATCATAAAGGCACAAGGAAATCCTTGCCTTATTTTGAGAAGAATCTGAATTAGTATTGATATCTGGATCAGCAAACACAGTGTCTGACATTTTCATTCTACATACCAAATGTATATGTTTACACATATTCCATTTAATACTTACATCTAAACGTGCATGAATAATAATGCATGCACGTATTATTACAATCTGCGCAGATGAGTGGACAGGTACAGTTTTGTTTTGTTTCTTGAACAATGTAAGTTTCAAATGATGATAACCACTGTCGTCTTTAATAATTGTCTCTGTTGACAGTGACAAGCTTGCTTTATGGCGAGTTCTAATATCTTTCAATTTGGAAGTTAACTTTCCCTTATTCAGGACAACGAGTCTATCAATCAGCTTATCACGAATGAAATGCATTGATGCATGGGTTGTCTTGTCCAATCGCTTCGTGTGTTTGCCTTTCAAATAAATATGTTTTAAAGTTCGGTGCATACGTTCAATATGCATGTTAGTAATCTATCCCGATTGTAATCGATAACAATATGCCCATGAATCCACAGATTCTGAATAATTTTCAACAAAATACTTTCCAAAATCTGCAGTCAAATTATTTCGACCATAGCTTGGTCAAAAATTATTTTAAATGTCTGATGATTCTTCTCTTCCATCAGCGTTCTTAAAACTTTAAAAATATGTGACTGTGTTTCTTTTGATTTTATATTTTGCAGATTCTTCCTCCATGCCCGATCAACATGCCATGTGCAAAACTGTCTATGTTTTGGTTCATTTTCGAAAATATCTAACCATGCATTGAAGAAAGAATCTGCCATGTCTGACATGAATACTGTTGGGCAGATTTCTCCTCCCCTTTTTTTTTAATTTCATAAAAAAATAATCTTAATGCAGCATGATCAGTTCTATTAGATATCATAAAGGCACAAGGAAATCCTTGCCTTATTTTGAGAAGAATCTGAATTAGTATTGATATCTCGATCAGCAAACACAGTGTCTGACATTTTCATTCTACATACCAAATGTATATGTTTACACATATTCCATTTAATAATTACATCTAAACGTGCATGAATAATAATGCATGCACGTATTATTACAATCTGCGCAGATGAGTTGACAGGTACTGGAAGTTAAGAGAAGGAATTTGGAAGTTAACTTTCCCTTATTCAGGACAATGAGTCTATCAATTAGCTTATCACGAATGAAACGCATTGATGCATGGATTGTCTTGTCCAATCACTTCGTGTGTTTGCCTTTCAAATAAATATGTTTTAAAGTTCGGTGCATACGTTCAATATGCATGTTAGTATTCAATCCCGATTGTAATCGATAACTATATGCCCATGAATCCACAGATTTTAAATAATTTTCTACAAAATACTTTCCAAAATCTGCAGTCAAATTATTTCGACCATAGCTTGGTCAAAATTATTTTAAATGTCTGATGATTCTTCTCTTCCATCAGCTTTCTTAAAACTTTATAAATATGTGACTGTGTTTCTTTTGATTTTATATTTTGCAGATTCTTCCTCCATGCCCGATCAACATGCCATGTGAAAAACTGTCTATGTTTTGGTTCATTTTCGAAAATATCTAACCATGCATTGAAGAAAGAATCTGCCATGTCTGACATGAATACTGTTGGGCAGATTTCTCCTCCCTTTTTTTTTAAAATTTCATAGAAAAATAATCTTAATGCAGCATGATCAGTTCTATTAGATATCATAAAGGCACAAGGAAATCCTTGCCTTATTTTGAGCAGAAACTGAATTAGTATTGATATCTGGATCAGCAAACACAGTGTCTGACATTTTCATTCTACATACCAAATGTATATGTTTACACATATTCCATTTAATACTTACATCTAAACGTGCATGAATAATAATGCATGCACGTATTATTACAATCTGCGCAGATGAGTGGACAGGTACAGTTTTGTTTTGTTTCTTGATCAATGTAAGTTTCAAATGATGTTAACCACTGTCGTCTTTAATAATTGTCTCTGTTGACAGTGACAGGCTTGCTTTATGGCGAGTTCTAATATCTTTCAATTTGGAAGTTAACTTTCCCTTATTCAGGACAACGAGTCTATCAATCAGCTTATCACGAATGAAACGCATTGATGCATGGATTGTCTTGTCCAATCGCTTCGTGTGTTTGCCTTTCAAGTAAATATGTTTTAAAGTTCGGTGCATACGTTCAATATGCATGTTAGTATTCAATCCCGATTGTAATCGATAACAATATGCCCATGAATCCACAGATTTTGAATAATTTTCTACAAAATACTTTCCAAAATCTGCAGTCAAATTATTTCGACCATAGCTTGGTCAAAAATTATTTTAAATGTGTGATGATTCTTCTCTTCCATCAGCGTTCTTAAAGCTTTATAAATATGTGACTGTGTTTCTTTTGATTTTATATTTTGCAGATTCTTCCTCCATGCCCGATCAACATGCCATGTGCAAAACTGTCTATGTTTTGGTTCATTTTCGAAAATATCTAACCATGCATTGAAGAAAGAATCTGCCATGTCTGACATGAATACTGTTGGGCAGATTTCTCCTCCCCCTTTTTTTTAATTTCATAAAAAAATAATCTTAATGCAGCATGATCAGTTCTATTAGATATCATAAAGGCACAAGGAAATCCTTGCCTTATTTTGAGAAGAATCTGAATTAGTATTGATATCTGGATCAGCAAACACAGTGTCTGACATTTTCATTCTACATACCAAATGTATATGTTTACACATATTCCATTTAATACTTACATCTAAACATGCATGAATAATAATGCATGCACGTATTATTACAATCTGCGCAGATGAGTTGACAGGTACTGGAAGTTAAGAGAAGGAATTTGGAAGTTAACTTTCCCCTATTCAGGACAATGAGTCTATCAATTAGCTTATCACGAATGAAACGCATTGATGCATGGATTGTCTTGTCCAATTACTTCGTGTGTTTGCCTTTCAAATAAATATGTTTTAAAGTTCGGTGCATACGTTCAATATGCATGTTAGTATTCAATCCCGATTGTAATCGATAACTATATGCCCATGAATCCACAGATTTTAAATAATTTTCTACAAAATACTTTCCAAAATCTGCAGTCAAATTATTTCGACCATAGCTTGGTCAAAATTATTTTAAATGTCTGATGATTCTTCTCTTCCATCAGCGTTCTTAAAACTTTATAAATATGTGACTGTGTTTCTTTTGATTTTATATTTTGCAGATTCTTCCTCCATGCCCGATCAACATGCCATGTGAAAAACTGTCTATGTTTTGGTTCATTTTCGAAAATATCTAACCATGCATTGAAGAAAGAATCTGCCATGTCTGACATGAATACTGTTGGGCAGATTTCTCCTCCCTTTTTTTTTTAAAATTTCATAAAAAAATAATCTTAATGCAGCATGATCAGTTCTATTAGATATCATAAAGGCACAAGGAAATCCTTGCCTTATTTTGAGCAGAAACTGAATTAGTATTGATATCTGGATCAGCAAACACAGTGTCTGACATTTTCATTCTACATACCAAATGTATATGTTTACACATATTCCATTTAATACTTACATCTAAACGTGCATGAATAATAATGCATGCACGTATTATTACAATCTGCGCAGATGAGTGGACAGGTACAGTTTTGTTTTGTTTCTTGATCAATGTAAGTTTCAAATGATGTTAACCACTGTCGTCTTTAATAATTGTCTCTGTTGACAGTGACAGGCTTGCTTTATGGCGAGTTCTAATATCTTTCAATTTGGAAGTTAACTTTCCCTTATTCAGGACAACGAGTCTATCAATCAGCTTATCACGAATGAAACGCATTGATGCATGGATTGTCTTGTCCAATCGCTTCGTGTGTTTGCCTTTCAAGTAAATATGTTTTAAAGTTCGGTGCATACGTTCAATATGCATGTTAGTATTCAATCCCGATTGTAATCGATAACAATATGCCCATGAATCCACAGATTTTGAATAATTTTCTACAAAATACTTTCCAAAATCTGCAGTCAAATTATTTCGACCATAGCTTGGTCAAAAATTATTTTTAATGTCTGATGATTCTTCTCTTCCATCAGCGTTCTTAAAACTTTATAAATATGTGACTGTGTTTCTTTTGATTTTATATTTTGCAGATTCTTCCTCCATGCCCGATCAACATGCCATGTGCAAAACTGTCTATGTTTTGGTTCATTTTCGAAAATATCTAACAATGCATTGAAGAAAGAATCTGCCATGTCTGACATGAATACTGTTGGGCAGATTTCTCCTCCCATTTTTTTTTAATCTCATAAAAAAATAATATTAATGCAGTATGATCAGTTCTATTAGCTATCATAAAGGCACAAGGAAATCCTTGCCTTAAGTCGCCAAGTACTAACAATGTTATTAGCTCAAAGGCATAACCATACTATCGATGCACACATGGGAGCAATACTTTTTCAGCATCTCTATCTGAGCCTTAGTCATTATAACAAGAACAAAATCTTCTTTGAATATAGGAAATAAATCCGAATTCGCCCCTTGTGCTTTATAAAATAAAATGCAAAAGTCGGATGCTTCTGTAACTTTATTCACCCACGCATCGACACTTGTATCATCATCTTTATGTTTAACCGAATTCGCCCCTATGTTAAAACATCTTCCTATATTACACAAATCTTTTTTTTTTTTTTTGTCAGGAGATGTAGTCTTTCTAATTTTAAGTCAGTAACTGAATCTCGGATCTCATCTAAGATATCTTCAAAAGGTACTTTAGATGCAATTTTTAAAGCCAGACATTGTCGTTCACTTTCTGTGAGAGTGAGATGTCCAACATCCGTATCATGGCCGTGCGCATCACAGAACTTAACACTACAAGTTCCAGTATCAGTTACCGAAACTTTCATTTCAGCAGGGCAGTAACCATTAATTTTTTTACTCCCTTGTGTCTTTAGGTGCCGAATTCCTTCTCCTTTAGAAATGTAGTATCCCGATCGATGGCATGTAAAATAATACTTTTTACTGGAAGCAGATGAGCATGCTCCACGTTCCCTAATATATTGACAAATTTCATCTTTTTCAGTTTTTTCTTTCCACGTTTCAAATTGTTCAAAATTGTCACTCCAAATCAATATATTAAACTTTTATGTCATTTACAGTTACAAAATGTGCACGCAAGTCATTCTTAGTAGACTCATAGCAGCACAGAGGATACTTCCAGGAATATACAGTTGTTTAATCATTATCATTCACATTATGATTTTTTTTAAAAATGGGACCTTAAATTATACATATCATTGACCTTGTAATTAAATCCATCAGCGTTCAAAATGACATTTATATGCATAATCCTTTTCATCTCTTGTGCTAGGGATATCGCTAACCTTGTCAGGATGTTTTTTCTAGATAGAAAGGCAAAATAGAACGTATTGTAACCACTAAGATATACAAATACAAAATGGAGCGTATTGTAGAGTGGTTCACAGGCAAAAAAATAGTAGCGCTTTATCCAAAAAATTCCTCTTACACGCACTCATTCCGGGATATTTTTTATAGTAGATCGATTGGCCTTGGCTTTTATAAAACGAAAAAATTGGCAATGGGTTCTTGTAACAATTCCCATGTAATAAAATCATAAAATAAAAAGATTCCTATATAAGTCAACAGATGGCAGCAGGAGCAAAACGAAACTGATGCTGGGTTTAGATTGTTCTCTGTAGACGCTTGTGAAAAAGTTTGGTAAACAGCGTAATTTAAAAAGGCATCTCCGCACTCATACGGGAGAGAAACATTTCGCCTGCGCTGTATGTGGGAAAGAGTTTTATGAACAGCGTAATTTAAAAAGACGTCTCCTTATCCACGCGGAAGAGAAACCTTTCATCTGCACTGTATGTGAGAAAAGATTTTCTTTACAGGATCATTTAAAACTACATCTCCGCACCCAACCGGGAGAGAATTCTTTCCAATGCACTGTATGCGAGAAAAGATTTTCTGTACAGGGTAATTCAAAAACACCCACTCGGGAGAGAAACCTTTCGTGTGTAGTGTATGTGGGAAAAGGTTTTCTTTTCGATGGAAATTGAAACGCATCTCCTTATTCATCGAGGAAAGAGTTGGTGTGCGCTATATGTGAGAAAATGTTTTCTAAAGTTAATCGTTTAAAAAAACATGTTTGTATCCGCAGAGAAAGGAAATCTTTCCAGTGCTTTAAAAGCGCATCTGCGTACTCAAGAAGAGAAACCTTTCAATTGCACTATGTGAAAAGAAAATTTTCTGCAAAGGTTAATTCAAAAAGAAAAACCTTCTAGTTTTTGTTTTTGCCTAATATTTAATTATAATTTGTAAGATGTAACTGCTTTTTTCTACTCTGAATAATTATACATAAATAAATATTTTATGGCTTGTTGTCGAGACAAAATAAATTTTGGTTTTGTCTGTCTTTTAATTCTTTGAAGTTAATTTAGCTTTTATTTCTTTATTAGAATTTTTTTTTAATATTTAGCCAAAGTAATATGTGATATTCAATAAAGAATGTGATCATCGGCTTTCACTCAGAGAGTACCACGCGTTGTTAAAGTGGAAACCTTTGAAAGTGGCGTCTCATCTTACAAGACGAAATCTGATTCGTATTTAAAGCAAGTCTTTATGAATTTGTTTACAATTTTCTGGGCAGCTAATATATGCGATGAATATTCTGCCTTAATAAAATTAAATTTAATGTTGTCATACGCCAAAATACGAGTTATCTAAAATTCATAAGAATGTGGAGGCATTTCCTGGGTAATGTCAAAAGTTAGACTGATTTTTTGCTCTGCCTATGAAATAAAGGGAACCTCATCTTGTAGATGGGGAATATTACACACCAGAAGAATTTTAAATCTCGGTAAAATTATGAAACTTGTCATGGATATCCTATAATCCGCAGCTGAGCCCATGTAGCATCAGTTGTTGTTGCTTATGCCATTTGACCGACAGCAACATCAGATCAAGTCCCGAAGGCTATGGGCGATGAAGATGCGGCTCCTGTTTTGAATTAGCACCACAAGGGTCGGAGCCCGACTTGGCTTAATGACCGGTCCCGTAATTTTGAACCGAGTCAAGTAACGAGACCGGAACACTTGACCCCGCACCTCCAGAGGTAAATTTGAGAACTTGGAGGACATTGCAGCCGCGCCCTATTTTGCGTGCCCCGGCCACCGTTAGTGAACACGGCGGTGGATTTGCAGAGACGAGCATCGAACCAGGGACGTTCAGATCACTGGCCCGCTGCTTTTGCCAACTGGGCTACCGCCCAGTTGGCAAGCACACGTTGTGCTTGGCAACACACGTTGCCAACGCACCAAGCACACGTTGTGCTTGGTGCGTGGCTCCATTCAATTACATAGGTTACGACTCATCACGGAATGGTTTGTGATTGGAGTCGGTTATCAGTTTCTTTTGAGTTGCTCCGTGTGCAGACGGCCTTATTTGTTCAAGATCGCAAAAGAGGAATTAAATTTTTGATAGATAGTGGTGCTGCATGTCCCGTTTTCCCTGTTCATCAAAGAAGTTGTGTTAAGGGAATTCCAAATTCAGATTTTACCTTATATACTGCTAATGGTACACCCAATAAAATTTTTTGACATAAACACTTAACACGTTGGATTTAGGGTTACGACGCTTATTTCCATGGTCTTTTGTTATTGCAGATATTTATGGGCTCGTACTCGGAGTAGATTTTTTAGAATGATTTGAATTACTAATGGATATAGAAAATCGTCAGTTAATAGATCGAAAAACTTTCCTTGAAGTCAATGCTAAGGTAATTCCTGGTCTACCTCCCGGTATACAAACAATTTTCGGCGACTCACCATAACAAGAATTACATTCAGAATTTCAAAATTTAACAAAATCTGCTCTTAGTTAAATTCCTGTGGTACATTCCACAACACAATGCATAGTCACTCTAGGACCACCTGTTGCAACAAAGCCAAGAAGACTTTCGCCAGAAAAATTGACAGCGCCAAAATCCGAATTTGAGACATTATTGGCCTGTAGCCCTTTTGAGGTAGGACTACTAACCTTGCGGCGATAGCTAGTGGAATATACGGCTATCATGCCGCTGCGTATTCGTGATGAAATGCAATGACGAATGCAAGCATAAACTGGAAGGAGTTTAATCGTCAGAATAAAATTATAATTTACACATAAAACAAAAATAGATCTTACCCAACTCGGGAAGGAAATTATACAGAAATTCCTGCAGGGAAAAGAGTATATGTGTGGAGCTGAAAACAACTGGGTTTTTAAATCTGTTCACATGAAATCAGGCATGCGCAGTAGTGCCGATTTTAAATTGCTTCTTTAGGAGAAAGTAGTGAACAATTTGTGTGTCCGAGACCACGGTGACACCACACCACTCCCCGCGCAGAAAAAGAGTACAATTTAAGAAAAGATTTTTTTTAAAACTTAAATCTTTAGGGTACTACCTCCCTAAATAAAACTTAATCTTACTTTAAATCCTTCGACAGGTTAGTACCTCGACAGGTTACTTTAAATCTTTCGACAGGTTTTGAAACTCTGCCGGATTTAGTAATCACTAATTCTTTATCGGGAATATGTGGGATGTCATCAGGGACCTCAGACTGAAAAATAAAAGCTGGCTTGACTATCTCGATCGAAAGTGTTTGATGTTTTCCATTAACAAGAATTTTAAACAGTTTATCCGTTCTGGAGACAACTGGAAACGGTCCTTGATAGGGAGGGACTAATGGCCTCCTTACGCTGTCTGTCCTAAAAAAAAAATATAACCATATTTGCTCAAATCCTTTGAAACAAATATATTAGGTTTGGAATGACTTTGGGTTGGAATTTCTCGAATCTTACTCATACATTTTTGAAACTTTTCAATCAGGTTTGGAGAAATCCTCTTAAGCTGCTGTCCTTGGAACAATTCACCGGGCAGTTTAAGCGTGCTTCCGTAAACTAATTGTGTAGGGGAAGCTTGCAGATCCTCACGAACCGCTGAACGAATAGAAAGAAGCAGGAGGGGAATAGCGTCGGTCCAGTGAACCGAGTCCACCGCCATAATCGCTGCCTTTAATACGCGATGAAATCTTTCCACAATGCCATTCGCTTGAGGATGATACGCTGTCGTACGTTTCCTTTGAACGCCAAGACGTTGTGACAAGCACTTAAAAAGTTCAGACTCAAAATTAGTACCACGATCCGTAGTTATAAACTCTGGACCGCCGAACCTGGAAATCCAGCAATCGATGAAGGTTGTTGCCACGGTCTCAGCTGTCTGATCGGGAATGGGTCTTGCTTCTGGCCACCTTGTACTCCGATCAATGCAGGTCAATAAAAATCTGTTCCCTTGTGACGGAGGAAGGGGTCCCACGATATCTAAATGAACATGGGAGAACCTCTCCGCTAGAGTAAAGACACCAAAAGACGCTTTGTTGTGTCGGGTTACCTTAGTTTGTCGACGCCGGCGTTGACGGGTTTGTAACCAGTTGCGCCGTGTGCTCCATTCAATTACATAGGTTACGACTCATCACGGACTGGTTTGTGATTGGAGTCAGTTATCAGTTTCTTTTGAGTTGCTCCGTGTGCAGACGGACTTAGTGAACTTCAACAGCTTAAGTCTCATAGTATTCTCTCCATGAGAATGTTACAGTCAAGAAAATAGGCCGTTCAATACCTGATATTCAAATACCTCAGCCAGGAATAAGCAACAACAACAGATATATTCGTAGCTTTAATTCTGAATAGTACCAATGGAAAAGTTGTTCTGCTGCTGTGAGGTGAAAAATACATTGTTTTACTTCCCGTGTTTGCCGTTTGGAGGTGATGCAACATAGACAAAAGTCGGTTTTGGAAATGTAAACAAAATGAAAGAGAAAATTGAAAAACATGAGAAATCAAAGAAGCATATTGAAAATGTGGTTTCACTATCACTTTTAGGAAAGGTAAAGATTAAGGAGAAACTTAGTGAGGCATACAGACTTTTAGAAATCAGTATGGTCATCAAAGGTGTTTCTAAGACCAGTTAGAATGAGGTACTTGACTGTCTGCTACAAATATACCACGAGGACATAAGGACAGAAGTTAGAGAAACTTCGTTTGTAGCCGTCGTGGCTGATGATATAACACACTCAAATCGAAACAGACACACTCAAGTGGTCATTGTTTTACGGTACGTCCTGCTTCCTGAATTAATAGCTTCTTTTCATGCACTCTCTTCATGCACAAAATATTCCGATACTTTCTTTATCATCTTCAAATTTCAGTTCATAGAATTCATCAATTAGACTAGCGAGCCTAGCCCTCGATGTAGGTTCAAAGTTCGTTTTTAAAATCGACCAGGCAATTTTGCCGTCTGTAATGTTCGAAATTAACGTAACTATCTGACGCTCGACTCCTTGATAAATAGTCGCATACGAACGTTCCTTTAATCGTTTAAGTTCTTGCTTCTCTTTTTCGCTTTCAGTTTGGTGTAATGAATTAGTCTCTTCAGAAACATAATCCCAGCAAACTCGGTCAATTAGTAGAACTTTCATGTCAACTTTCCATGTCTGATAGTTGAAGCCACTCAACTTCGAAAATGTAAATAGCTGGAGTCCCTGCTTTTCGTTAGACATGTTAACACGGCCCCAGCATAATTCTCCGGTTAAAATTGTAACTTTTTCATTCTTCGAAAGACAATGTGGCCCATAACCTTGTAGTGAATTCCGTCTGTGAATTCGTCCACGTATTCAGCAGAGTGCCGTGTAATGTTCGAAGAATGACAAAGTTCTTCGTAAAATAAAAATTTATTCACTCGAACTGCATGAAAACTAAACAAGAACATCGAACCATCAAATAAACACATGAACGATTGAAAGAACAAGTGTGCACACAGAGCTTCGTTACTCTCTTTTAACAAAGTCAGTTCGGCACGTCAGTCGTGACGTTAGGAAGGCGGAGCTCCACGTTGCTTCCGAAATTTGCATTACCGCTTCCCGACAGAATGATTGATTCCAACGCCTGGAGATGAAATATTATTAAAAAACTGTATTTATTTATAGTTATTTAAAAGCTTCCAAACTTATCTTAGAATTATCCCAAGGCTTCAAAACAGAAGTATACGAAGTTTCAACCAGATTCGTCAAGAAATGTAAATCTGTATACGATATATACATACATACATACATACATAGACACTTTGCTTTATTTATATAGATACATCTATATATGAGGCGGTGAAAGGCAAAGTGGTGTAAGTCAGTAAGTCAAGCGGTGTAAGTCAAAAGAGTTTAACTCCCAAAACTACAAAACATTCCACCATAAATTGAACAAATTAAAATTCATAACAATTATTACAATATTGCAAATAATAACTATTTACAATTCCACCATAAATTGAACATGGAGATTACATATTTGACCCCAAATGAAAAAAGTTGAAAATGTGACTTACACCACTTTGCCTTTCAACGCCTTATATATAAAACAGTTCCGTAACTGACTCATTCACTGACTGACATACAACGCACAGACCAAACCGCTGGACCTAAGGGGCTGAAATTTTGCATGGCGATTCTTCTTATAGTGTAAGGGTGCACTAAAAAAGATTTTTCAAAAATTCTTCTTAGATTTTTTAAAAATTAAATTTTTAAGCTGTTTTTTAACTTTTTTTACGTTTGCATTTAAAATAATACTTTGAGGGTTATAAAATTTATATCACGAGAAAGATCATAAAAATTCCTTTACAATGAAATTTTTTTCGAATCTTTACCTCCATTTCCTGATTTTTGGCGAATTTTTAAAGATTAATTTTTAGAATTTAATTTATTAAATGCTGATCACGTGATTTCTTTTTCTGGTACTTTAAATAAATTTATCGTCACGTGCATAACAACTAAATAAACAAGAAATATTTTTTTCTTGCTAATGCGGCAGACGATTGGACATTATCCAAAAAAATATTAAAATACAGTAAAAGAAATGTTCTACAAACTGTACTATATTAACTGTACTATATTCTTTAGTATTCTTTATATTAGATTTAATTTGAATATTTTCTTCTACATTATTTTGTCTATAAATTTATCCTTTACGATTTTCTTATATATATATATATATATATATATATATATATATATATATATATATATTACATCAATTGTATACATTGATCGTCGTATTTATCATATAATATATATATATATATATATATACTAGCATTATTGCCCGGCGATGCCCGGGTAGATATATAGATATAAAAATTTTGATGCATTCCATCAAAAAAATACTGGGCTGCACCCCCCGCTCTTCATGTTCATCTGGCTAGACAAATTGCGCTTAGCGCGTTTCTACTGAAATGATATACAAACAATAAGAAAGAAAGAAACTTTGAGCTTGCGGACCTTCGTCTGATTATACGTCTGATTTTATTGAGAATTAATAAGTTAGTGTTGCGTGATTCGCACGTTTGGTTTGAATAAGTTTACTGCTTAATTATATTTGTTAGATACTGTTTAATTAGATTTAATTAGATTTGTTTGATCCACTGTTTAATTAGAAATAAGTTTTATGATTTACATTTGCCTTTATTATTTATTTTTCCCTTAAAAGCTCAGTTTGTTCCACAACACCCAAGAGACGCACTTTTTTCCACATCACACAAGAGGTAAAGTGCAAGATGCATTATCCCCTTTATTTATTCAAAGTAAGGCGCGATTTCACATGAAGCCTATTTTCCTTACTTTGGTGATTCGGTTTTTTATTGTCGACAGGCCAAAAACCGTATCGGTATTTAATTTTCCCAAGGCCAAAAACCGTTGAAAAAGCGAATTGTAATTCGATTTTTAATTTTCCCAAGGCCAAAAACCGCAGAAAAAGCAAATTGTAAATCGGTTCAAGCGATGAGAAAAACTTCAAATAACAAAGGACAAAAAGCAGAGTCGGGAAAGTTGTGTTAAAACATACTAATTTGAACTGCATTCTTAAAAAACTCCCATCTCAGTTAGTCTAGTGGTTAAATTTTATCTTTTACCGTATTTTAATATTTCTTTTGTCAATTTATTTCGTTGTTATGCACGTAACGCAAAATTAATTTAAAGTATCACAAAAAGAAGAGAAACCACGTGATCAGCATTTCATAAATTACATTCTAAAAATTAATCTTTAAAAATTCACCAAAAATCAGAAAAGGGAGGTAGGTAAAGATTCGAAAAAGATTTCGTTTTAAAGGAATTTTTATGATATTTCTCGTAATATAAATTTTATAACCCTCGGATTATAATTTTTAATGCAAACTTAAAAAAATTAGAAAAACAGCTTAAAAATTTAATTTTAAAAAATCGAAGAAGAATTTTTCAAAAATCTTTCTCAGTTTACCCCTCTACCATAAACTCCACTATAGAAGAATCACCATGCAAAATTTCAGCTCTTTATGTCCAACGGTTTGGACTGTGCGTTATCTGTATCTGTCAGTTAGTCAGTCAGTTAGGCAAGGCCAAAGAATCTCCATGAATCTCTCCCCCCCCCGCGCACTCCTCTTCTCCCGCGCGGGGGAAGAGGGATAGGTTCGTATTTCACTGAACGCCTGTATCCACAGGGGGTACCTCGCACCTCTTACGGGCACAAAAAATCTTTAAAAAATTAATTTAAAGAAAACTAATTTAGACTCAAACTTCGTTTTTGCTGATTTAAGTTTCTCGGGTCCTAAACATTAACTGTGCCGAATTTGGTCTCTGTGAGGGAAACAGTCTATGATTCTATAGCGGACAAACAAACAGACAAGCTCTTATATATATATAGATATATATTTGGCATTAATTGCATACATTGACCGTTGTATTTAATTTGAATGTACACCGTAGCGAAGTACGGGTTTTCAGCTAGTATATATATATATACACAGTCGATTCCGGTTAATCGGACCAGCCGGTTATTACGGCCGTAATGATCGTGTCCCGATGTGGCCCGATTAGCCGGAATCGACTGTGTATAAATGTGACCAACTGTTAAATCTAAAACGACTCTTAGAAGAATGGATATTCACGGCGGAAAAACAGTTATTTGCCTGAACATTCGCCATTTTTTGAGGAACATGAAATTTCAGCCATCATATTTCTTTATACGATACAATGTATTATTATTTGTGTGTTATAATGATGATAAAATTTAATTTAATTTAGTTCAATATTTTATTAAAGTTTAAACTTTAAGAAAAGTTTGAATTTTAACAGTGATGACATTTTTTATAAAATTAAAGAATGAAATATGAGTCTAAAGAGACAGATAAAATTCAAAATAGCAATGCGGCCCACGGTCTTGTCAAAATGCCCGATATAAAGCACCTTGTTTGCTCTTGGTCTAAGGCCCTGTTCACATAGAATTCGTCAGCGTCAGGGTTACTAGTATTGACATATTTTAAACCAATCACAGGTCTTAACAATTTCGTAATTATCGTTTGGAGGTTTGTAATTGGTAAAATATATTTCAATACGAGTAAAGCTGACGCTGGCGGATTCTATGTGAACAGGCCCTATCCCTTCCTTGCGGAACATCGAAGGAAGAAAAAGTAGAAAAATTCAACCAATCACTGAACGGGTGTGCTCTCTCCGTCCGGAAGGAAAATTTATCACGCCAAAATTTGGCGTGCCGGAGCGTAATCTCGCCAAAACTGTCCCGATTTAGTACTTCGGCCCAAAAAGTTTTTACTTTCGAAAAGAAGCTCATGCACATGCGGAAAGAAAATGTCTCCACTCCCCGTTCCTTAGCAGTGTGAAAGCTTTTGTGACAGCCACAAAGCCAAGCAAAAAATGTTTTTGTCGTTTGTTGCCGTCGCTGTTGGTGTGGAGGCACTATATCAGTCCGTTGAATTTCGAACTAGTGATTATGAATTTCAATTTCCTTAAGGCTATATACTACAGCTCATTGGATCGAAAACAATAATTCCTAACCGGTGGTCCGAGAGAACCAAAGAAGTAAAAATTGCTTTCATCGTTTCAAACAATACATGTTTTAAATCTGGGAACATCAATTCCTGTATTTCTGACGCTCTGAGTACGAAAAAAAAATCCTTCTTCTGCTTCAACATTTCTAACTTATTTCCTATGGCTTAGCCCTCGCTGGGTTACAACCATTTTAAAACCAGTAAAAAACCAAAGCACGCTGAAAAATCTCGGTCATTTGTTCAGTGTTCATAGGCTTTTATGATTGCTATTGTTTTCGTTTACATTCATAACGAGCATTGAGAAAGCTGTGCTACAATGGAGCAGAGACTTTCGTCCTATTTAAGACAGTAGTCAAAGGCTGTGGCTACCAGGGTAGTTAGCCTGAACGAAATAGATTAATATTAAGATTACATCTAACATGTTTATTTATGTTGTTGAGAGCAGCGTTACTCAACTTAAGATTTGCACCATAAAGCAATGGTGCTTAATTTGACTGTATGTGTTACTACTGAATTGTTGTAAGAATTATATGAACTGTTAATGAGATGTACTGTATATAAAATAGGAATTATAGATAGTATAATACATGATTGTTAAAAACCGAAGCATATATAATTGAAGGATAATTAAGATTAATAAGTTGATAAGTATCATTTAATACGAGGGTCATTCTAAAAGTAAAGAACGTTTGCTTCTCTAGTAATTTTTATTCAAGATAATGAAAGAAAACTTATTGTACAACACATTTTGATATCTTACCTATTTTCTACGTAATTGCCGTTCAAATTGAACCATTTGTCAAAGCGCTGTACCAGCTTTCCTGTGCCTTCTGCATACTCACTTGCCTCCAAGTTTTTGAACCAGTCACTAACTTCTTCTTTCAGTTCGTCATCATTTCCATAGTGGTTTCCGCCCAAAAAATCCTTCAATTTCGTAAAAAAGAAAGCAATCACTGGGGGCCACTAGTCTGGGTGGGATCTATCTAAGGTGGGATGTTCAAAAACTTCTCAGTTAAATTGCTGAAGCAAATTCCTTCGTCAACGCAGCAGCATGCGGACGAGCGAAGAAGCACAATGCCGATGGACAACAATCCACGGCGTTTGTTTTGAATGGAACGGCATAGTCGGTGAAGGGTCTGGCAGTAGGCTGCGGCATTTAAAAATAATGCATCATTTTCGAACTGAAGCTTCATTCATAACATTTTCCATAAATTTCAGTTATCTGTCTGTAAATTTCAATAGGGAGAACGTGTTTTTGCATTCAGGAAGCGTATTACGCTACGAACCTCACACTTAGCGGGATCCTTAATTTTGTCACACATTTTAAAATCGCAAAAATAAACAGTAAGTAAATGGCCACAGCTGCTCGCTGTTAGCGTCAAACTGGCAGGAATGATTTGGTAAGTAAATTGCACGGCTGCGGGGGTGGTGGGAAAATTGCGCGGCTCGTCAGATCAAAACGTTCTTTACTTTTAGAATGGCCCTCGTATTATTAGAAATGTTAGGAATATATATGTATAATTGATGATAATAAGATTTATATGAAGAATTGTTATGATTACATTGTAAATAACTTAGAAATTGTAAATAGTACTATAAATCGATTGGAGGTATAAATGCAAGTGTATTTGTAAGATGGTTATAGTATGGAATCGATAAGTATGATTTAAAGTTGAGAGTTTGTATAATTCATGATGGTAACATTTATATGAAATGATGTGGTGATTATACTGTACATAAGTTATAAATTGTAAATAAATGATATTGATTGTTATGGAAAATATATGCAAGTGTATCTGTAAGATAGTTACTAATATTGAAATGTTAAGTACAGTTGGTTCTCTGTTTAACGACTTTCAAGGGACCGTGAAAAATAGTCCTTAAGCAGAGATCGCCCTTAAACAGAATTTGTGAAAAAATAACATTTCCCTTCAAACTTTACAGGTTTAGTACTGTCAATATATTTCTTAATATATTGGCGAGTTTAAAAATGTTATTTTTATTATCATCATTATTTTGTTCACAAAAAGTGTTGATTGCTGCATTCGCCTTGTTTTCGCTATTCTCTTTTCCAGATTTTCTAAAATGTTAAATGAGTCACCTTACATTTTCGATGTAATATAGCGTCGGAGAACATCTAGAGCAGAAATTGCATCTGTGTAAGACGGTGGCAGTGTCTCGTTTTCTGTGTCTTCAACTTCACCTTCTTCGTCTGACACTGTGTTTTCGTTTACAATATCTTAATAAATATTTTCTACATTTCTGAAATCTGTTGTTAAAACATATTTATCACAATTGTAGAAATCTTGAATTGAAACATCCACATCTTCAACAAGACTTCTCCATTCTTCAGGGGTAATGTCATCTTCGTTGATTTCTACATCCGTACTTTGCAGTTCCACTACAAGTTATTTGTGAATTCCAGCAACGCGAAATCAGTTTTTTTATGAGCTCCTACACCCAACCATGAATTCTCTAAACATGAACACGTGCTTTCCAGAAGGAGTGAGAGAGGGGTGCTTTTGGACAGTTCGTAAATCACATGACAACATGGTAGGTACAATAGAGTGATTCCACACCCGCACTAAGAAATTCGATCCACCAGGGAAGAATGTTCGATCTTCCGAGAAACAGTAATCCCCCCCTCCCCCGGTTTTTTCCACTGCAACAAGTCTATGATTGCAACAAACATAAAGGAAATTCCGGGTCTGTTTTTGAAACCAAACTCCCCCACAGAAAGTAACCCTCCAGTAGATAAAATGTTGAAGAAAAAGTTTATCATGTAAGAAAAAATCGTCGTTAAATAGAAACAAAATCATCTTAAAATAGAATTTTTTTACGTCGGAGGGACCGGGACCGGGAAATATCGTCTTTAAATAGAGATCGTCGTTAAATAGAGCGTCGTTAAACAGAGAACCAACTGTATAAGTTGATTTTATCAGAAATGTCAAGAATACTAATGATAGAACGTTGTTTGATATAGTTAGGCTCCAAGAAATTTAGGATGCAAATTGTAATACATACAGCGAATAATAAAGTAAGGACGAGTTTCAATGGATGAAAGTATGGGGACAGGAAAATATGGGTTTCGTTAAGAAAAATTTCCGTTTGGTGCGCGGCGAACTGCAGGACCCGAAATGCGATGAGTTGGGCTGTCATCGGGCGACCGGTCTCCAGGTAGAGAAGGCCGTATCATCAATTGGTGGGGGCGGTGTAGCTTAGAGATTTCTTTTACATTCAACTTGTTATTGTTATCAAGCTGATTTGTCCCTATTTTTGAAAGTTGTTTATCACAAATACAGTCGAACCTCCATATATCGAACTTCCCTATATCGAAATTTTCTATACATCGAACTCTTAGCAAATCTCTATGTTCATTACATAGAAAAACTGTTTCCATACATCGAAAAAATCTCTATATATCGAAATTTTTTTTCAAGATATATTGGGAGATTTCATTCTAGTTTAGAATAAAATCTCCCAATTTTTGGCGTTTGAAACAATATGTCGTAGACTTCAATTCGCGGAAATGTCCCTGATGAAGTTTTTAGTGGACTGAATAAATGCGAACATTTCTTTGATGAACTTTCGGCAAAACTGGCTGTTTAGCAAGATATTCGTAGTTTTTTTAAAAAGAATGTAACTGTGATCATTGTAACCACTGTCTGGATTATTGTTTTTTAAAGGGTATGTAGTACTCAATAAATCTTTCATATTAATTCATTTTTTTTGTTATTAACTTTCATTTAATGTGATTCGCATATAAATTGGAAATGGAGGTTCGTATACGAAACTCCATTATGAGTTTTAGGAGAATTATGATAAAACTAAGATCATTTTTTTTAGTTATTAACTTTCATTTAATGTGATTCGCATATAAATTGGAAATGGAGTTTCGTATACGAAAATTAGCTTTAATTTTAATGTTTTAGGAGAATTATGATAAAACTATGATCAATTCTATATATCGAAATTTCTATATATCGAATTTTTTCCGGCACTTTGCTACTTCGATATATGGAGGTTCGACTGTAGTTTGTTTATTCAAAGAATAAAACCATTTTTGGCCTCTAAACGGATTCGTCGGGAGATGGACAAGTGGACCCTAATCAACAAAAGGTTAAGAACCACTGATCTGAAAGATATACAACTATTCTGTTTCTCATTCTCTAAACCAGTGCTTTCCAACCTTTCTATCGCCGCAGACCGGTCAACGGTTGATAATTTTACCACGGCCCGCTGAGGGAGGACGATGATTGTTTATATTTTTGATTGCTTGATTTAATAATTGATGTTCTTATAATTTTGATGTATAAATGACGTTACGTTTATTTATTGTTCAATAAAAAACTAGTTTTATTTATTTACTTGTTTTTTTTCATTCTTTCAGGAAAGCGCATTTATTTTCAATTTTATGACTACAATTTTAATTTATAATCTGGAAATGTTTAATAAACAATAAACTAATTTAAAATAGTTACAAGATTTCTTCTGTTACAAAGGTATAAATTAGCACAAACCCGACAAAGTCGCACAAACTAGACAGATATACATCACAGTAAATAAAATGGAAATAATTTAATGTCCCTTGGGCGGCCCGATACCATTTGATCCGCGGACCGGTACCGGTCCGCGGCGCGGGGGTTGGGGACCACTGCTCTAAACAATATTCAGGAAATTTCCTGTAATATTCATGTTTCGTGTAAAATGATTTAGTCTAACGTGAGGTAAAAAATTCTATTATTATGTAGTCAAGTTCCATTAAAAGTGCTTTGAGTTTACTAAAGGAAAAAAGCATGGTAATTTAAAGTTGGAATTTTTACGTTTGTTAACAAAAAATTAATTTTTGCAGGTATACAGAAATTTAAAAAATATCTTAGTTTTCAAGGATAAGAAACACATTTTAAAATATTTATTACATAAATTTAACATTGAAAATACGACTCGTACAATTGAAGCAATAACGTGTATACCAAAGAATACAAAGTGAAAGACTTAACAGAAGAATGCCTTTTTATGTTACCTTCCGTACCGGGGCACTGTAGTTGAGACACTTCTTCAAAACGTGAAATAAAAGTATTTTTAAATGTCGTCTGCAGACATGCGATCGCTACAGTATAGTAACCGCTGTTTTACAACGCTATCCTTGTTTAAGAAGATTTGATTATAATCTTTAACTAAATCAAGTTTAGTAAAAAAAAAAAAATTACCTCTCAATTCCATTGCAAAGTCATGACTATGTGGCAATGGATATTTGTCTGGCCAGGTAATCGAATTTAGCCTAGAAATTTTCGACATATACGCCACAAACCGTTTCTTTTTTCTTTACCATGTGAACCTGATGCGCCTTTGCGTTTTACTGAAAACTACATGTCCATTTCAACAGCTCCCCCCACCAAACACTTTTTAAAATCGAGTTGTACCAATCGTTTATACCTCGTTTGTACCAACAAAATTTTCGTTTGTACCTCATTATTTAAAAAGTTATAAGAAAATCAAAGGGGGGGGGGGGCTGGTGAAACGACAGCCCCCACCATCGAATTTTGAAACGAAACTGATGCCAATCGTTTATACCTCGTTTGTACCAACACAATTTTCGTTTGTACCTCATTATTTTAAAAGTTATAAGCAAATCAATGTGTGTGTGTGTGGGGGGGGGGGGGAAACGATAGCCCCCCAAACTCGAATTTTGAAACAAAACTGATGCCAATCGTTTATACCTGATTTGTAACCGTTTGTACCAACAAAATTTTCGTTTGTACCTCATTATTTTAAAAGTTATAAGCAAATCAATGTGTGTGTGTGTGTGGGGGGGGGGGGGGGTGACTGGTGAAACGATAGCCCCCCACCATCGAATTTTCAAACGAAACTGGTGCCAATCGTTTGTACCCGTTTGTACCAACAAAATTTTCGTTTGTACCTCATTATTTTAAAAGTTATAAGCAAATCAATGTGTGTGTGTGTGTGGGGGGGGTGACTGGTGAAACGATAGCCCCCCACCATCGAATTTTCAAACGAAACTGGTGCCAATCGTTTGTACCCGTTTGTACCAACAAAATTTTCGTTTGTACCTCATTATTTTAAAAGTTATAAGCAAATCAATGTGTGTGTGTGTGGGGGGGGGGGGGTGACTGGTGAAACGATAGCCCCCCACCATCGAATTTTCGAACGAAACTGGTGCCAATCGTTTGTACACGTTTGTACCAACAAAATTTTCGTTTTTACCTCATTATTTAAAAGGTAAAAGAAAATCAAATTGAGGGTGGGGGGGCTGGTGGAACAATAGCCCCCACCATCGAATTTTCAAACGAAACTGATGCCAATAGTTTATACCTCGTTCGTACCTCATTATTTTAAAAGTTATAAGCAAATCAAATTAGGGATGCTGGTGTAACGATAGTCCCCCCACCATCGAATTTTCAAGTGGAACTGGTGCCAATCGTTTATACCTCGTTTGTAAGGAGGGAGGGGTTGGAAAAACAATAGCTTCTAAATAAAGAATTTTTAAACGAAAGTGGTGCCTGTCGTTTGTACTTAGTTTGTACCAACTATATTTCGTTTTTACTTCACTATTATAGAAGATGTAAGTAGGTCAAAGTGGAAGGGGGAGGCTGGAGACGCATTCGCAACCTCTACCCCCTATGGCGGTCCCGACTAACTCGCTTCACTGCCGAGGACACAATAGCGCAACCGAATTTGTGTATTTCTTTCCGTTTCAGATGAGCAGGGCAGAGACGGGGTTAAAGCATTAAGAAGCTTTATTAACATTAAAACGGAAGACATTTAACACAGAACTACACATAATAATAAACGAAAATATACATAGAGCACTTCCCGTGCGTCGAAGGCATTACAGCCAACGTAATTTTCCGCTATAACGCGGGCACCCTTGAAAACTCCGTCTGGAGTGTCATGTCATCATCGACTAGTACATTTATGTAAGTGGCAACAGCTAGATCCAGATTGTAGTTGAGTATATAATGGCGGCCAATAAAGTTTGTGTTCTATTGCAATCGTGCCCTGTTTTCTTTAAGCTTGCTTACCAGTAACTTCCATTGTGTGCTAAGAATGTTACATGGTGTCAGAAGATATATTTGATAATATAGTTGATATCTATTGGATAAAACTTCTTTGGAACGAAGAAAATGCCGGTTGATTCAGATGCTGTGAATACTCGCCTTCCCCGCGAATTACAAGTGACGGAGGAAGGAATGGCTATTAAATGGAAGCTATGGAAACAGACATTTGGATTTTATGCGACAGCTACACAGCTATCAACTAAATCGACAGAGGTGCAAGCCGCTACATTTATGTCTGCCATAGGACCGGAAGCAACAGTTATCTATAATACATTTGATCTGAGTGACGTTGACAGAAATGACTTGGTGAAAATAAAGGAAAGGTTTGATAATTTTTTCTCACCTAAACCTAATGAAACGTACACTCGCTACTTATTCTTCAACTTAATGCAAGGTAAGCAAGAAACTTTTGACTCATTGTCTGAGCGCATGCGCTAGGCGGCGTCTGATATGACGTAGACAAAAATACTTCAGTTGTAGCCAAAACGTTGCTTTGTGTGGATGTCATTCCACGAGCGGGAAATTTCCCCATTTACTTTGTTTAAAATCATTTGATTAATAAAAAAGTTGTTAATTACTAACAACTGGTCCGTCGTCAATGTTTATGGTCTACTCACATCTAAATAGTCTATCTTAAAAGACAAGTGTTTCGTCAGATCCGCAGTAGACCAACGACCTATGGAGAAATTAAATAGATTAAAGGGTGCCTTGAAAGGCAATATTACGAAATTGGAACAGTTCTGCAAAACACAAACTGAGGAAGTTAATACTACTCCGAGCGAACTAAGTGTGAAAATGCGTAAAATAGAAAGTCTGCAATCAAGACTGGAAGATTTACGAGAACAATATTGTTCTCTGCTATTAGATGACGCTGAGTGTGACATAAATGAAGCTGAAGAGGATTTAAGTGAATCAGAAGACCGCCTGGAGATATTGGAGGTGAGTTTCAAAACCCTCCTTGATTCAATTAAAAATGCTGTTAGTATTGTTGATAATGTAAACCGAAACAGCGAAACCCAAAGTAACGCACAGATACTTTGGGTTCGAGCAAAAACGAAAGTTAAGCTACCAGAAATACCTCTCCCTATTTTTAATGGGAAAATAGAGGACTGGTCAACATTTAAAAGTCAATTTAATGATCTAATTACTAATAATGAAGTATTAAATGAAACACAAAAATTGTATTATCTACGCGCATTACTAAAGGTCGACTATTGCTAAACAAATAGTCATGTGATGATTCTTTCGATTCGTTGTTTAATGTTTTAACCGAAAGGTTTGAAAATATACGTTTACTAGTTGAAACACATGTTCTTGCGATTCTCAATTACGAGAAACTACAACATGAATCGACTAAAGAACTAAGAGCTTTAATTGATTGTATAAATAAAAACATCAGAGCATTGAGTGTTTTATTGAAATACGAGAAAAATGATTTATCGGAAATATTTTTAGTCAGTGTTATACTTCAAAAACTTGATCGGGAAACACGAAGATTATTTGAATCAGATCTAAATTCCAAGGAAGTTCCCAAATTTGATACATTAATGTCTTTCTTGGAAAAAAGAAGCTTAGTACTAGAAGGTATAAATCGCACGCCCCTTGCAAAGAATACAAACAAAGTTTCTTCCCCCTATAACAAAACAAAATCTTTAATGATTAACGCTAATGAAAAATATAAACCTAAAGAATGTGTTTTATGTAAACATCCACATTATTTGAACAAATGTAGCGTATTCCAGGGAATGGATACACATAGAAGATTTGAAACGGTAAAGGAAGAAAAATTATGCATCAACTGTCTGAATAAAAACCACACTTCTAATTTCTGCAAGTCTAAATATTCTTGTGTAATCTGTGGTAGAAGACACCATACGATGTTACATCACGAACAAATCACTGATTCTGAAAAAAGAGCAAAAACAGCAGGTGCGATTTCCGGTGGTTTCAACCGTCCTGCGGAAACAAAAACAAAACCAAAAGAGCAAAACTTAGCGTTTCAAACTTTGAGTATTTCGGAAAAAGAAAACAAATCGATTTTGTTAAGCACAGCGTATATTTATATTGAAGATTCTACCGGAAACAAGAAAAGAGTTAGGTGTATTTTAGATAATGGTTCGAATATAAATTGTTTAACGAATGAGTGCTGATATTTTGGGGATTAAATAGAAATGTGTAAATGCGCCAGTGTCTGGTTTAAATGGATCTGTTCATACAATGAAGTCAAAAGTTGATACTACAATTTCGAATGCAGATGAGAGCTTCCAGGAAAGTGTTGAATTTTTTATTATTCCAAAAATAACTGATTTAACTCCTTCGCATTATTTGGATATTTCAGATGTAAAATTACCTGACTTTATAGAACTTGCAGACGCTACATATTTTAGACCAGGAAAAATACATGCTCTTTATTGCAAATCTTCACTGACTTCGGTCGTTAGAGAAAATAAACAAGGTGTTCTTACCTCAAATATAGTCAGCTCTCGATCTGCATCTTGATTCTAGTCTCGGGAGGGGTGAAAATATCCTGTAACTGTATTATCCATCATGCTGTTCGCTAATTAATTCAGACTAGAGCATAGAAACTACTCGTTGCTTTTATAATTATTATATTTAACACATATATTACATAAACAATTACACTTAACTACTTAACATCTATTTTAACATTACAGCACAAAGGATATCGGTGTTTACTCATCACAGAGTTCGTTCTTTTCTGCTTAGTCTCTGCTGGGTGGCGCTAGAGGTCAGGATCGCCTGTTGCCAGTTGTAACATTCTCCCACCTTGAGGCCCGACGGTCTTGGAGGGGCTTAATGTAGTTAGATTCAGTCTCTTAAGGGGTCTCACCATACGTCCAACTCTGGATACGACCGGTGACCTACCACTTGAGAGTACTGGTTCATTTCCTTTGTCCGGTTTGATGTTCTGGATACCTACAGTTTCTGGTGGAACGGTTCCTTCATCTGACGTGGTATTCTCAACATCTACTGGCTCTTGCAGAACCCTACTTTCACTGGCGGGAATTTCAAGTCGATAGAGTCGCTGTACTGGTCTAAGAAAAACACCAGACTGAGTCTTCACCCTGGCTATTCTGACAACCTTATCTTTACCAGGAAAGATCTCAATCACTCTTGCTAAAGGCCAGTGAATACGATTTTTCTTTGCGTCTTCTAGAAGAACAACATCTCCAATAGCTAATTGTTTGTCATTCAGTTCTTTTACCGTTCGTTGACGTAACTGCCCTAAATATTCATTGCGGAATCTCTTGCGCAATTCATCTCTCAATCTTTGTCGATATTTAGCCCTCCTATTCAGTTCATTGCCATCCACTGCATCAATGTCAGGGATTCCTGAAGAAGGCAAGTCATGCAAGAACATTGAAGGGGACAAAGGGGCTGGATCTCTTACATCTTCTGAAACGTATGAAATGGGTCTAGAATTGATTATCTGTTCACAGTCGCATAAGATAGTATTTAACTCTTCATAGTTTAATGACGCTCGACCCAAAATTCGTCTTAAAAGTTGTTTTACCATTCGTATCAGTCTCTCCCACCATCCGGCAGATGGGGAATTGAACTTCCATCGTATCTTCTGGGTAGTGGCGACAGATAAGACAGCATCCCAATCAATATTACACAATGCCCTATCTGTACCAATAAAGTTAGTCCCATTATCTGAATATATGATGAATGGTTTTCCTCTTCTAGCGATAAACCGTCTCAAAGACAGTATAAAGGCTTCAGTTGACAAGGAGGTCACAAGCTCGAGGTGTACGGCTCGGAAAACGGCGCACGTAAACAATACAATCCATGATTTTGTGTTTCCTTTCAAATAAAGTGGGCCTGCCAAGTCCACACCCACGACTTCAAATACGGATGCATCCCGAACTCTATCTTCCGGGGGAATTCCAGGTTCAGTTTCGGATTTCTGTGCATTGAACCGCTGACACTTTACACATTTTTGGATGACTTTTCGAATGGTTTTTCTTGATTTCAATATCCAATATTTCTCTCTCAAATTGGCCATTAGTATCGAGACACCTGCATGCTGCAGTTCTATATGTTTCTCAAAAATTAATGAATGTACAACTGCGTGATTAGAAGGCAAGATAACAGGGAATCGGAAATGTTCTATATCTTTTCGGTATATTATGTTAGTCTTTGCTCGTAAAATGCCATCTTGATCTACTATTGGCCTTAACGCGCGAATAGAATTATCTTCTTGTCCAGTAAAGGAATCATTCTGAATCAGGCGACACAATGACCTTTCAGCTCTTTCAGTTTCTGATACCGAGAGATTCGCAGTGTTCCGTTCTGAACTCCTTGCGTTATAACAAAATCTGAAAATCCAAGCTATCAACCTGACTATCTTCTGGAAAGATGAGAAATATCGGTAAAACCAGTCTGAATCTGAATTTTTCTCTTTGTTCTGAGAAGTCAAAATAGTTTTTCGTTTCTCTTGATGCAAAAGATCTTCATCAGGTTGTTCATATGTTTGGGGCCATTCGGTTTCAGTAAGGTAAAGCCATGGAGGTCCCTCCCACCATCTGGACTTCGACAGTTGAGCTGCAGAACAGCCCCTTGATGGAAGGTCCGCAGGGTTAAGATGACCTGGAATGTGTCTCCAGGTAGATGGATTTGTTAGCGTTCGTATCTCTTGAACTCTATTATGTACAAACGTTCCCCATGAGTGTTCTCTCTTAATCCACCCCAAAGCTGTAGAAGAATCACTCCAAAGAACAGTAGCAATATTGGATAACTTCAAATCAGATAAAACTGTTGATGCAAGTCTCGCACCAATCAAACAGGACAAAAGTTCCAAACGTGGAATCGATATCGGTTTCAGGGGAGCTAGACGACTCCTGGAGTTAACTAACTGAACCTTGATACCTGCAGTAGTTGAAATTCGTAAAAAGGCGCAAGTTGCATAAGCACGTTTACTTGCGTCACAAAATACATGAAGGGTGATTTCGTTTTCTTTATCATAGCTTATATTCAACCATCGAGGCACACGTAACTGAGAAAGCAAAAATAATTGATTAAACCAAGTTTTAAACTGTTTGTTCAAAGGTGTTGGTAGTTCGTCATCCCATTTTATTTTTAGTAGCCAAGTTTCTTGAAGGATAATTTTTGCTACAAGTATGACGGGCACAGTAAATCCAATAGGATCAAAAATTCTTTGTATTAAGGACAGAGCCTTTCTTTTAGTCACAGGTTCATCATCGATCAGCATTTGTTCTATCTTTAATGATAGAGTGTCGGTTTCAAGATCCCACAACAATTCTAAGATATGTACAGCTTCCATTTCCGTTTCATTTATCATAGCATTTGGCACGTTAGATCGCCAACATCTCAAATTGAAATGTCCTGAAGACAAAATCAAATTAGATTCTTCAATGAATTTTTCAGTTTCTTCTATCGAATTTAGACTGATCAGGGAGTTATCTACATAAAATGAGTTTCTCAAAAGTTCTGCGGTCTCAGACAAATTATCTGGAACTTGGTTCAAATGGTAATCAAGCGTTGCCGCCAATAGGAAGGGACTAGAAGTCAGTCCAAAAACTACCCGCTTGTGACGATATATTTTCAAGTTATTTTCGGCATCGAACCACAGAAACCTTAAAAAATCTCGATCGGTCTCCCTAATGCTTATTTGGAGAAATGCTGTTTCGATGTCGGAAGAAACTGCAATCCGATATTTTCGGAAACGATTTAAAATTCTGGGTAAAATTTCAATTAAATTGGGACCTTTAGTGAGACAATCATTCAATGAAGGAGAGTTTTTTAACCGCGCCGAAGCGTTGAACACAGGGCGTATTTTTGTTGTTTGGCTTGTTTCCTTAATTATAGGCCGATGAGGCAAATAATGTGTTCCATGTTCCTTTTCATCGGTTATACATTCTATTATGTCATTAGATTCCCAATAACTAAAAACTTCGTGATAGTCTTCCCTTTTATTCGAACTAACAAGTTTCTTATCAGTCTTACGAAGACATTTTTCAGCTAAGTCTCGATTACTGGGTAACATGGAGTTATCTAAAATCCAGGGTAGTGATACCTCATATCGACCATCTTTATTGCGTTTCACTGTGTCTACGAAATACTTTCTTGCTTCCTCTTCTAATAAACTCTTATTTTTGTTTTCTTCGTTATCCAAAATTCCCAATGTGTCTAAGCGCCAGAGGTCGGCCAGTTTGGCGTCGGACACATGTAGAGATAAAGTCAGTCCTGACAAGGAATTTTTCGTCTCAGTGTTGCCAGAGGTCATTTTGCCCATTAATGTCCATCCCAGTTTAGTCTTCAAAGCTACCAATCCTCCAAATGGCAGTTGTTCAATTTGACTAGTAAATAAACTACCCGCAATGTCTGCTCCTAGCAGCAAATGAATCTCTTGGGGATCCTTTTGGTACAATCGAGATGTTTCTTTTTCAAAAATGTCACTGACATAAATTCCCCTATTTCTCAGTTCTCTAATCCAATACATATTTTTGACTTTAGGAATTACAGAACAAATTTTCTTTTCATCCAACACGTCAACTTCACAAGTGTGGGATTCATCTATGCTGCTTAATCTTATACGATAGCGGTTATGCTTTTCCGAAACTTCTAATCCGCCAAATAACCCATGGGTGACAATTTCTTCTTTTAAACTTTTTAATTGCAACCTTTCAACGACATATTTACTTATGTAGGAATTTTGACTCCCCGTGTCAATTATACATCGAATAAAACCTTTTTTACCATCTTTTCCATGAATACCTACAATCAAAGTTTGTAAATACACTTCTGTATAGTCAGATTGATTGGTCAGTACACTATTCCCGACACTGCTATCACTTTTATTTTCGGTTTTTTCCAAAGAAACATTATTAACATTATCATGTTTAGAAAAATTACACATAATCGAAAGATGTTTATATCCACATATTGTGCAAATCGTTTTCGCTTTGCAATCACGCGCGATATGTTTTATGTGCAAACATCTAAAACAGGCCCCTTTCTTTTTCAAAATGGACTTTTTCTCATCCAAGGACAAGCTCTGTGCGTATTCGCAATCTCGACTGTTGTGTGAGTCATCATTACAGAACACACAAATCTGTTTATTTTCTATATTCCGCGCTACTTCGGTTTTACTAAATAAATCAGCAGCTGTAGCACATTCCTTTTTTGCCATCGGATGATGTTTACCCTTTCCGGCCGATATATGTGGGTCATGGGGGAAGAAAGGCCGGCGACTAGTAGGAGGGGGTAAAAACGTTTGACGGGGGAAATCATCTCTTTTCTGTTGAGTAAATGTCGCTTTAGTACGTTCAAGAGAAGTTAATTCTTTCATTAAGAAATTCATTAAGTCATTTACTTTGTAATTGTCAGTTGCACCTTCTGTTCTATTAAATGCGAGCACTAAATCTTGCGGTAGTAACTTCAAAAGCATAGGGCATAATAAGGAACCATAAGTATCAGACACAACTCCTAATGCGTCTAAACTTCTAATTTGTGTCTGACATCTATCAAATAAATTTCTGAATCCTTTAACATCACTCGAATGTTTCAGAGGACGGATGTTTAATAAATTGCCTATGTGGGCGTCTATTAAGATGGATTTTCGCCCGAATCGCTCTTCTAACAGTTTAATAACTGAATCGTAATTTTCTGGTGAAAGCGAAAATCCTTCTACAATGCTAGCAGCAGTTCCCCCCAAATATGCTTTCAGATAGTTAAACTTATCAATTTTATTCAGTGACTCATTATTATTAATCGCCGATTGAAATGAATTCCAAAAATTAAGCCACTGACTACTATCTCCGTAAAATTTAGGAATCGAAAGTTTCGGCAGCTTCACCGTAGTCGTTTCTTTTGGACTTTCGATTTGGTGCGGAACTGCTGAGTTATCGTCATGTTTACGCGGTGGTGGGGCATTTGCCGATATGCGTTTCTTCGCCCTAAACTTCCATAGCGTTACTTTTTCACTATACTCTTCTATACTATCGAATTCTTTCTCATATTCTTTTGGTTTCAAAAGTCGCTCTAGATCGGTGTCAGTACCCTTTAGTGTTTCTGCTTTCTCGTTAAGTAGTTCTAAAGTTTCTTCTAACTCCTCAATGTTAACTTCTGTTTTTGCAATTTCAGCCTCTATTTTCTGACAACATTTGGTAATGGCGGTTCTTAACTTAGTTCTTTTTGTTTTTAATACGTTTATTGTATCTTCCGTCATTTCTTCTAACTTTCAATATAAACCGAAACAAAAACAGTACTTAAAACAATTTCTAAATAGCTACTCTGAGACAAATAATTCTATTTCAAGTTTCAGAAATTTCCACTCCCATCCCGGCAGGGATGCCAAATTATTGCAAATCTTCACTGACTTCGGTCGTTAGAGAAAATAAACAAGGTGTTCTTACCTCAAATATAGTCAGCTCTCGATCTGCATCTTGATTCTAGTCTCGGGAGGGGTGAAAATATCCTGTAACTGTATTATCCATCATGCTGTTCGCTAATTAATTCAGACTAGAGCATAGAAACTACTCGTTGCTTTTATAATTATTATATTTAACACATATATTACATAAACAATTACACTTAACTACTTAACATCTATTTTAACATTACAGCACAAAGGATATCGGTGTTTACTCATCACAGAGTTCGTTCTTTTCTGCTTAGTCTCTGCTGGGTGGCGCTAGAGGTCAGGATCGCCTGTTGCCAGTTGTAACATTCTCCCACCTTGAGGCCCGACGGTCTTGGAGGGGCTTAATGTAGTTAGATTCAGTCTCTTAAGGGGTCTCACCATACGTCCAACTCTGGATACGACCGGTGACCTACCACTTGAGAGTACTGGTTCATTTCCTTTGTCCGGTTTGATGTTCTGGATACCTACAGTTTCTGGTGGAACGGTTCCTTCATCTGACGTGGTATTCTCAACATCTACTGGCTCTTGCAGAACCCTACTTTCACTGGCGGGAATTTCAAGTCGATAGAGTCGCTGTACTGGTCTAAGAAAAACACCAGACTGAGTCTTCACCCTGGCTATTCTGACAACCTTATCTTTACCAGGAAAGATCTCAATCACTCTTGCTAAAGGCCAGTGAATACGATTTTTCTTTGCGTCTTCTAGAAGAACAACATCTCCAATAGCTAATTGTTTGTCATTCAGTTCTTTTACCGTTCGTTGACGTAACTGCCCTAAATATTCATTGCGGAATCTCTTGCGCAATTCATCTCTCAATCTTTGTCGATATTTAGCCCTCCTATTCAGTTCATTGCCATCCACTGCATCAATGTCAGGGATTCCTGAAGAAGGCAAGTCATGCAAGAACATTGAAGGGGACAAAGGGGCTGGATCTCTTACATCTTCTGAAACGTATGAAATGGGTCTAGAATTGATTATCTGTTCACAGTCGCATAAGATAGTATTTAACTCTTCATAGTTTAATGACGCTCGACCCAAAATTCGTCTTAAAAGTTGTTTTACCATTCGTATCAGTCTCTCCCACCATCCGGCAGATGGGGAATTGAACTTCCATCGTATCTTCTGGGTAGTGGCGACAGATAAGACAGCATCCCAATCAATATTACACAATGCCCTATCTGTACCAATAAAGTTAGTCCCATTATCTGAATATATGATGAATGGTTTTCCTCTTCTAGCGATAAACCGTCTCAAAGACAGTATAAAGGCTTCAGTTGACAAGGAGGTCACAAGCTCGAGGTGTACGGCTCGGAAAACGGCGCACGTAAACAATACAATCCATGATTTTGTGTTTCCTTTCAAATAAAGTGGGCCTGCCAAGTCCACACCCACGACTTCAAATACGGATGCATCCCGAACTCTATCTTCCGGGGGAATTCCAGGTTCAGTTTCGGATTTCTGTGCATTGAACCGCTGACACTTTACACATTTTTGGATGACTTTTCGAATGGTTTTTCTTGATTTCAATATCCAATATTTCTCTCTCAAATTGGCCATTAGTATCGAGACACCTGCATGCTGCAGTTCTATATGTTTCTCAAAAATTAATGAATGTACAACTGCGTGATTAGAAGGCAAGATAACAGGGAATCGGAAATGTTCTATATCTTTTCGGTATATTATGTTAGTCTTTGCTCGTAAAATGCCATCTTGATCTACTATTGGCCTTAACGCGCGAATAGAATTATCTTCTTGTCCAGTAAAGGAATCATTCTGAATCAGGCGACACAATGACCTTTCAGCTCTTTCAGTTTCTGATACCGAGAGATTCGCAGTGTTCCGTTCTGAACTCCTTGCGTTATAACAAAATCTGAAAATCCAAGCTATCAACCTGACTATCTTCTGGAAAGATGAGAAATATCGGTAAAACCAGTCTGAATCTGAATTTTTCTCTTTGTTCTGAGAAGTCAAAATAGTTTTTCGTTTCTCTTGATGCAAAAGATCTTCATCAGGTTGTTCATATGTTTGGGGCCATTCGGTTTCAGTAAGGTAAAGCCATGGAGGTCCCTCCCACCATCTGGACTTCGACAGTTGAGCTGCAGAACAGCCCCTTGATGGAAGGTCCGCAGGGTTAAGATGACCTGGAATGTGTCTCCAGGTAGATGGATTTGTTAGCGTTCGTATCTCTTGAACTCTATTATGTACAAACGTTCCCCATGAGTGTTCTCTCTTAATCCACCCCAAAGCTGTAGAAGAATCACTCCAAAGAACAGTAGCAATATTGGATAACTTCAAATCAGATAAAACTGTTGATGCAAGTCTCGCACCAATCAAACAGGACAAAAGTTCCAAACGTGGAATCGATATCGGTTTCAGGGGAGCTAGACGACTCCTGGAGTTAACTAACTGAACCTTGATACCTGCAGTAGTTGAAATTCGTAAAAAGGCGCAAGTTGCATAAGCACGTTTACTTGCGTCACAAAATACATGAAGGGTGATTTCGTTTTCTTTATCATAGCTTATATTCAACCATCGAGGCACACGTAACTGAGAAAGCAAAAATAATTGATTAAACCAAGTTTTAAACTGTTTGTTCAAAGGTGTTGGTAGTTCGTCATCCCATTTTATTTTTAGTAGCCAAGTTTCTTGAAGGATAATTTTTGCTACAAGTATGACGGGCACAGTAAATCCAATAGGATCAAAAATTCTTTGTATTAAGGACAGAGCCTTTCTTTTAGTCACAGGTTCATCATCGATCAGCATTTGTTCTATCTTTAATGATAGAGTGTCGGTTTCAAGATCCCACAACAATTCTAAGATATGTACAGCTTCCATTTCCGTTTCATTTATCATAGCATTTGGCACGTTAGATCGCCAACATCTCAAATTGAAATGTCCTGAAGACAAAATCAAATTAGATTCTTCAATGAATTTTTCAGTTTCTTCTATCGAATTTAGACTGATCAGGGAGTTATCTACATAAAATGAGTTTCTCAAAAGTTCTGCGGTCTCAGACAAATTATCTGGAACTTGGTTCAAATGGTAATCAAGCGTTGCCGCCAATAGGAAGGGACTAGAAGTCAGTCCAAAAACTACCCGCTTGTGACGATATATTTTCAAGTTATTTTCGGCATCGAACCACAGAAACCTTAAAAAATCTCGATCGGTCTCCCTAATGCTTATTTGGAGAAATGCTGTTTCGATGTCGGAAGAAACTGCAATCCGATATTTTCGGAAACGATTTAAAATTCTGGGTAAAATTTCAATTAAATTGGGACCTTTAGTGAGACAATCATTCAATGAAGGAGAGTTTTTTAACCGCGCCGAAGCGTTGAACACAGGGCGTATTTTTGTTGTTTGGCTTGTTTCCTTAATTATAGGCCGATGAGGCAAATAATGTGTTCCATGTTCCTTTTCGTCGGTTATACATTCTATTATGTCATTAGATTCCCAATAACTAAAAACTTCGTGATAGTCTTCCCTTTTATTCGAACTAACAAGTTTCTTATCAGTCTTACGAAGACATTTTTCAGCTAAGTCTCGATTACTGGGTAACATGGAGTTATCTAAAATCCAGGGTAGTGATACCTCATATCGACCATCTTTATTGCGTTTCACTGTGTCTACGAAATACTTTCTTGCTTCCTCTTCTAATAAACTCTTATTTTTGTTTTCTTCGTTATCCAAAATTCCCAATGTGTCTAAGCGCCAGAGGTCGGCCAGTTTGGCGTCGGACACATGTAGAGATAAAGTCAGTCCTGACAAGGAATTTTTCGTCTCAGTGTTGCCAGAGGTCATTTTGCCCATTAATGTCCATCCCAGTTTAGTCTTCAAAGCTACCAATCCTCCAAATGGCAGTTGTTCAATTTGACTAGTAAATAAACTACCCGCAATGTCTGCTCCTAGCAGCAAATGAATCTCTTGGGGATCCTTTTGGTACAATCGAGATGTTTCTTTTTCAAAAATGTCACTGACATAAATTCCCCTATTTCTCAGTTCTCTAATCCAATACATATTTTTGACTTTAGGAATTACAGAACAAATTTTCTTTTCATCCAACACGTCAACTTCACAAGTGTGGGATTCATCTATGCTGCTTAATCTTATACGATAGCGGTTATGCTTTTCCGAAACTTCTAATCCGCCAAATAACCCATGGGTGACAATTTCTTCTTTTAAACTTTTTAATTGCAACCTTTCAACGACATATTTACTTATGTAGGAATTTTGACTCCCCGTGTCAATTATACATCGAATAAAACCTTTTTTACCATCTTTTCCATGAATACCTACAATCAAAGTTTGTAAATACACTTCTGTATAGTCAGATTGATTGGTCAGTACACTATTCCCGACACTGCTATCACTTTTATTTTCGGTTTTTTCCAAAGAAACATTATTAACATTATCATGTTTAGAAAAATTACACATAATCGAAAGATGTTTATATCCACATATTGTGCAAATCGTTTTCGCTTTGCAATCACGCGCGATATGTTTTATGTGCAAACATCTAAAACAGGCCCCTTTCTTTTTCAAAATGGACTTTTTCTCATCCAAGGACAAGCTCTGTGCGTATTCGCAATCTCGACTGTTGTGTGAGTCATCATTACAGAACACACAAATCTGTTTATTTTCTATATTCCGCGCTACTTCGGTTTTACTAAATAAATCAGCAGCTGTAGCACATTCCTTTTTTGCCATCGGATGATGTTTACCCTTTCCGGCCGATATATGTGGGTCATGGGGGAAGAAAGGCCGGCGACTAGTAGGAGGGGGTAAAAACGTTTGACGGGGGAAATCATCTCTTTTCTGTTGAGTAAATGTCGCTTTAGTACGTTCAAGAGAAGTTAATTCTTTCATTAAGAAATTCATTAAGTCATTTACTTTGTAATTGTCAGTTGCACCTTCTGTTCTATTAAATGCGAGCACTAAATCTTGCGGTAGTAACTTCAAAAGCATAGGGCATAATAAGGAACCATAAGTATCAGACACAACTCCTAATGCGTCTAAACTTCTAATTTGTGTCTGACATCTATCAAATAAATTTCTGAATCCTTTAACATCACTCGAATGTTTCAGAGGACGGATGTTTAATAAATTGCCTATGTGGGCGTCTATTAAGATGGATTTTCGCCCGAATCGCTCTTCTAACAGTTTAATAACTGAATCGTAATTTTCTGGTGAAAGCGAAAATCCTTCTACAATGCTAGCAGCAGTTCCCCCCAAATATGCTTTCAGATAGTTAAACTTATCAATTTTATTCAGTGACTCATTATTATTAATCGCCGATTGAAATGAATTCCAAAAATTAAGCCACTGACTACTATCTCCGTAAAATTTAGGAATCGAAAGTTTCGGCAGCTTCACCGTAGTCGTTTCTTTTGGACTTTCGATTTGGTGCGGAACTGCTGAGTTATCGTCATGTTTACGCGGTGGTGGGGCATTTGCCGATATGCGTTTCTTCGCCCTAAACTTCCATAGCGTTACTTTTTCACTATACTCTTCTATACTATCGAATTCTTTCTCATATTCTTTTGGTTTCAAAAGTCGCTCTAGATCGGTGTCAGTACCCTTTAGTGTTTCTGCTTTCTCGTTAAGTAGTTCTAAAGTTTCTTCTAACTCCTCAATGTTAACTTCTGCTTTTGCAATTTCAGCCTCTATTATCTGACAACATTTGGTAATGGCGGTTCTTAACTTAGTTCTTTTTGTTTTTAATACGTTTATTGTATCTTCCGTCATTTCTTCTAACTTTCAATATAAACCGAAACAAAAACAGTACTTAAAACAATTTCTAAATAGCTACTCTGAGACAAATAATTCTATTTCAAGTTTCAGAAATTTCCACTCCCATCCCGGCAGGGATGCCAAATTATTGCAAATCTTCACTGACTTCGGTCGTTAGAGAAAATAAACAAGGTGTTCTTACCTCAAATATAGTCAGCTCTCGATCTGCATCTTGATTCTAGTCTCGGGAGGGGTGAAAATATCCTGTAACTGTATTATCCATCATGCTGTTCGCTAATTAATTCAGACTAGAGCATAGAAACTACTCGTTGCTTTTATAATTATTATATTTAACACATATATTACATAAACAATTACACTTAACTACTTAACATCTATTTTAACATTACAGCACAACGGATATCGGTGTTTACTCATCACAGAGTTCGTTCTTTTCTGCTTAGTCTCTGCTGGGTGGCGCTAGAGGTCAGGATCGCCTGTTGCCAGTTGTAACACTCTTATTGGAGCTGAACTGTTTTTCAAGATTATTAAAAATGATTCCTTTAAAGTTGCTGATAAGTTGTTTATGAAAGATTCAGTGTTTGGCTGGATAACTACTGGGTCTCTGAAGGAAATCCAAACTCAAAATAAAATGCATTGTTATTTAATTCAAAACTGTGATACGATAGATAACACTCTAAAGTCATTTTGGGAATTGGAATCTATTGGTATAATACATGATGACCCAAAATTAACGGAACAAGATCAGGCCATTAAAATATTTAATGAAACTACTACGTTTCACAATGGTCGTTACGAAATAGAACTGCCATGGAAAAGAGTATTTAAAGAATTAGGGGATAACTTTAAAGTGTCAAAACAAAGATTACACTCGTTACAAAGAAAATTTTATCGCAGCCCAGAGTTGCATGCACAGTACAAAGAAATTATTGATGACTATTTAAAGAATGGAATCATTGAAAGGGTGGAAGAAACTAAAAATCAGGACGTGGAGGAAAAACCACTTTATTACTTGCCACATCAGGCGGTTCAGAAACAAGACCGACTTACTACTAAAACTCGTGTAGTTTTTGATGCCAGCTCGCATAACATTGGTCACCTTTCCTTAAATGATTGCTTATGGACAGGGCCAAATTTGAATCCAAACCTCTTTGATATTCTAATAAACTGTAGACTAAAGAAAATTGCCTTAACTTCTGACAATGAAAAGGCATTTCTACAGATTTCCTTTTCAGAAAAGGACAGAGATGCAGTACGTTTTTTGTGGTCTAATGGCATGAATGAAAACATCGAAGTTTACCGATTTAAACGAGTTCTTTTTGGGGTAAACGCCAGTCCGTTCCTGTTATCTGCATCCATAAGAAAACACATTGAATGGTTACAGTGGTGTAGCGAACTTCCATGTCTAGCAGAATTAAAAATTCCTCGATTTGTGCTGAACTCGAATAGTGAGTTTGGTGATGTAGTTGAAATCCACAGTTTCTCTGATGCCAGCAAAGTGGCATATGGCGCCGCTGTTTATTTATGAGTTTTAACAAAGAATGGTATTGAGGTCAATCTTGTAACATCTAAAAGCAGGGTTGCCCCTCTAAAGAAGATTTCAATACCTAGATTAGAACTTCTAGGTGCCTTGTTAGCTGCACGATTAACCAAGACAGTCAAGGAAACTATCGACCAAAAAACTCAGTCAACAGTGTATTTTTGGACAGACTCGACAATAGTGCTATATAGGATAAAAGGTCCCACCAAATGCTGGAAACAGTTCGTAGCAAATAGGGTTAATGAAATAAAAACCCTGACCGATACCAATGCCTGGCATCACTGTCCAGGTAGAGAAAACCCTGCGGATTTTGTGTCTAGAGGTACCAGCGCTCAGTCTCTTGTGGACAATTTAATGTGGTTAAAAGGCCCCCCATTTCTTACATCCAATGAACTGCCCGTTACAAACGTTGTTCCTGATGTTCCAGAAACAAACTATCTTTCTGAAATGAAAAGTGACACTAATTCTAAAAGCATTACTTTGATCAATATATCTGATGAAAAAAGTGTTTTAAATAGTATACTTGATCTTAGTAATAACTATGTGAAAATAATTCGTATTATAAGTCATGTTTACAGGTTCATTCATAATGTAAAAAATCCAGGGAAAAAGGAAACCGGTCGTCTGACTCATATGGAGCTGACTAAAGCTGAAAACATTATTATTAAGTATGTACAGGAAGGTGAGTATTCAGAAGAGATCAAAAGGTTGAAAAGTGGCAAGTCTGTTAAGGGTAATAGCAAATTGGCTTCATTAAATTGTTTTTTAGATGATGATAAAATATTAAGAGTAGGAGGTAGGTTGTCTAAATCTAAGCTAAGATTTAATGAAAAATTCCCTATGGTACTTCCTAGCAAGCATCGATTTACTCAAACTGTTGTAAAATATTTTCATTTTAAAAACTTGCACATAGGTCCACAGTCCCTATTGTATCATGTTCGCCAAAAATTCTGGATACCAAATGGTAGAGATGTTTGTCGTAAAACTGTACATAATTGCATCACTTGCTTTAAAAACAAACCTCGAGAAGCAAGTCAAATTATGGGTGACTTGCCAGAGGAACGTGTTGTACCCAACTTTCCTTTTAATGTGACAGGCATAGATTTTTGTGGCCCCTTTTTTGTAAAATTTAAGAATCAAAGGAAAGGTGTGCTCAACAAAATCTATGTTTCTATATTTGTTTGTATATACACCAGGGCAACACACCTAGACTTTGTTTCGGACTTGACTACTTGACTAAGGCTTTCATTGCCAGTTTGAAAAGATTTTTTAGTCGAAGAGGTAGAAGTTCTAAAATATTTAGTGATAACGCAAAAAACTTTGTTGGAGCCAACGCTGAGCTCAAAAAACTACACCAACTGGTAAATCACCCAGATGAAACATTGGCTAATTATCTCAGTAACGAAGGTATAGAATGGAACCATATCCCTCCAAAATCTCCGAATTTCGGTGGACTCTGGGAAGCGGGGGTTAAATCGTTCAAGTTCCACTTAAAACGTATAGTCGGTAATTCGAATCTTAATTTAGAAGAATTTTTAACTGTCATTTCAGAAATTGAAGGAGCGCTGAACTCACGACCCCTTACTCCCATGTCATCGGAATTCGATGATTTTGAAACATTGACCCCTGGTCACTTTTTGATAGGCAGACCCATCACCTCCATTGTTGAACCTCAATTGATAAATATTCCTGAAAATAGACTTATGAAATGGCAGCGGGTAACTAAACTAAGCCAACATATTTGGAAATTGTGGAAACGAGACTATTTGAACAATCTACAACAGCGAAGCAAATGGAAGTTTCAAAAAAATAATATAAAAATTGGTGCTCTCGCATTAATTAAGGATGACAACCTTCCAAGTACGAAATGGTTGACTGGTAGGATTATCGAACTTTTTCATGGTACAGATACAAAGGTCAGAGTTGTAAATTTACGATTGTCTAATGGAAAAATGTTAAAGAGAAGTGTAAGAAATATTTGTATTCTTCCCATTGATGAATAAGTTTGATATGAAATTTGATTTATTCTTAAGGAAAAAATTACCATTTTATGGTGTCATGTTTATAGTATAATTTCTCAAGATGTTACGCATAAGTGTTTTTTATATTTGAAATTGTGTATTATTTGTATTTGAATTATTCCTTTATAATGTAATTGTTTCTTTTAACTTTATAATTCTTGAATGTTGTCACATTGCAAGGCCGGGCGGCATGTCTGAGCGCATGCGCTAGGCGGCGTCTGATATGACGTAGACAAAAATACTTCAGTCGTAGCCAAAACGTTGCTTTGTGTGGATGTCATTCCACGAGCGGGAAATTTCCCCATTTACTTTGTTTAAAATCATTTGATTAATAAAAACGTTGTTAATTACTAACAACTGGTCCGTCGTCAATGTTTATGGTCTACTCACATCTAAATAGTCTATCTTAAAAGACACTCATATTTCACAAAGTTGAAAACTAAAATTGTTGATTGTTCTTTTGGAACTTTACAAGATAGCTTGCTACGGGATCAGATTGTTAGAAGAATTAATTCTGATAAAGTCCGTGAATTATTATTGGCAGAAAGATAACTTACCCTTAAAAAAAACTATTGATATTTGCAGAGCTAGTGAACAAGCCACTACGCAATTAAAAGAAATTAATAATGTAACGGTTAAGAATGAGAAGGAAATTCTTGCTGTAGTTAACTCAAAATCAAAACAGCAGAACTATTATTCTAAATCAAAAATTGATTATAAGAAGTCCAATAAATTATGTTGGAGTTGTGGTTTGGCGCATGAATTTAAAAATTGTCCTGCTTTTAACGTTATCTGCAAAAGTTGTTTTAAAAAAGGGCATTATGCTCGTCAGTGTAAAGCAAAATGGAAACAAGGGAAATCAAGTAATTATTCTAATAGTAGAAAAATGCAAGAGGTTAAATTATGTTCTGATGAAGATTTAAATTTTGAAACCTTAAATGTTGGTGAATTGGCAGACCAATCAAAAAAAAAAAAAATGCTTGGTTTACTTCAGTAATTTTTGATAATGGGGTTAAGGTTAAATTCAAACTCGATACAGGTGCAGAAGGAAATGTAATTACAAATGAGGCTTTTAAAAAGTTATCATTACCACTTGTTAAATCTTCGGTACAAAGATTAAAGTAAAATATAAACAATAGAAATAAACAAAAATTAAAAAACAAGCATAGACTGCTAAATCACTTTAACATAAAACATATCCTGCAAAGAAAACATTTTCAATAGAGGATAGCGCAGAAGCTTCATATCCCCATAATGAAAAAAACAAATAAATAATCCAACAGAGATAGATAAAAAAAATAATACAAATATAGACAAGAAACAAACAGAAATCAAGCACTCTGGGCATCCACGCACCAACTGCAAGATTAATTTAGTTTTATGTTTATGGTTTGTCTCGAGGTCTCTCATGTAGTAAGCAGGCTTTTCTAATGTATTCTTTGCTTTTCAGGTAAAAACTTTTATATAATTATGCAAACCAGTATCAAAGATTTTCTCATGGGACATGGCTCGTCGCGTCCCGTAACAAGGAGCCCTGCTGCACGCCTTGTTCAGGGGAGTGTGGTGGTTAATAAGTTACCTGAACAACTGTTACGTTTATATAATTTAAAATTAAAAACAAATATGCTAAATGTAAAGATAAAAGGTGTCTTACGTGCCCTATGGCGAACAGTAGTCAAGTGGGGATTGGTTCAGGCATTAGTAATCTATTCTGTAAGTGTAAGGGATTAATTTACATTATAGAGTGTCAAGAATGTAATTTATGCTATATTGGGCAAACGGGGACTGAGTTTAATAAAAGGGTTAATAGCCATAGGTCTGCAATAAGAAATTTTAAAGACGAAACCTCTTTTGATTATGAACTTCTACACTTTCAAGTACATAACTTCGAGCAGGCTAAATTATATATTATTGATGAGATTAATGATTTAAATAAAAGATTTGATTTTGAAAATTTATATATTTGTAAGCTTAAAACACTATTTCCGTACGGTTTAAACTGTAAACTTAACGGGGAAAGACCGGTGGATTTAGATAATAACTGCGTTTATAAAAAATTCATGGTTATTGATAGGTTTAATTATATACATTCTAATTATAGGGGTAAAAGATAGCAATAGTGTAAAAACAAAATTGAAACTGGATGATCTGCAAAGGATTTGTAATTTAGTTATTGATTTTAAGAACATTAAAATAATTAGACATTTCTTATTCAACCAAAAAAATTCTGGTTTAAGGTGGGTAATTAAACATCATTTATCTTCAATTAAATTTGTTTCGAGGATAACAAAACTAATAATTTTAGATTTAATTAAATACAAGCTTAACCTGACTAATTTGGATGCTAAGAGGGGAAGGGATGTAGGGATAGAGTACTGTATTATTAACTTCCTAGTTAAAGATTTCGAGTATTTAAAACTACCTACTATTGTACATGTGGTGTCACCGTGGTCTCGGACACAAAAATTGTTCACTACTTTCTCCTAAAGAAGCAATTTAAAATCGGCATTACTGCGAATGCCTGATTTCATGTGAACAGATTTAAAAACCCAGTTGTTTTTAGCTCTACACACACATACTTTTTTCCCTGCAGGAATTTTTGTGTCATTTCCTTTCCGAGTTGGGAAAGATCTATTTTTGTTTTATGTTTGTTTTATTCTGACGATTAAACTCCTTCCAGTTTATGCTTGCATTCGTCATTGCATTTCATCACGAATACGCAGCGGCATGATAGCCGTATATTCCACTAGCTATCGCCGCAAGGTTAGTAGTCCTACCTCAGAAGGGCTACATACATAATAATTCTAAATTATTACCAATCAAGGATCGTGGGAAAATCGCTATTGCTTTTAAATATCAAAAAACGTTAAGGGACATAATCTGCAACTATAACTTTTATAGACATAACTTAGGTAAAATTTCTAATTCTGATTGTAATTGTCATATTGAGGAGTTTAAAAACTTTGTAAATCCAAATTCGGGGCATATTGTAACAGGGGATCTTAATATTGTTACAGATGTTAGGTTGAGGGAAGTTCTACGTAAGGGCTCAAAATTTAGGGTAAGAAATAAGGTAAATTTAAAGCAAATTATAAGTTCTATCACTAAAGACTTAGATTACTGCATAATTAAATTAGCAAGGAAGTACAATTGGCCTATCGAAGGTTTTATGGAGTGGAAGGTGCATATTTTGCAGGATATAAAAAGGAATTATGAAGAGTATGGTATGAAGGACAAGAGGGGTTTCTTTCTAAACAAAGTTCTATACAGTAAAATTAAAGGTTTAAAAATTAAGTTTATTATTACGGTTGTTGATAAGGCTGCAAATAACTCGGTTTTATGCGTAAAGATTATTTTAAGCAGTTAATTTCTAGGGAATACAACTCAAATAATACCTATCAAAAGATTAACCTTACCAAAAAAGAAATAGATAATAGGATTTTAGCTTTTAACAAAAAAATTAAGTTTAAGATTAATAGCATAAAGTGCCCTTACCTGTTTCCTACCATAAAATTCCATAAAGTACCTACTAAATTTAGGTTTGTTACTTGTAGTACAAATTGTTATAATACTTTGTTCAGTAAAAAGTTCTTTAGCTATTTAAAAATTATTCTAAATAAAATTAAGATAAAGTAGTAATAAATTAAGATTAAGGTAAAAATAAGTTACCGAAAATAGCTTTATTATAAATAATAACTAGGATGTTCTACATTTTTTAAAAAATAAGAATATAGATAGCATACACACGTTTGATTTTGAAAACCTGTTTACCAGTATTCCGCATGATAATTTAATGTTTATCTGTTCAGAAATTTATGATGCTTATTTAGATAGTACTTTAATTTTAAAATGTGACTGGATTGATTTATGTAAATTTAATATTTTTGAAAACTACCTCTTTAATGGCTTATGTTTCTTTAACCAGATAAAGGGTATACCTATGGGAAATAGCTATTCTAGTGCATTTGCCAACCTATTCTTACATTTATACGAAACTAAATTTCTTAACTCAAATAATGTTACCGGATTTAGATATATTGATGATCTTATAATTTTTAACTGGAACGATTTGGAATTTCTTAATCAAATCTACCCAAAGGAACTAACTTTAAACCGGACTAACGATAATAATCTTTGTGCGACTTATCTGGATTTAAAAATTAAAATTCAAAATAGAGAAATAAAAATACGGATTTATGATAAAAGGTTAGATTTTAACTTCGAGGTTATTACGTTTACCAATTTCCATAGCAACTTAAACTATAAAATTTATTATAATATTTTTTACTCGCAACTTTACAGAATAAAAAACATATGTAACAACGCTGGGGATTTTTTGGAGGCATGTAGCATTTTCGAGGAAAACTTAAGAAAAAACGATTTCCCTAAAAATTTCGGCAATTTAAAAGTTTTTAAAAAAATGGCATTTAGACTCAGGAATTTTTAAAGATGTTTAGAATAGTATTTGTGTTTTCATTTGGTTAGGCTGTAATGGGGGGTGGCGCTATAGTAATGTTACAATGACGTAATTTTTAGGATAGAATTGGCTGCTGTTTTGCCATAACCGTCACTTACGGAATTGGGGTGTGTACGCATTGGGGTGTGTATCTTTTATTTTGCATTAGGATTTTGTGTGCTTGCATGTAAGGTGCGTTGAGCCCATACTGTAAGTTGTGTTTGTCTTTTCATTTTCTTTTTGACTTATTGCTTCATTGGGGGACTCGGGGCCTTGGGATGTCTTTTGGGCTTACCTACATCCTATTCAGAAAGTTCCCCTTGAGGTGACCGATATGGTTAGGCTCCCTGATGACGAGACCTGTCGGTTACCTCTGTTGTTTTATGGTTCAGTTGCGGCACTTATACAGATTCTTGTCGTTGGTGCGTGGATACCCAGAGTTCTTGATTTCTGTTTGTTTCTTGTCTATATTTGTATTATTTTTTTATCTATCTCTGTTGGATTATTTGTACAAAGATTAAAGTCATTTAATAATGAATACACTCCGGTGCAAGGTGAAGTATTTGCAAAGTGTACTATTGAAAATAAGCCAACAAACCTAAAATTATTAGTGGTTGATGACAATTATAACTGCATACTAGGGTGTAAAACGTGTGACAATTTGGGGTTAGTAAAAAGAAATGTTGATGTTATGATATTAAATACAGTTTTTGAGAAAATTCCAAACAAAATATTTGAAGGGATTGGATGTATTAAAGATTTTGAATATGATATTGAATTTGAAAATGATGCATGCTTTTCTATTCATCCACCCAGAAGAATACCATATGCTTTACGTGATGTTGTTAAAAAAGAAATTGAATTGATGATTAAAATGAACATTTTAAAACCTGTTACGAAACCTACCCCTGCTGTAAGTGCATTAGTAATTGTTAAATCTGGGAATCGTGGTCGCTTATGTTTAGACCCTACAGATATTAACAAAGTGATTAAGCGAAGGCATTTTCCGCTTAAGAGAGTAGAAGATATTGCGGCACGAATAGGTAAAGCCAAATTTTTCACTCTTCTGGACGCAAGGAAGGGTTTTTGGCAACTTAGAGTTTCGAAGCGAACTTCTGATTATTTAACAATGAATACCCCATGGGGTCGTTTTTCCTTTCTGAGAGTTCCATTCGGGCTTGCCTCAGCCCCTGAAATATTTCAACAAGTGATGCAGAATATATTGAAGGGTTTTAAAAATGTAGAATGTTCAATGGATGATATATTGTTATGGGCTAATACTGAGGAAGACTTGTCTGATTTGACTAACAGAGTTATTAAGAGACTCTTAGATTATGGTGTACGTTTGAATAAAGAAAAATGTGAATTTGGAAAAAAGAAAATTAAATTTTTGGGCCATGTGTTTACTTCTAGTGGTATTGAAATTGATCCCTCAAAAGTGAAAGCTATTGAAAAGTTGAAAATTCCTACTAGTTTAGACGAGTTGCAAAGATTTTTGGGTATGGTGACCTACGTTTCTAAATTCATTCTAAACTACTCTAAGATATCAGAGCCATTACGTAAGCTCCTTAAAAAAGATGTGTTATTTGAATGGTCTAGAGATCAAGAAAATTCTTTTTCTAAACTTAAAGAAGCACTACAAAATGCTCCTAAATTAGCTTACTATGATGTCAACAAACCAGTAGTAGTTTCGGTTGATACAAGTTCGCATGCAATAGGGGCAGTTCTATTACAGGAAGCTAGACCTATTGCTTATTCAACTAAATCCTTGACACCTACCCAACAGTGTTACCCGCAGATTGAAAAAGAAGCCTTAGCTATTCGCCATGGTTGTAAGAAATTCCACGATTATATTTATGGAAAATCTGTAATAATTGAAACTGATCATAAACCATTGGGGGCTATTTCTAGGAAACCGCTGCATTCTGCACCACCGCGTTTAAAACGCCTGCTATTTGAGGTACTTCAGTATTCTCCGAAGATAATCTACAAACGTGGAGTAGATATACCTGTACCTGAATCTCTGAGTCGTGATTGTGAAGCAGATACTTTTGAAGAATACTTAGAGAATGAAGTTTTTGAAGTTGCTTTAGATGTCCCTTTTCCGATGTCAATATACCCTGAAATTTTGTCTGCAATCACTGAGGATGAAGAATTGCAACAGTTGAAGTGTATAATTGTTAATGGATGGCCAGATACGAGGGTTATTCGGAAACTAAGGTCCGAATCGTTGTAGCTAATTAAATGTCGCGCAAACATTGAAACGCGCATGCGTACCAACTCCCGGCATGCCTTGCTCGTCAAACGACGCCATTTGCATTGGTATTGTTGCAGTGTGCTAAGTACAGTGCTACTTCAAAATGTTTAATACAATCGATCAGCCCGCCGACTGTGAAATACGGTCAGTGATTCGGTTTTTGACAGCAAAGAACGTTTCAGCAGCGGAAATTCATAGACAGATAAGCGACGTATATGGCCCAAATGCGATGAGTAGCAGCAAATTGCGTAAGTGGGTGAAAGCTCTCAAGGACGGACGGGAAAATGTTCATGATGAACCGCGTTCAGGTCGGCCATCAGTGATCACAGATGATTTGGTCAATGCCGTGGAAGAAAAGATTCGTAAAGACCGGCGATTCACAATTTCAACTTTAGCATTGGAATTTCCGAATGTGGGTAGAACAACTTTACACAAAATCGTTTCCGAAAAGTTGAAATTTCGCAAATTGTGCACACGTTGGGTTCCCAGGCTGCTTACTGAGGAACACAAACTGAAAAGAATGGCTTGTGCTCTTGATTTTTTGGAACGATATCATAAAGAAGGTGATCAATTTTTAGAGAAGATTGTCACAAGGGACGAGACGTGGGTTTCTCACAGAACCCCAGAGTCTAAACGTCACTCAATGGAATGGCGTCACACAACATCACCAGTCAGAGTCAAGGCAAAGCAGACAATCTCAACACGAAGGTCATGGCAACCGCGTTTTGGGATAGACATGGGGGTCTTGTTAGTCGAGTTTATGCAGCAAGGGACAACAATAAATGCAGCCGCTTACTGCGCTACCCTAACTAAACTTAGACGTGCAATGCAGAATAAGCGACGTGGTCTTCTGACGTCTGTAGTTTTGTTGCTGCATGACAATGCCAGACCCCATTCTGCCATTCACACCCAAAATCTGATCAGAACTTTTGGATGGGAACAGATTGACCACCCACCGTACAGTCCAGACTTGGCGCCGAGTGATTTTGACTTATTCCGCTACCTAAAAGAGTTTCTCGGCGGCAAGAGATTCGCAACAGATGACGAGGTGAAAGAAGCAGTTCAAGACTGGTTATCCTCACAGGCGGCGGACGTCTACGACTTAGGCATACAGAAACTTGTAGAACGTTCTGACAAATGTTTAAACAAATATGGAAACTATGTAGAAAAATAAAGACACATGTAAGGAATTTTAAAAATAAAGTTTTTTGAAAAAATCTGTAATGTTTTCTGTTTTATAAGTAAACGGACCTTAGTTTCCGAATAACCCTCGTACTATCCAAGAGGTTCCCAAAGAGATTCGTAAATATTGGAATTATAGAGGAACTGTCAGTATATGAAAACCTCCTATTGAAAGCTGAACGATTTATTGTTCCACAAAGCCTCCGACATAAATACTTAAGGCGTATCCATCAAGGGCATTTAGGAACTAATCTTTCACTTCGTCGTGCACGTGAAATCATATTTTGGCATGGAATGTCACGTGATATTGAAGCTTATGTACAACAGTGTCCGGTGTGTCAGCAAACATCTCGAGCTCCTAATACTGAGCCGTTATTGATGAAACCGGTTCCTTGTTTTCCTTGGCAAAGAGTTGCATCTGATTTATTTGAATTTGCAGGGAAAACTTATTGTCTTGTAGTTGACAGCTATTCCGGTTATTTTGACTTCAAACAGTTGAATTATCCTACATCGTATTCGGTAATTGAATTCCTGAAAGACTGTTTTGCAGTACATGGTATACCAGATATTTTAGAATCTGATAATGGGCCCCAATACAGTTCAGAAGCTTTCCGCAGAAGTTTGCTCATAACTGGAAAATTAGGCATCAGACATCTAGCCCACACTATCCAAAGTCCAATGGGTTAGCTGAACGGTATGTTCAAAAAGCAAAATTGTTGTTGAAAAGATGTAAAATTGAACATATAGATTACAGACTGGCACTCTTGAATTCGAGAAATACTCCTCGCAATAATTTGTCATCGCCTGCACAAAGACTGTTTGGACATCCTACTCGAACTCTAATACCTATCCATCCCTCTCTGCGCTTACCACGAGAATCCTCTTCTGTTCCTCTGCAGTTGGTAAGGGAAAAGCAGCGTCTTGGTGCAACAACTTCGAGTGCTAACTCCCCATATTCTGTGGACGGAGAAAAGGTTAAATTAAAAACGTCTCATAGGAACTGGGTTCCTGCGACAATATCTGGAACTGCAGATGCTCCGCGGTCTTATATGTTGACTACTGCCGATGGCGACACTTACAGACGAAATTCAGAAGTGATCCGACGCACAAAGGCAGCGATTCCTCCAGATAGAGAAATTGTGATTAACCCTTCGTCTGCAAGTTCAATCTCTCCCGATTCCTGTCCTGTTGCTCCTCCCGCAGCTTCGACTTCGGCAAATGCTAAAAGATCGTCTAACATCACTAAAACGATTATCACCCGTTCCGGCCGAACTGTCCGCCCACCTAAACGTCTTGACTTATAAATATTTGTTACTTGTTTTGTATTTGTTATTTTTGTGTTTTCTTTAAAAGGGAAGATGTCATGTCATCATCGAGTAGTACATTTATGTAAGTGGCAACAGCTAGATCCAGATTGTAGTTGAGTATATAATGGCGGCCAATAAAGTTTGTGTTCTATTGCAATCGTGCCCTGTTTTCTTTGAGCTTGCTTGCCAGTAACTTTCATTGTGTGCTAGGAATGTTACATTTTTCATTGTGTATTTCATTATGAATTTATTTTTTCAGTATGTATCAAAATCTCTCCGAGAGCGATGACCTCTTAGGTCCCCCGTTCTATGTGCTCTCCTCTCAGTTCGGCCGGCGCAACCACGACGTGTCGGCCTTATCTGTCCATGACGTCATCACAGCTCACCGCCGAATATTAAGTCTCCCCATATCATAAACAAGACAGGGGGGTCGCCGACGTCACACCCTAAATGAACAAATTTTCAATCGTTCATATCCCTTTTGTACCCGCTTGTAACAACAAAATTGTTTCTTATATATGACACAAGAAAACATAAATGTTTTTTTATTCAGAACTGCCTTTATAAAACAACATTAAATGAAACACTTATACACAATATACATACAGCAATTGAACACAAAATCAGTTATTAGTTATCTTTAAAATGATGGATCCATTTTTAACATGAAAGAAGGAAAAAAGTTAACCATTCAGAACTGCCTTTATAAAACAATATCAGATCAAACAAGCATACTCTATGTACATATGACAATTTCATTATCAGACAGCGTGTCGGTTACATTTATGTCTATTAATTCGATGAAAATATGATTTTTCAAAAATGATGATCTTATGCTCTTGCTTTCGCATCTTACTCTGTTTTCATGGATACAATCACAAACCGTCTCTGATGACTCCAAATTTTGAAGTACATGTTGCTGTAAATTTACAATTTCGTTTGATTTTAAGACTACAACAATGACTGTTCGTTGAAATATTTTCTCATCATCTGACTGAGTACAGCGGGAAATTTCTGTGACTCATGGCTCCTTTGTTAATAATTTATCAATGAGTGCTTTAGCTGTTGTTTCACAGGATATTTGTGACACATCATTTGGGAGCAATTTTATTTTACTGATTTTACTTAATATATCAGCACGAATTCGGTAACTTTTTGCATTTATATTTTTTGAAATATCTAAAATAAAATTAAAAAACTGTTCATCACACTTGGCTTCGAAAATTTCTCTATAAGATATACTGTCAACCACGGCAGAGGATAACACTTGTACAAGGGCATCGAATGCACATGTATTAGTCATAATAAATTCCCTTTTTTTTAATAGTTTGGGATTTCAAACTTAAAAATCTGTTGCCATTTTTTCAAAATTCCTATAGGAACTGATGTTCATCGAGAAGATAGATCCATGGTTAAAATTTCTAGGTGAGGATTCAAATAAGATTTTTGTTTCCGCTTTCTTGGTGTCAATGCTTAGCCTCTCCAGTTTTCAATATCTTCTTCATGCTTATCAGAATAATTTTTTTTACTATTTGTGGTTTCTGAATTTGAAGACTCTGTTATGTCGCCAAATAGATATTTTCGTTTCCCGATATTAACCTTGTCAGCATTTGATTTGTCGTCACTCTTTTGTATCGTGCTGGACGTCTGCTGCTTTTCCTTCGAAGCAGCAATCATCATGCTTCCCTCTAGAGATCGTACGTGCTGAGAAATAAAATTATCTACCGAAATTGGCAGTTTTTCATGAGCAAATACTCTTTGTTTCACATCGTTGAAGCTGCTTTCTACAGGTGCACTGCTAGCGGTGGTAGACCCATACCTAAATATAGGCACCATTAGTGCTGTCCATAGCGGTAATTTTTTTGAAAGATGGACACAGGCGTTTACGATTGAGGGCAAGTATTGCAAATTATCGTGGTCACCATCTTCGTTTATGGTAATATTCTCTGCTGTCTTTGCTATTCCCTCAATCCAAGAGTTAAATCCAGTCGGCGCCTCTCCGTTCTGCAATACTTCTTCTGTATCCAAATTCAGGACTGTGCTTTCAACATCAGAATGAAGCCGTCTCGCTATTCTCTTCTTCAATCTCGTTTTAGAAGTTTCGCAATGAGTATAAACACGTGTATTCATGTCTGTGCCTTCGGTCTCGCTCAGAACCACAATGAATATATCTAAATATAATTCTTTGATGTCATTTATTTCAGTAGATAATACGATCTGAAATATAGAACATACGTAGAAAAGTTTAGTTCGTTTGCTGACATTTTTAAAAATGTTCCAAGAAGTAATCAATTTTATAGTGTGGGCAACATCAACTCTTAAGAAACATGGGGGTAACACATTTGATGTCACATTTTGAAATACTGCCATGAAGCAAGCATCGATGTAAGCACTGATATCAGTTAGATTTGTGAATGCTTTAGCGGCTGCTGAAAGTAATGCAATCGATTGGTCCATTATTACCTCTTTAGGTGATACATCTCCATCTTTCTTCCATTCGGATAGCCAAAAATGAATTATGCTATCATGTTTTTCAGACAGCATGTTTGTTACCGAATACTGCGAATTACTTTTGCTGCCGCGAACAGTTGCTTCGTATAAAAAAATTACTTTTGATTTATTATTGCCCGGTCTTTTGAGGTTTTTCACGACTCCACCAGTGGCATCAATAATAATTTTAGAGATGTTGTTCTTGCAATAAGTCCGAAACACATATATCTGACTTGGAAGCCAATAAAACACGTAGAATGGATCCAGTCCAATAGCTTTTATAGCACTACAAAATATTGTGCTATACTTCATTTTATGGATAGTTGTAATAGGATCTTCATTTAGTTTTTCTAAAGCTCTTGACTTTTGAACACGAAGAGCATTTGCTGAAGGCAAGTCACTAGGTTAAGGATCACCAAAATTCATTTTCCGCCCAGCTTCAAGCCTCCTAAATGCGCTGCACGACATGCGATCCTTAAGGACAGCTGCATCTTTTGAACGGCCAGTTAGTTTTCATTTTTTGCTTGGTTGGCACTCCCTGAAATTTCCCATGTATGTGCAGATCAAAAGAACTATTGAATTTTCAGTGGGTTCACTTTCTATTCTAATAGAAAGTTTTGATGAACACGCGGAACATATGGCTTCTGCAACAGCAAAATATTTTCCATTTTCGTATATCTTAGCCCTTTTAAAAGATACAGCAAACTAATTTTGTATGGGCATAAAAATGCTCACTTATTATCGATGTCCACCTATTTGGAGTAAACACTTTATAGTTTCTTGATAACCTATTTGCATCTGAACATTTATATAGTACATCCGAAGGCCGAATATCATTCCATTCTTCCAGAGTCAAAGTAATAGTAAATATCAAGTTTGCTCCAGAGCCATCGCAAGAAGACACAGAATCTCTTTCATCAAGAGAAACCCAAGGCATTATTTCATCCGATTCATTTCTCGGTAGAGAAACATTTTCCTTGCCCCAATTTCTGCGCCTTCCTTTGCGATATTCGACCCAGTATTATTTTCCGAGATGCCTAGATGATTTAAAATATTGTGCTTGTTGGTTTTAACCATAATATAAAGAGACTTAGGCGTATACTTAAAACCTAAAGTACTACTGATTTTAATCCAGATATCGCTGGATGGTGGCGAAACGCTACCATCGTCAGTAATGATATCGTCTTTGGAGTTGCAAATTGCTTCCACAATCATTTCTGGAGGTAGGTTTTGTTTCTTAGGCATTTTGGCTTATAAATAAAAGCTCTTTCAAAACTAAATTAACTTTAAATGACTTTTACAAAGGCTTTATTCTAATATCTTGTTGCTATTTATAAATTCTTAACCGGTCGTTTGGAACCACAAACAAAACTGACTGTAAAGCATTTCGAGTATGTCCTCAAAATGGAAAACTGGGAATCTCCTGAAATAAAAAGAAAAACACCTACTCCTAAACTGGTGTCTTCGAAAGCGCTGGAGAAATTTGCCTTTTTCTACTTCCGACAGCGGAGGCCCGTAACGTCAGAGATAGTGTACTTGTCTGTTTACTGCCAGTTGAGTCTACAATCTACAAGTCTTAACGTTTAAAAGTCGGCGACTGCTATACATGTTCAAGCCCAGCGAACGGCTCATTTAGTAAAAATTCATTCCCCCATTTTCAAGCTGCTGACGTCTAGTATTTCTATAACATTTGAGGCATTAGACTCGAATGTAATTATTGCTACCCCATAAATCCCGCTAGCATAAACATATAACAGTTCATGAAATCAAAACGCGTAAGATATCGTGACCCACCCCCCTCCACTTAGTTCTGATCGGAGCCTACGTTTACTAGAATGTTGTGACTAAGCATAAACAACTGGATAAACGCATTCGACACTATTTTTGGTTGAGTCATTATTTTAGTTGAGAAAAGAGTGTCAAGTAGTGCCTCTCAAAATACAGCAATTTAAAAAAAAATTCTTCCCCCAATTTGATTTGCTTGCAAGTTTTTAAATAATGAGGTACAAACGAAAATTTTGTTGGTACAAACGGGTACAAACGAGGTATAAACGATTGGCATCAGTTTCGTTTCAAAATTCGATGGTGGGGGGGGGGGGGCTATCGTTTCACCAACCTCCCCTATTTGATTTTCTTATAACTTTTTAAATAATGAGGTACAAACGAGAATTTTGTTGGTACAAACGAGGTATAAACGATTGGCATCAGTTTCGTTTCAAAATTCGATGGTGGGGGGGCTGTCGTTTCACCAGCCCCCCCCCCACTTTGATTTTCTTATAACTTTTTTAATAAAGAGGTACAAGCGAAAATTTTGTTGGTACAAAGAAGGTATAAACGATTTGTACAATTCGATTTTAAAAAGTGTTAGGAGGAGGGGGGGGGGCTGGTGAAATGGAAGTGAAAAGTACAAGGTTTGACCCCTTTTTTGCTTTTCCCGCAAAACGCGCATGGTACCAACATAAATAAGTTTAATTTATGCGAGTTCTTGATTTGGATCTTTACGACCAGTGTCAAACCCAGTAAACGGTTCGGGATATATCCAATCAATTTTGCGAGACAATTCAGCAATTTTATTTTCTAATGCTGTAATTGCAGAGGTGGATGAAACTGATAAAAACCGAGACAAAATATTACAAAGTAAAAAAACTTAACAAAATTCCTTTTGTGTTATTCTCTGTACTGGATCATCGTAGTTGCCAGGACACTTCTTCAAAACGTGAAATAAGAATAATTTTAAAGATCGTCTGCAAAGGAATTCGGCTGCATACTTGCGATCGCTACAACATTATCGGAAATAATTGCTAAATTATTTTTTACAAGACAGGTATTACCCATTCTAAAATATCAAAATTTAGTTTCTATTCCACTGTAACTTACTAATAATTCCGATTCCACATTTTGAATTATTCAGGTTTAGTATTTCTCAAAATTTTCTCACATACAATGCAGTCGGAAAAACTCATCCGTGTGGGTACAGAAAAGTCATTTTAAATCACGCTGTTCAGAAACCTTTTTCCCACACCCAGTGCAGGCGAAAGGTTTCTCTCCTGTATGGATATGGAGATGCTCTTTTAAATGAGACTGTTGAGAAAACTTTTTGCCACATACAGTGCAGTCGAAAGGTTTCTCTACCGTGTAGGTACGGAGATGTCTTTTATATTCGGTCAGTACTGAAAATTTTACCACAAAAAGTGCAGGCGAAAGGCTTCTTACCTGTGAGGGTGCGGAATGCTTTTAAATAACCCTGTTGAAAAAAAACTTTTACCAAATACAGTGCATTCCAAAGGTTTCTCTTGCGTATGGGTGTGCAGATGTAATTTTAAATTACCATGTACAGATAATCATTCTCGCATACAGTGCATTCGAAAGATTTCTCTCCCGTGTGCATGCGGATACATCTTTTTAAATTACGCTGTTCATAAAAATTTTCCACATACAATGCAAGCGAAATATTTCTCTTCTGTATGAGTGCGGAGATGCCTTTCTAAATTACGCTGTTCAGAAAACTTTTTCCCTCATACAGTACATTTCTTCACTCGAGAGGTTTCTTTCCCGTGTGGGTGTGGAGATGTGCTTTTAAATGACTTTGTTCAGAAAATCTTTTCTCACATACAGTGCAGGCGAAAGATTTCTCTCCTGAGTGGATACGGAGATGTCTTTCTAAACTATTTTGTTGAGAAAATGTTCTCCCACAAACAGTGCATGCAAAAGGTTTCTCGCCTGTGTGGGCACGGATATGTCTTTCTAAATTACCTTGCTGAGAAAATGTTTTCCCACATACAGTGCATGCAAAAGGTTTCTCGCCTGTGTGGGTCCGGAGATGTCTTTTTAATTGACCCTGTTCAAAGAAACTTTTCTCACATACAGTGCAGGCGAAAAGTTTCTCTCCACTGTGGATACGGAGATGTCTTTCTAAACTATTTTGTTGAGAAAATGTTCTCCCACAAACAGTGCATGCAAAAGGTTTCTCGCCTGTGTGGGCACGGAGATGTCTTTCTAAATTACCTTGCTGAGAAAATGTTTTCCCACATACAGTGCATGCAAAAGGTTTCTCGCCTGTGTGGGTCCGGAGATGTCTTTTTAAATGACCCTGTTCAAAGAAACTTTTCTCACATACAGTGCAGGCGAAAAGTTTCTCTCCACTGTGGATGCGGAGATGACTTACTAAACTTCTATGCTGAGAAAATCTTTTCTCACATACAGTACAAGCGAAAGGTTTCTCTCCTCTGTGGATGCGGAGATGACTTGCTAAACTTCTCTGCTCAGAAAATCTTTTCTCACAAACAGTACAGGCGAAAGGTTTCTCTCCTTTGTGGGCGTTGAGATGTCTTTCTAAATTACCTTGTTGAGAAAATGTTTTCCCACATACAGTGCATGCAAAAGGTTTCTCGCCTGTGTGTGTGCGGAGATGTGTTTTTAAATGACACTGTTTATGAAACTTTTTCCAACATGCAGTGCAGGCGAAAGGTTTCTCTTCAGTGTGGGTGCGGAAATGACTTACTAAAATTCTCTGCTCAGAAAACCTTTTCTCACATACAGTACAGGCGAAAGGTTTCTCTCCTGTGTGGTTGCGGATATGACTTGCTAAACTTCTCTGTTCGGAAAAAGTTTTCTCACATACAGTGCAGGCGAAAGTTTTTTTCCCTGTGCGGGTGCGCAAATGTCTTTTCAAATTACTCTGTTTAGAAAACTTTTTCCCACATACAGTGCAGGCGAAAGTTTTCTCTCCTGTATGAGTATGGATGTGTGTTTTTAAATGACACTGTTCTTCGCAAGAATGACATTCATTGGAAAGTCTATTTACGCTGGAAATACAGGACATTTGCTCTTCTGGCATGCCGAAGTTTCGTTACACGATGGTCAGAAAACTAACTGTCAGCAATTCGTTGAACTCCTAATTCTAAGGACACCACAAACTGTTTAGTTTCGCATCTCAGAATCTGCACCGAGCATCTGCAAAGAGAGGAGAAGGGAATTTGAATGAGATACATCAACACTGTTCTGGATAAATCAAATTACTGAGTTTTTTTAATTTTGTGTAATTAGGACACGAGGTTCCGTAGCTATCCTTATTCTATTGTGCTGGTAGATCATGAGCACTCGCAGGGATTTGATATGTTTCGGCTTGTAGGAATGCACTAAACTGCTGCTATCGGCCCGATCAATAATGGATAAGCAATGTTACTATTTTCACCTACTTATATTCGTTTTGGTTATCCACAATGCAAAATAATTTCATCATTAACTATTCAGTTTAATGCTTCGAGAAATTCTAGAGATTAAAATCTCATGAAAAAGCTCGGTTACCATCACATAGAAAAGTTTATAAATGAAATATATAAATTTATTACAGGAATAACACAATTTGTGGTTTATTCGCTTGATAATGCATATTTGTTTGTATGGTAGTTTTTTGGCTACAAATAATTTTTCAGCACACTGTCTCCACAATTTAATCTGGTATGTCGTGTATATAATACGTTAGAACTGAGAACAGTAAAATTTCTTCAAATTCCCCTCCAGTCATTTACTGTACAATTGTACTATATGTGATCATTCACATAACGTTAATCAAGCATATTAAAACAGTTATTTGTGCATGTCATGTAGTCTATGAGAAATACATCAGGAATACAGGGCTAATAAGGTCTTTTCATACCGACACCTTTTAAATATTGTATTAAGAGATTATAAACACGTAATAAAAATTCTAAACAAAATAAATCTACATGGTTATGATGCGATGTTCCTTAAAAATTACTTGTGATAATAATTTTAAATTTTCATACTCAGAAACATTAATTCAGAACTGCTTAAATATGATTCACACCTGCTATCTCTCCCGCAATTTATTTTTGTATTAAAAAATTTAGTTTGTATCATAAAATAAATAAAATTATTGTGTGATGCGGAGCATACTGGAAAACCATTTTGTTCTTACAGCATAAGGCAATCTCATAACATTTTTCATTTTGTGTATCGAGTCAAATGATTTCAAGATATCCACATAGAGAGGAATTCTTTTGGTCAGAACTCTACACAATACAGCTTAGTTCTACAGGAAATCATATGAAGATTAAGCTATACCTATTACACTTCTTGGGTAGAGAAAACTACATCTTTCTCTTCATAATTAATGATATAGAGAAGCATTTATCAATTTAAATAATTTTTATGATAGACTACCAAATATTTTATTCTTCAATCATAAATGTATGCACTGAGAGAACTGCAAAAGTTTAATACCATATTTAACAGAAGAATGATTAAAGAAACCTATCTACGGAGTAAAAAAAATAGTAATACTTACACAAATTTAATTTTTTTTAAGGATAAGTAACTTAAAAACGAAATCTACAGTCAAAAAATTCTTTACATGATGAAATTTAAACTACTTAGTTCATATAAAAACATGTTATGGTCTTTTTTATCAATTACTTCCCGTAAAGTATTTTTCCTTTCCCTCCTCCTTCCAAATTAAGGAAATTTCAAACAGATTATGTACAATTATAAATTTAAATCTTTAGGAGTAATACACTTGACAGGAATAAGAAAAAGCAATTTTTCTATATTTTGTACATATAAGCTCAGGTGAGGACACTGGCAAAACCTTTTCAGTCTTTCTTTGGATCAAATGTAACAAAAAGAAAAAGATATTGCATAAGAAACCAGTTATTGTTACTTTCAACATAAATTGTGCAGCAAAATTCTTTTATATAAATCTCATTGGGGTATAAAATATTTAGACTGGTGCTAGGAAGATAACAATAATGGAGGGACAGGGGTAGTGTAGTGGCAACATGTTGGCTTTCAGTACTGAGGATGCTTGGATTGAATCCCAACAAGCACCATTAAATATCTTCACGGCTAGGTCGGATATGGGCACGTTAAATTCCTAGACCGGAAAGTCCTTCTTTGATGTCAGTGGGTGGGGAAGGTATGATCCCCTGAGATGTCAGAGGGATCTTTTGTCCCCTAGGGGTGCTCGGTGAAAATTAAGGTTGCACCTGGCTTAGTCGGACTCCAACCCTTGTGATGTTAATATGAACCAGAGCAAGACCTCTCAGCCTACATAAACCTGGTTTGGAGTACATTCCAGCCAGGGGGCATAAGCAACAAGAACAATAATGGATTGTTCAGCTTACACCAAAATGCGAAAAAAAACCTTAAAACTCAAGATATCTGATGTGTCAGGTGTAGATTTGGAGCATTTGGAAGTTTTAAAACAAAACTACCCATTTCTTGAGGCAGAGAGTTATAATCCATAAGATTTCTGACTGGATTAGAGAGAGTACAAGAGGCTGATTATTATCTGCCTTCACTGGAAGTGCATTTATGAGAAGTTCAGCACAGGCCAGAGAAATACTGGGTGCTAAAGGAGGACGTGGCTCTTACTCATCTATAACACATATATTGAAGCACTCCTTCATGCATTTCATGAGAGAACTCAAAGGAATTTTATTCAAATTTCATTAACTTTATCTACAAACTTCATGTTTCCTTTAAAAGATTTTGAAAAAATCCAGAGCCACTTTGAGGTATCTCAACAAAATCATCGCTTAAAAGTAGATCAGGAAATATGAAAGTGGTAAAATGAGGTGCAAGAAATTGGCACACACCATGAATATGCTACCATAAATTCAACTTAATTAAGTTGTGAACACAACTATATAGATACCTATGAATACACATCATGTTCTGACCATTTTCATTTACAATGCATAGGACAAGTTAGATTTTCAAGGAACTAGACATAATTCGGAATTATCAGATTTCCTGACAAACAATTACTTATTTTTTTATTTGATTTTTTATATCATGGAAACCTTCTGTCATTGATATTTGTTCCTACAAAACTAAAGCGAGCAATAATTCTCACAGATTACTTAGTGACAAGATATTCCCCAAAATCTTAAAAATAGAAATCCACTATAAACTTAAAATAATTAGATGCTTTCCCCGCCCCCAACAAACTAATTTTTTAATAACAGACTTGGTGAATCGGAAATCACTGTATTCAGAGTACAAAGAAATGTGGAGGCTAGGTCATAACATTTTTTCAGGCTAAATAGTTGTTGCTTTTTCTTTTAGCAAATTGACAGCAATTAAAACTAGAAGCTGAAATAGAAGATCTACCACAGAGATACTCTTGCAATGTAAAAGATACAAAATACCTACAATTTTTCTGCCCTGAGTAGATTTACATGTCTAAATCAAGACAAGATTTTGGCTGAGTCAGTGTTCTCTTTATAATTTAAAAAAGTCCATGAAACCAAACTCACCACTGAATTAAAACGATATGAATAATCATCAGACAGCCTTAGGAACACTGTGCCTAGACTGATAGAAAATATATAACAAATTAATTAATTGATAGAAAATATATAAAGAATTAATCACCACAGGTGACGCTGGCTTTAACCCAATTGGACTTACTGGATGCATTTGAACCAGGTGCAAGTACAGAACCCCATATGATGAAAAGATTTATATACGTCTGAAAAGTACTGTGATCATTTAGAAATCCTTTAGAATCCCTGATAAAATATAGCCATTCCGGTTTCGAACAAGTTTTAGTCAGGGCCACAGAGTTTGAGATTTAATTAGAAGTCACTGCAGAATATCAGGAAAATTGTTTTATGAAAATGTAAAAGGATATTCAATTATGTGCATGTGGATGAACCTATATGTAACACGAAAGAAATTTTTGAGGAGCATTGTTTTTGACAAATACTGTACAAAGCTAGATAAGTTGATTTCAGACGATTCGACACAAAAACATCGAAAACATCCATCAGTGCTAGATATTGTCTTGACGGATGTAAAAAATAATTCAGAATAATGACCAAATGAAGTCTATTAAAGATGTAGGTGCCAGTAACAGCTAAATGCTGGTCGAAGAAATGAAAGTATTAAAACCTATAGTTTCGGAAATCCTATAAAAATTCTACAATTGCTACAAATGACAGCTACTGGCTTTTCAAATGCATTTATAATTTTAGGATATTTTTAACAATTCATGTAACTCAAGTTTTGGGGAAAAGAAGCTTTTCTAGATAAAAATTAATCAAAACATACCTAAAGTCACCAATACTGCAGGAGAGACTCAACAACTTTACAATACTGTCTACAGAGCATGTAGAAACAAAGAGATTAAAATTTCATCAATTTATAAATGATCTTGCTGATAAAAAATCTAGCAAAAGTTGATTGTAAATAATTTTGTTCTGTGAATAAACTGTATGTAGTGAAGGTACTTTTTAGTTTCTCTTTTCTCATAAATATACAAAAAAAAAGGAAATATGACAGCCATCCTAATTTTTGTCTTTTATTCTTCACATAAAATGTTTATCATTTAATGTATATTAGAATTCTGAAGGGCCCAGCAGAAATTTCTGCAATTGGGCCCCGCAATGACTAAGGATGGCCCTGATCATAGGCATGAATGACAAGAACTTTGACATCAAATTTTCCAGTGCTAAATAATTAGCTTTTTTACTCTGTTACCATCAAATAAATTAAGTTAATGTAGAAATTTCCAAATTTTCAAAGATCAAATTGTAGAATTCACACAAAATCTTTAAATTTTTTTATTTACCAGATTTCTATAAATTATGTTTAAAACAAAATTATATGTATCCTAAAACCTGTACACAACCTAACAACTGTACATAAATCCTAAAACCACAAACATTAATTTGACCAACACTAAACTTAAGGATAGAAACTGCATATATTAAGAAACTTACCAAAGATATGAACAGCAAGAAAGCAGTTCTAAATTTTGCCACTACAAAATAATCTATTGAGTTTAACGAATATGCGAGTCATTCTCTAAAAAGTGGCAATTTCTTGTCCCAGTGGTCTTGACAGGGTGTCTACTACTTTTGAGCAAGTCAATTTCATGACTTTTCATGACATTTCATGACCTTAAAAATAAAATTTCATGACCATTGAAGTACATACTAGTTTAAACGAAATTAGTCTCCCCCCTCCCCCCGACTCGTCTTTCAACAATATTCACCTTATTATTTAAGTTCTTATCAGGAAAACCTTATTTTTAAAAAGTTGGGATTACAACCATGCAATACTTACTAGTTTTATTACTGTTATACAAATTCCAGATATGATTGTGACTCAAACACCCATGAAATTTATTGATGCAATGTAAAACACCTTGAAAGTGAATGATGCAAAAATTAATCATTCTCATACTTGTTACAGTTCCTACAGAAACCCCATTAAAGTAAATATTTAAATAACAATTTTTTATTAATTCTACACTGATACAATTGTAAAATAGCTGTATCAATGTTTAATTTGAGTTAATTTTTGCTTAAATTGAGGAACTTTCCTAAACTGCTCTGAAAACATCAAGATGAAGAACAACTCAAACTGGACTGAGCCTCCCCGATATTTCACTATTTTTTAACTAAAAATAATATAAAATTTACTAAAATTACATAATATTTAATATTAATATTTAATAATAATATTAAGAAATTATAAATTTTAATATTATATAATCTAAAAGTCCATGCACAATCTTGTGTAATACATTTCATTAAATTTATAAAACAATTCGGAGCAAAAAAAATTGAAATTAAGACAGTAAATAAAAATTTGAATTTTTATTCAAAAATTAAATTTTGAATAAGTATGCAGTTTTAAAAAATTTTACATTTAAAAATGTACTTTTATTTCGATGTTAAAATGCAATACAGTAAACTCGGGGGGGGGGGGGGAATCCTGACCGTCGAGCTCCCCCCCCCAAGGCTACGGTCCTGGGCGGAGGAATAGCGGCCTTTACACGTACGTTCTTTCCCGCGTGAAACCACGATTCCGCGCGATTGAGTGCACGTGTGAAGGTGTCGGAGAGGAAGGGAAAGCTGCTTTGGAGCGTACTCCAAATTTTCCCGCGCGCAATCCCGTACGCTCCAAGCACTCCAAGAGCGTACGTGTAAAGGGTGCTAAACGTACGCTCTTTTGCGAGTGCTTGGAGCGTGAGCGCAATCCCATACGCTCCAAGCACTCGCGAAAGAACGTACGTGTAAAGGGCGCTAATATCTCCCGTGGAAGAGAGCTTCATAATTGAATGCATCGCCCGTTACGTCATTGGCGGGAGAAAGCTTCGCCTTCGCCCGTTACATAACGGCGGGAATATACTCGGCGGGAAATCTGCATATATCGGACATAGTCTGTTACGTGGGGAGAGAGCACCTCGAGCGCAAATAATGAAGAATACCTCGAGCGCAAATAATGACGAGAAGCCAAAATCTATACGGTAATACTCGAGTTCACTGAAAGAAAAACCGATCTGAACTACACTTCTCTATTCAGGATCGACGTAAAAATTGAAGCTCTATTCTTATTTTTTTTAAAAATTGTGTTTTTCCGCTGTCCAACTTCTCTCTCTTGTTAGCATTGTGCACCACTTGTTCGTGTTAATTTTAATGCTTTACCATATGTCTACTTCCGCTGTGTGTTTCTTATCTCCTCGCATTTTCGTCGCCCAAGGGGTAGCCCCACATGACGACGTATACTCTCCTTTCTGTGAAGGGGAGAAAGAGCGTTCGTTCCCGCAGTGGGGAAGAATGCAATGCATTTTCCCGCGGGAACTCTTATCTCTCTTCCGATGCAACGTCACAAAGTCGGCAAAAATTGATCTTAGTGTTTTTGTACCAGTTAGGAGCATATTTTCTATTCTACATTATATCGATAAAAAAAATTTTAAATTGAAAAAATTCGTGACCTTTTCTTTCAATTTCATTACTTTTCATGACTTTTCGTGACCGTTTTCCTCTTTCGTGACTTTTCGTTACTTTTCATGTTAGTAGACACCCTGCTTGAGGACATATATCTAAAATTACAAAAAGAAAAAGTGATTTAATATATCAATATTAATCCGGGACACATATAAACAGTGATTATTTGCTTACTAAAAATTTAAACATAATATTAAAAAAAAAATTAAATGCAAATTTCATTCCCCCACTATGTCACCAGTTACACATGTAGAAATGAAAATGGTTTCACTGTCATTACAGTATGTATGTTTATAATGTTTTTATATAAAATCCATTAAAGATACTTAAATAAATATTTAGCAACTTAATTTTAATTACATTTTATGTAATGAAAGAAATTAGGGCACTTTTTATTATTGTCCCTAGCATCTCACATCATTCCCTCACATAACTAAAAATCTGCCCAGATTTATTCAGAAAATGGCAGAACATGCATTATATAGCTCTAGGATAGTTTGTATAGGAGTAAAGCAGTTATCTAATTTTGTGTTCAACAACATTCTTCAATAGCTAGCACATGATTTTTAAGTATTACATCAAAGAAAATATTTTTATTACCTATCATTCCCCATCTATTATAAATTTAATAAAAGCAAATAAAACTTCTTTTTCCTGCTATTATATTATTGGAAATATGTTTCAAAAGATATTAAGTTAAATGAAAATATACCTAAGCCGAATAATTTATATACAAAGTGGTTTTCATAAGTATTTTATCACCTCACAATCATTCCCTCATAATTTTAATATTTGAAAGAATGATCTGAATCCATTTACATATGTATTAAACAATAAAATATCCAAGATCATCCCGGAGTGTCACTGGTGCTCAGACGACATGGCCTCCCCTGCCCATCTTTTGGCTTGTTTCGGTTGTACAAAGGACTAGGTCCTTCTGGACCCTCTACTGTTTTTAGAATTTTTAGATATTTTTGGTTTCATAGAGATTGTCTGGCCTTGCTAGACAATCTGGGATTAGTATTTAAAAAAAAAAAAATCTGACAACAGACAATAGAATAATATGATGCAACAGAAAACAATAGAATAATCTGATACAATAAAATGCATATTAAAAGCTCATAAGACTTTAAATTTGAGTAGGTAAGATTAATCCATTTTAAATTTTATTCTTTTACTGGGATAAGTTAAAAATAAACTTGAAAAAGTCATTCTACTAATTTAAATAAACATCAAATCTGTTTATTTAAATCATGGATACTTTTCATGCTTTATCTTTATTTTTTAATTAAAATACAGTAAAGAAATTATTTATTTAAAATATGACAGTAGTAATTCTTTTTTCTTGGTTTTTTTAAGAATAATAAAACTACTATGGGGAAACTATAAGGAAGAATTAATTCTGAAAAAAAAAGAATAAGAATCCGATCAGAGAAAAATAAATCATATCCAGTGTTGCTTGCAAAACTAGAAGAAATGGAGAGACTAAAATATTTTTTAAAATGAGAAAGGGCAAGTCAAACCAGTAAATAATATCACGCTATGTGAATTACTTCAAAAAAGAAAACAGGAAATATCGGGTACAGATGATGTGCAACAGTCAACATGTAGCAAGAATTCAAATAGTATTCTAATGTTTATTAAGAAAATATGTCATTTGTAAAGATAATATAGTAACATTTAACAGTTTTGAAACAGAAACAGGCTTGAAAATATATTTTGAAACATCATTCAATTAATACTCCTCATATGTTACGTGATGAACCCTGTAAAATTTTTTTTTTCCCCAATGCGGAGGCACTTGTCATGAGACATTCGCCTATACTACACCGCAATTTTATTGCCCATTTTATTGTGGGGGCACCATATAAGCGGACAGCATTACCCCCTATGCAGAGACAACACGAATGGAGGCATTTTTCGTGGTGCAACCCCGGGATTCGATCTGAGCACCCTCAGAACCCTCCATACTAAGCAGAAACAAAAGAGTGTTTTGTTTATTAAGGAGTAATACACAAGAATTATTTCCCGGCATCCAAAACTTGACATGAAATTATACAGAAGCAAACCATGGGAAAGGGGCAACTGACAGCATAGGAGTAACTTACAGCAGATAGAATTAGTAATACAAGAAAACATACAGCAGATAGAATTAATAATAGCTGAAGGTAAAAATGTCACTACATTTGAAACTTTCATCAAAATTTTAAGGCAAGAATGTACAGGAATCAAGATATTTCCAATTGATGATCATATGATATGTAAAGCTGATAATATGCTAGCAAAAGATTTAGAACCATTTTTGAGCACATGAAAGATTCATCAGATTGTATAAACTTCAGCACATACACTACTGGACTTTCGTTCACTTTCTTGTTTAAGTGCAAGATTTTCAAATACACACATTTTCAGTTAAATTCTGAAGATCAAAGAAAAAAAATTCTGCAACAAATTTAAGACCAAAAGATAACAAACACTAAATACAAAGTTTGTGAGTAGGTGATGGTAAATTATGATAAAACACTATCCTGGAGAGATCCTATTAGTAGACGTAAAAATTTTCACTATAAATGTCATGGTTTCAACAGGAAACAACAGATATATGAGGCTCTAAATAAAGGACATTCATACTTACAGCTTGATAGATATAAAACATAAACTGCTCCAGCCTATGCCTTACAATAGCAGAGAAAGCCAATATAAATTCCTTGACAAATAATTTTACATGTGCCTATTTATGGATAAGATTTTTACTATAATTAAATAAACCACTATGAAAATAATGTATTATTCTTACCTACTAATAATAAAATCAAAATTAGTTTATTATATGAAAAGAGTCAATTTTAATAGTGACCTGTCATTCCCTCATTTATTCAATAATTAAAATCCCCGAAGATCTAACTGGTACAGTTTGGATGACATTTTTTGATAAATACAGCAAAAATTTACTTCCAGGCTAAATTTAGGAATTTTTGAGGCAATTTTATTTGAGCTCAAATTTACTTAAAAAACAGCCACTTATCAGAGAATGACCCATGCAGGTAAGAGAACAGATAGTTAAAATCTATTTCTAAAATGACCCAAGTACAATTTTACAATAAAAAATCATATCAAGTGTGTCATAAATATCAGTTAATGTAGATATTATAAATCTTGATTATGTTCCTAATAAAGAAATCTTGTAGAATGCATGGTGCAGAGAAAATTAAACAAACAAACACACACACACACACACACATATATATATATATATATATTAATAATTGTGTACAGTTTTGAAGTGTTAAATAATTTATTTTTTCTTTAACAAGAACTTCAGTTTTAAATATGAAGTATTCTTTCAAATCATCCTGTTTGAAATATATTGATTTAAAACTTTAAACAGGCATATTATAATGAATAATGTACCTAAACGGATGAATATTTAGGAGTATTATATTTAATGATGTTGCTGTTATCTTTGTTGCAATGAAAAATGAGCATGTATGTTATTTATTAAATCTTCTCATTAAAAATATTAACACTGAATGACTACAGAACAAACACACACAAATAAATAAATAAAATAAGATTTTGAAATGGAATCATCAATAAAATGTTCTCTGATAGAATAATGATACAAGAAAGCAACGCCTAAACTGCAGATTACTCCTCATGGTGCCAATCTGTAAAAACTCATTAAATTTGATGCCAGTTCATTATTTATGTGGAAAATTAAATTATTTAATTAGCTTAATCAATAGTTTCACATGAAATAAACAGTGTATATTGACTTCACAGTAATTTTAAAAAATTTAAGGCAGATAAATCATGGTTTGTTAACTTTGATAAGCTTCATATGTTTTAAAAATTTTAATATATTTTAGCATGGAATTAAATTAAAAAACATGAAACACATAAAAGTTGGGAAAAGTGCTGAATTTTTTTTTTATGGAGTGTAGAATTTGGTAAAGATATATAAAAGTTGTTCCTTTGTTTGTGCAGCTATAACTGGGTTGTAATCTTTATAATGTTTCTATTACTGAATTTAATGGCTTAATGTGCTGCAAACCTGCTCAAGCTAGGCTTTGCTCTTACATCCCCAAAGGTCAATGATAATATCTCAGAAATGTCCTTGGTTTTTCTTCAGTTTCAATGAATTGAAATTTAATGATGACGATTTAAATGCTTTCAGCCAATGAAATTTGAATTTGCCTTCAGATAATGAATTATACATTCAGAGAATGAAAAATATTTTGTATTCTTTTCATAACATTAAATTTTGCTCCTTTTTAAGGAATACAATCAGGAAGATGAGACCTTACCCTTGGATATTCATATCTAGATTATAGGTGTTACTCCAGGTCTGTGTGCACCTGGTACATCACTTTACCCTGATTAGTGTTTTTGAATTCTAATATTTCAAAAAAAGATTCATAATTTTTGTTTTTAGTTAATTGTGTACCCTTTCATAAGATATCTAAATTTTGTTCTTAGTTTTATAAATTAATTTTTATACTTTAGAAATATTTTAAATTTTAATTTTTGATATAAAAATTGACCTGCAATACCATTGTCATAATTTTATTTTTCATTCTTCTATATACAGTGAAATTATCTTGCCACAAACTTTTAAATGCAATGTACTTACTTTTTTTTACTACTTTTGTATTTTTAAGGGTCTATCTTGAAGAATTTATATGTGTATTTTATACTTTATAAAAAATTTTAATAACAATAAAATTTTAATAACAAAAAATTAAAATTTTCACTCACTTTTTGAAAGCGAATGATATAATTTGGCCACTTTGCAAACATTTATGCATTTTTGATTAATTATTCCAGATAAATGCTGTATTCAAAACTTTTTTTATTAAAATATTCTAATGCAGTATATCAGCTACTTAATGTTGAATTTTCTTACAAAGTGTAGATTGTCAGGCCAAAAGTTTCAAAAACAGTAAGAAACAGTATTTTTCTAAATTTCTCATCAGAACTTCACTTGGTGGAGTTTGACAACTTTCTGCTGAACGGCACAGGATATGGAACTTTTCCTTGTATATTTCACTTTATACCGGAATTATTAACAGTTGAAAAACATTTGTATAACTCATAACCAGCGAAGTAGCTAAACTCGTTCTGTATGACTTGTAAGATGATATATTTATAAGTTATGGATATTCCAAACTTAGAATAAAATAATCAGAGAAATCAGATTGGCAACTTTTAGCAATGAATCTTTAAATCGTGGAGCTTATATCTTAATAGCACACTAATATCGACCAGAAAGAAATAATTTACTAATTTTGCTGAAAACAACATACTGTGGGTGAACATGCAGTTTTTAACAGTTTAAAGCTGCATTCAGACTACGCTGACGTGACGTGCTGACGGCATCATCAGCGTCAGGCGGTGTGTGCACACTACGCTGACATGTCGTGACGAATTCACATCAGCTGTTGTTTGGTTCCCACAAGGTGCATATCGTTGCGAGTGCACAATATAAACAGTGGCTGATAAATTTATTGTCGCTAATGAGGCTTTCACATTATAAACATACTTGATGCATCTCTATAGCAAGAATTCCATAAAGAGCAATGAAGGAAAGATTTATAACTACTTGCATTCAAGAGCACGACGCACATTTAGAAAATGTAGTTTGCATATTAGCAGGAAGATGGAGAGTGTTTCTGAAACCCATAGAAACTGAACCGGAAACTTGTGATTATATAGTTTTAGCAACATGCTATCTTCATAACATGCTCAGAAGTTGTAAAACAATTACACCCTTTGAACAGCAAGTGCAAGTAAGAGAGGAAGAAATAAGAAGTTTTCGAAATGTGAAAGCGATTTGTGGAAATCATGTTCATGAAACTGGACTAGTGAGGGAGAAGTTAAAAAAAATACTTTGTTTCTCCTAAAGAGACTGCAAGCTGTTTGTTAATGCAATGGGAGAGCATTCATAAAGGCAGAATGGCCCATTAATATTTTTGTAAACATTTTTATTATTGTTTTTTAAAATTCAAATTTATCATTTTTGTTGCTATAATTTTGAGTTATTAAAGAATGTAAATAAATAACCTGTAGTTAATTTTTTTTTCTGCCTAGTATTCAAATAATTCAAATAGTCTACAAATAAGTAGGTAATTTTTGGTCGAAGACCGTTATCTGCCTATAATATTTAACTGAAAGTAACTATCAATCAAAAAATATATATAAATTTATGAATATACATAAACTAAGCTCACAAAAAATATTTTTGCTATTTAAAAGATAGGGCTAAGATTCCGTATATGTGTTCCATTCTCGCCAAGATGATTTTGCGCCAATCCTTACGGCGCCGCTCGTTTTACTCCCCTCGGGAGAGCCGCCTCGATGATCTAAGTCACAAGGGTTGACCTGATAGTAAGCCGGCCAATTCAGAAAAATCAATTTCGGTATGCTCCTGCTGCCATCTGTTGACTTATATAGGAATCTTTTTATTATAAGTTTTTTTTCTGCTTCTATGTAATTTAGTATGTTTTAAAATTTGAATTACATATATAACACAGGATTTAAAGATATTTTAACAAAATAAATAAATGAATAAATTGAAATAAGTATATAATTGAATTTTAAATTTACTCTCTTCAAATATCCACAATAATTTTAATTTTTTTTATTTTAATTTGATAATTAGAAAATAAATGTATTTATAAGCTTTAATTAAAAACTTAAGTTGCATAAATTAAAAAATTTAAAGTTTTAAATTGCAATAATTTAAATTTATTTTAATACATAATCTTTAAAAAATCAAATTTTAAATAAATCAAATTTTTAAAATATAAATATTTATTTTAATGTGGTTACATTTGTATGCTTACATATTTACATGGGTCATTCTTTGAGACATGGTGATTTTTAAAAAAAACTGTCTCGAAAATCTCGAAATTTAGCCTGCAAGTACATTTGTGCTATTATATATCAAAAAATAATATGAACCCAACTGTACCAGTTAGATCTTCTGGGATTTTAATTATTTCAATTATTGAATAAATGAGGGAATGATGCTGTGCAGGAGGGAATGACAGATCACTATTAAAGTTGACTATTTTCATATAACAAACAACTTTTGATGTAATTATTAGTAGACAAGAATAATACATTATTTTCATAATGGTTTATTTAATTATAGTAAAAAATTTATCCATAAATAGGCACATATAAAATTCTTTATCAAGAAATTTATATTGGCTTTCTCTGCTATTGCAAGGTGTAGGCTGAGGCAGTTCATATTTTATACCTATCGAGCTGTAAGCATGAATGTCCTTTGTTGAGGGCCATGTATATCTGTTATTTCCTGTTGAAACCATGACATTTATAGTGAAATTTTCGGCGTCTACTAATAAGATCTCTCCAGGATACAGTGTTTTATCCTAATTTACCATCACTTATTCACCAACTTTGTACTTAGTGTTTATAATCTTTTGATATTTCTTTGCTGTAGATTTTTTCTTTTATTTTCAAAATTTAATTGAAAATAAGTGCATTTGAAAATCTTGCACTTAAAGCTAGAAAGTGAATGAAAGTCCAATACTGTATGTGCTTTAGTATACAGTCTGATGAATCTTGCCCAAAAATGGTTCTAAATATTTTGCTAACATATTATAAGCTTTACATATCATGTCATTACCAATTGGAAATATCTTGCTTCCTGTACATTCTTACCTTAAAATTTTCATTAAAGTTTCAAATGTGTTGACATCTTTACTTTCAGCTATAATTAATTGTATTTTTTGTACATTTTAAAAGTTTCTCCTACACTGTCAGGTGCACCTTTCCCGTGGCCTGCCTCTGTATAATTCCATGTCAAGTTTAGGATGCCGGAAAACTATTCTTGTCTGTGATAGCTTAACAAATGAAACATTTTGTTTCTATATTGCATACAGCAGGGGCGTCAAACTCAAAGGCTAACTTGGGCCAAACAAACAAGGTTTAACTATAGGTGGGCCAAAAAAAAATCAATATTAATAGAAAGGTAGGTTTATTCACCTAATTACAGTATATTCAACATAAATATATGCATTTTGTTAAATAATAGCAAAAAAAAAGTATAATTTAAAAAACATTTAGTGAATTCTTCCTATATTATAATTCTGTGTCGGTTATTTTATTATATATTATTGTGTGCCAATATATTGGCCGGGCCGCAAGTTTGACACCCCTGGTGTACAGGGTCCATCACCTAACATATGAACAGTATTAATTGAATACTGGTTCTTGAAAAAATATTTTGAAATGGTCTGTAGATGAGCCCAGATGGCTGATGTGTCATGTCTGAGTGATTCGCTTGCAGTGGCAAAAGGAATCAATGTTGACGAATCCTTTTGTGTCTGGTAAAGAACACAGTTTCATTGCACACCTTTGTGCAATGAAATTTGTTTGAGATGTACATCAAAGTGTACTGATTGGATCTCTTCACTATATTTAGAACAGTGATTTTCACCGAGGTTTATATGTATTAGTACTGCATTAGGTTGTAGATTCTTCTTTAAATCTGCTATGCTTGTATATTGATGTTTAATGTTGCCAAGATGAACCAAAAAAAGAATTTATATTCTTTTCTAATTTAGTAACTAAATTTAATGCTGTTTGTACCTCCTTATTTACAAATTTTGTCACGACTTTTTTAACACCCTAACAAGAATTAGTTTTCTACAAGATCCACCTTTTGTTGTTCACGTCTTTTTCTATTTCAAAACTGTTAAATGTTACTATATTATCTTTACAAATGACGAATTTTCTTAATAAACATAGGAATACTATTAGAATTCTTGCTACATGCTGTTGCACATCTTCCGTATCTGATATTTCCTTTTAACTGCTTTTCTTTTGTCAATAATTTTTGGAACTTTTTTTCCCAATTTTCTTTTTTGATAGAATTCACATGACGTCATATTATTTACTGGTTTGACTTGCTGTCTCTCAGGTTTATTAAAAATATTTTAGTTTCTCCGTTTCTTTTAATTTCACAAGCAACACTGGATCTGATTTATTTATCTCTAACCTTATTCTATCTTACTCTTTTTTTTTCAGACTTAATTCTTCCTTATATAGTTTCCCCATAATAGTTTTATTATTCTTAAAATACCAAGAAAACACAATTATCACTATCATACTTTCAATAAATAATTGACCTTTAACACCATTTAATAATACACCATTTAATTGAAAAAAATAGAGATAAAACATTAAAATTTATCAGACTTGATGTTTGTTTAAATTAGTACAATAACTTTTTCAAATTTAATTTTAACTTCTCCCAGTAAAATAATAAAAACTAAAATGGATTAACCTTACTTACTCAAATTAAAAATCACACGAGTTTTTAATATGTACTTTATTACATTAGATTATTCTTAATTATTGTTTAGTACATATATAAATGGAATCAGATCATTCCCTCACAATTTAAATCATTCTTTAACATGTTAAAATTATAAAGGAATGATGAAATACTTATGAACACCACTTTGTACAAAAATTATTAGGCTTAGTCAGGGCTTTTTTTCCGAAATTTAAAGAAACTTATGAATCAGTTGTTAATATAACAAAAAGTATTTTTTTTAACTAATAATATATAGCAAAAAGTATTTTTTTACTGCGAGTTTGGAACACATATACGGAAGCTGTTCCCGTAACTTTAAGAACGACGTTTTTCAATAATAAACATCGATTATTATATTTAAAAGTCATCACCGGATAATTTACAGGTAAGTTTTATTTATTTATAAATTTCTTTATATGCTTATTTCACTGAAAAAGGGTAATTAAATAAGCTGTGTTGCGATAAGCGACAAGTAGCGCTAAGGGCGGGGTTTAAGAACCATTCTTACCCACTTGAACTGAGGTAAACAAAAATGGCGCCAATGTTGGCGTGAAAATTGGCTTGGTGAGCTTGAAACACATATACGGAAGTTTAAAAACAAGAGGGAACGAACACCTGTTTATATTGTATTGCTGCACACTCCGTTTGTTTACATTTGACAAGATCAGTAGCCAACTGTTGCTGCCAATTCATAAAAAAAATTTTTTTGATATGGGAAATTTAAATAAAATACTAAATTTATAAATGTAAATAATATAAGCACATATAAATTATTTTTGCTATCTAAAAGACGAAAATCGAAAACAAACCGAAGGCACGAACACCTGTTTATATTGTTAAATCACCCCTTCCTCTTTGTTTACATTTTACAAAATCAGTAACCAACTTTACCGCCAGTCAGTGGCGCACCCAGGGGGGGGCCCAGGGGGCCTTGGCCCCCCCCCAAAAGAAGTAGAAATATTGATTTTGCATTATAAATATTTGTATTCGTTCGTCTCGGCCCCCCCCCATTCATTATAAATATTTTTATCCATTCATCTCGGCCCCCCCCAAGAAAAAATCCTGGGTGCGCCACTGCCGCCAGTTATCAAAGAAACCAAATTTTATGCTATGACAATTTTAAGGAAACACTGATTTTATAAACGTGTTTTTAAGTGTTTGAAATATTGGTTACATCAAACGGCCTAACTTTGCAATAAATTAGTAAATAAATATAAATAGTAAATGATATTTCCGATCTCTTCCCATGCTTCATTGCATGCATATTTGTTTCTATAATCTTTGTTGAAATGGTCGAATAAAATAGGGTGGTTTTTCACATGCTTGATCAGCTTGCTATTCATCCCTGTTCATAGCTGACAGCCTGACGTCTGCTGAAGAGATCTAAGAATTTATATTTGGAGCTGACGCGTCAGAGAGCGTGTTGTGTCGCGTCACGACACGTCAACGTAGTATGCACACTCCTATTTAAAATAATGGTTTAATCTTTTTCGTAACACGTCAGCTGACGTGTCAACACAACACGTCAAAGTAATGTGAATGCAACTTAATAGTTAGACGTATTGTATCAACATTTAGCTTCACTTACAAAAAAATAGCGTAGAATGTAGAAATCAAATATATCATTTTCAACATCTTAAAAAAAACAGTTCTGTCATACAATACAGAAAATAAAACCTGAATATGAAACTTGAATACCTGTTTATTTTTCTAGCACCTATACGCGGTCGAAGTGTGACGTCACGTCCGCCATTAGGGCACCTCCGCAATGGCGGCCTATGTTATTCTCCCATAGGACGGAAAACAAATATTAATATCTCTTAAACTAATGAATATTATCTCCCTGCACGTCCTGAAATCGATGAAGGAGCCAAAAATACCCTACCTCAAAAATTGAGGAATGTGATTTCGTACAGGAATAAGAGCAAATGGTGTTTTAAAATGTCATTTCGGTAAGCCTATCGATGTGAAACATAGGCTTAGATGAAGTGATACTTTTGAACTTTTTTATTTAGTGTTTGTGAATAGTTTTATATGTTGTTTCTGTCTATGTGGATATTCTAACATAATCTAAGATGAATTGGTAAGTAGATTTTATTCCCAGTAACACTGATTTATCCCTAGTGCCATTGTGTTTACAATTTGAATGTGTCGCTGATGGTAACGGTATTAAAATGTCACTTTCGATAAACATTATTACTGTAAAACTACGTATGTACCTTATTGTTCATTCGATTTTCCTCAAATATTTGTATGGTAACATTCTTAAAGCACTATAATCCACTTTGCAGAATGAAAGGGTTCTTGAAGTTGATATATTGGCTAGTAAAGTATACTGTATTTTTTTTTTTATGTGTGAGATGTATACTTTTATTAATTTCTTTACATGTGTACTTGATTCCCTTCCCTTAAAACTGAATGGGTGTCTGAGTAGGATAGATTTAAGTCAATCTGTTCTATGTCAGATTTCTTTTCAGTTAAATCCATGAAACTATAAGATTACTGACAGACTTTATGGCTAAATATTTTTTCAGCCATTGATTTCATGCATCCTTTTTGTTGCTGGCTGGGTTTTATGATGGGATTGTTTGATTTAATATTAGTGTGTTATCAACCGTAGTTTAATGCAGCACTCTTAAAGTATGAAGCATGAAATAATTGATTTGTTTTGCATTGTTCTTATATTATACAGTTAGTGAAAGTGATAATCTTCAAATTCTTTATTTAATGTTTATCAACAGCTTTTTTTAAATTTTGTATCTGTTTATGTGAATAATGTAACATTCAGTAAGTAGATGTTTTCTCCAATAATATGCCTATTAAAGCTTTTTTGTTATTGTTTTCCATTATAAATATTGAAAAGTAGTGTTTGGTAACATTGTTTCAGCTATGTATTCTTTATAACTACTTATGCTTCATAAACAATAACTTTACATTAGCAGACAAAAAAAAAATAAACTGATTGCTGCAACATTCTCATTTATTTTTTTTTAAATGAAGTAGTGTTTATTTTTAACGTTTCGTAATTTGTTTCAACTGTAACATTTTTTGTTCAAATTCATAGTCATGTTTTTCTTCTTTATTTCATTAATTTATACAAGACACTTCATCATGATATCCTGGTTTGAAATTTTCACCTTTTTTAACAATCAAAAAAGTTTCATAGACAGAGGAGAAAAAGCTCTGGCTAGTGATATTCAGTTGTTTGATAACAATCCTGGAAACAGCTTGATTTTATCTAAAGTTCAATCCTCTATGAGAGACAGATATATAATGTGACAGTAAGTTGTACATGTAGTAACATTTTGTTTCTTTAATATTTATATTTTATGGTAGTAATTAAGATAATTTTTTTTCCTTTTCATATTAAATTATATTAATTTCTGATGTTAATTTATATGTATACCTTTTTGCCAAATATAGACCTATGAGAGAGATTATAACCAGTACATTTTGTTTTGTCTCGTTATTCTTTTTAAATTGTTTTTTTATTTCTGTTGTTAATGTATATCTATATTTTTTTGTATTTTTAATAAAAATTCTATAATGGGATTTCTGTGTTCTTTCTTTCACACTATGAATGGAATGTGATATAAGTTCTGTAAAACTTGACTTTCCGTATTTTGAGTAACATTTTAAATAAAGTGACCAAAATGAAGAGATTTCAAAACATAACTCAGAATTTATGTGTAACCTTCAAATGCAAATAAATGGTTAAAGCATAGTTATTATTAAAATACATGTAATGGAAACTGTAAACTTTTTATCTAAAAAAACTCACCAAAGGGATTTAACAAAAACATGTTAAGATATAAACAAAAAGATTTTATTTTTTCATCAATGGATTTTACAAATTTACCAAAGTGGCACAAACTTGAAAACTTACTGAAGCGTATTGATTAAAATAATATGAGATGTTATCAAGAATTTGAAAACTTTTTATTCTTTGTATAGCTCGTTCAACATAAACATGTATATGTTTTAATTTAGTGGTAAATTTATCCTCACTTTCTGTGAATTGTGGATTCGTTAAGAATGGGGGAATATTTACTGATACACCTTGAGGCAATAGGTCAAGTATTAAAAAACCTTTATCTGTTAATATTAGATCTCCAGGATTCCACAATTTTATTAAACCACATTCCTTGAAAATGGTTTTATCAGAAGTAGATCCTGGCCACAATTTACTAATGAAACAAATTGCACCATTAGGAGCTAGGCTATCAATCCTTTTAAAGTTTGCCTTTTCTTATACTGTGAAAAAGTTCACCTCTGAGCCTTTGCAGAGATTTTCAATAAATATTTCTGTCATGTTTATTAAAAAGTAGCAATTAGGGAAGTCAGGGTTGTTTATTGAATGTTGAATTTTATTATTGACATTAGCACTAAACTGTCATTCTCACTGATTTGAGAAAATTGAAATTTCACATTTTTTGCTGCCAACAATAACTGCAGCTCTTTATTTTTTTCCTTTAGTTGGTCTATCTCTGCTTTTACCATCCACTCTACTTTTATCTTTCACACCTTCAATGTTCTTCATCACAGCACACTGTTTTCTAAAGGAATAATACTAAGAATATTAAATAACAGCATAAATGAACATTAAGAAAACTCATAATAAATTTATTGTTAAAAACGTGCATTTGATTTGTGAAAAGCTAAGTACAACAAATAGAAGTTTTAATTATTTATGAGATTAATATATTATCTATAATACTACTACATAACATAAACAATAAAATTACTTGTAATTTGGATCAGATGCGTTATCCTCCTTCTCTCATGTTTAATTTCAATGTATAAAATGACTATGTCCTCAGTTCTGAGAATCAAGTACATTTAGTACTTATTGTGAAGAAAACATGTGAAATTAAAAAAGCTGTTATTAAAAACACATTTACTTCTTTCCTTTATGAGCAGGAAGTTTAATTTGTTGCACTTTATTACTGTCAAAAATTGTTGGATTATTTCTTTTATCCCCTCCTTTAAAATGGTAGCTATATAATCTGGAATCTCTACCAGGTTTTCTGTCACTATGCCTGAAAAATACCAAGATCAATAAACTTTAAAACATTTGCATGTTTTATTTATTACATATACATTTAAAATTATAATTATTCGGTTTCCCTCGTATCACTGAATTGAAGCTCACTAATTTTATGAATCTAACCTACATGTTCGCTCCATATATATTTTCATACAAAAAAATCTATTATTATTTGGTTTGCAGACAATTTGACAAACAATAACTATAAAATTTAGGACAAAGAAACTATTGTAGATTTCTGTTTATAATAGAAGTCCTGAAAAATTTTCTAAATAAAAAAAAATTTCATCCTAAATTAAGAATTTTTTAAAGCTTAAATACAACAAAAATTCAGTATGTATCATCTAAAACATTTAAAAAATTAAATAGCTATTGAATACCATAGATTTACTATAACATGGAGACCAAGAAATGTGAAATTAACATATGTGGAAAAATGTACTCATAAATTAAAAATGAGAATATTAAAACTTCTATTTTCAAACTTACTTTGCCATTCAGGTCCAAAGAGCGTGCTTTACATCCTTTGGAAAGCGGTAGAAGGAACAATGATTTTAACCATTTTATACTTGCAGTCTGCAGCAAAGCATATGACCATTTTTTAACTTAAAAAAAAAAAACACCTGTATTAAACATCTAAATGATAAACACATTATTCCCTCAAAACATGGACAAATGAATTTTATAATCTTTACTTATTAAATAATGCTACATTTTAAACCAACAAAGATGTACAGACTTTAACGATATAAAAACGATTGAAAAAGAATCAACTGTTTATACATATGTATATATATATATATATATATATATGAAGACCTTGGGGGTAAAAAGTGATAAACCACATTATTGTAGTTTAGAGATAAACAGATTTATATTTTCATAAAATATTTGCTATTACATATTTCAAATTGCAAAACTTGTTGTTAAACATTTTTTGTACATAATACCCTCCTTAAAAATGTCATTAAGAGAAAAAGTAATAAAATCAACAATTATTACAATTTTAACACACTGAACAATTTAATGTAGCTATAAATATGAGGGTTATAATTGTTTACATGCAATAGCAGTTAAAGAATGAAGATGGGATGGCCACTGCTTTTTTTTTTGCACAAGAAATTGTGTACTTTTTATATTGTAAAAATTCATAATGTGATTAGCAGACAGTAATATCTTTTCATTTAAGTGACTTAAAAATAATGAGTGCAAACAGTGTCAACATTGTAAAAAGACAAAAACATTATCCATATAATGCCTAATAATGGTACAATACATTAGTAAAATACTGTCCTAATAAGCATTTTACATTAACATATGTAAATATTTACAAACAATATTGCAGACAATGGTGTCAAACATATCTACATACAATCTGCAAAATGTACCTGCACAAGTTCTGATGAACTTTCACCATCATGTGGGGAGAGATGTGGGTTATCATTTTTTAAGTAGTTATAAAGAATACATAGCTGAAACAATGTTACCAAACACTACTTTTCAATATTTATAATGGTAAACAATAACAAAAAAGCTTTAATAGGCATATTACTGGAGAAAACATCTACTTACTGAATGTTACATTATTCACATAAACAGATACAAAATTTAAAAAAAGCTGTTGATAAACATTAAATAAAGAATTTGAAGATTATCACTTTCACTAACTGTATAATATAAGAACAATGCAAAACAAATCAATTATTTCATGCTTCATACTTTAAGAGTGCTGCATTAAACTACGGTTGATAACACACTAATATTAAATCAAACAATCCCATCATAAAACCCAGCCAGCAACAAAAAGGATGCATGAAATCAATGGCTGAAAAAATATTTAGCCATAAAGTCTGTCAGTAATCTTATAGTTTCATGGATTTAACTGAAAAGAAATCTGACATAGAACAGATTGACTTAAATCTATCCTACTCAGACACCCATTCAGTTTTAAGGGAAGGGAATCAAGTACACATGTAAAGAAATTAATAAAAGTATACATCTCACACATAAAAAAAAAAATATAGTATACTTTACTAGCCAATATATCAACTTCAAGAACCCTTTCATTCTGCAAAGTGGATTATAGTGCTTTAAGAATGTTACCATACAAATATTTGAGGAAAATCGAATGAACAATAAGGTACATACGTAGTTTTACAGTAATAATGTTTATCGAAAGTGACATTTTAATACCGTTACCATCAGCGACACATTCAAATTGTAAACACAATGGCACTAGGGATAAATCAGTGTTACTGGGAATAAAATCTACTTACCAATTCATCTTAGATTATGTTAGAATATCCACATAGACAGAAACAACATATAAAACTATTCACAAACACTAAATAAAAAAGTTCAAAAGTATCACTTCATCTAAGCCTATGTTTCACATCGATAGGCTTACCGAAATGACATTTTAAAACACCATTTGCTCTTATTCCTGTACGAAATCACATTCCTCAATTTTTGAGGTAGGGTATTTTTGGCTCCTTCATCGATTTCAGGACGTGCAGGGAGATAATATTCATTAGTTTAAGAGATATTAATATTTGTTTTCCGTCCTATGGGAGAATAACATAGGCCGCCATTGCGGAGGTGCCCTAATGGCGGACGTGACGTCACCACTTCGACCGCGTATATCAATGATATTTCAGTTCGTGTTCCATTCTGAGATGCAGTTCACCTCGTACGCTGTTCTCGGATGCGAGCAAAATCGGTATGAGCCGTTAAATCTCAGGAGCCATTAGATTAAGGAAGCGAGGATTTCAGATTGCCTGACTACGACCCGACTGCGCATGCGTTCCAACTTATAAATTTGAGGGAGTGGGGATGCCTGAAGTACAGCAACCTGGTTTTGGCGTCCTGGCACAATTTTCACATTACGGAAACCCTTTTGGCAATATCTTGCTTCTGTGCCAATTTGAGGGCCGTTTTTCACCAAATTGCAAGCTTGGCGTTGTTAATTAAAAAATGTCCGTGAGGTTGTGCTGGCTGCTGGTGTCTATTGACGATGTAAATTTATACAGGTATTGTTGAACATCGTATTTCAAATGCTATCACGACGACGCATAAGCATACTTTTAACTAATTAACGAATTATACTTTTTATACGAAAAACTTGGTTTTATTTGTTCTTAAATAGATTATTTTGTACTGTTTGCTTTTTGTGCGCTTCCAACTTATGATATTCATATGGGAGTGATTATCAGCATCAATTATTACTGACAGTTAGTGTAGTTTATAATTCCTGTAATTACTTGTTTTTAAACGTTTAGTGAACAAATAATAAATTTGTCAGGTCTTTGTACAGGAAATTAGCAAATCAGATGTTGCTTTTCAAGACTAAATCTAAATTTCACCCTTTAACCATAATATGTAGAGTAACATTACATTTTCGATGTTATGGAGACTCAAATACTGCTTGCTCACTTAAATCTTTTGCAAATTTGACAATTTTATAAATTGTTATCTTCTATATCACCATATTTATTACCTATTTTGCATTAAATGCTTTAAAAATGTTGATGGCATTAAATAGTAATTTAAACATTCTGAGTAGATCTTTTTCAGAAAATTTTGTGTCATTTAGGAAGCAGCTGACTATAATTATTAGTTATATATTTTTGCTACAACATTTCTTTAAACAGTTTGCACTGACTTTTAAGACATTACCTGAGGTTTTTCATGTCTTATAAAATATGGTTTGGAGAAAATATTAAAAATCATGTATATTGTCAGGATTTGGATTACTTAACAATTATGTCATGATATTTAAATATACAACAAATGGCTGAAACAGTAAACATAATTTTTTCATTTTGGATTTGAATAGCCATGTACTACAATATATCATACTACAGTGGAACCTCGCATAACGAGCATAATTCGTTCTAGAATCATACTCTTAATACGAAACACTCGTTAAGCAAAACAATTTTTCCCATATAAATTAATGTAAAATACGATAATGCATTCCATGCCAAAAAATACTCAATTTTTTGTATCTCACTCTTACTTTTCCACGATTTCATGTTTCATTTCTACAGGTTTTTTTTCCTCTTATAGCTGCCTTCTAGTGGTTTATTCGTCAGGGACATTTTTGGAAGGGTTATTTAACAACTAGTTTTTCTAAACACATGTCTGGTAAATATGTAATCACAAATGGCACTAACATGCTAGTGCCATAAATCCTAAACACAGACTGATGTCAGACTAAGGTAGCACTGGTGATGAAAGTTCCAGCATATGTGCACAAGCGAGTGACGTGAAGAAGGGGCTTCTTTCCACATCACTCGTATATGAAATGTCGCCCGTTAAGGGAGCCATTTTTTCCAAATCTATTTGGCTCGTTAGCGAGGTTCCACTGTATAGTAAAATGTCTACTATTGTGATCACTTCATTGAAAGTACCTCAGAACAAGTTTTTATACTCTTAAATGACTGGATATAAGAAACCATTTTGATGCTCACCTCAACAGAAAAGTTTGCTGTGAAGATTTGCTGACTACTGCACAACAGGACAACAGTTTCTTAAAGTTTATTATAGTAGGAGATGAAACCTGGTGTCTACAATATGACCCAGAAACAAAAAGCGCACAGTGGAAAGGATCGTCTTCTCCCATACAAAAAAAATCATGGATGTCAAAATCAAAGATTAAGGTGATGCTGATTGCATTTTTTTATTACAGAGGATTTATTCACCATGAATTTGTTCCTGAAAATCGAACAATCAGTATTTTTACAATGAGGTGCTTTTTAAATTAAGAAATGGGATAAGGCGAGTTAGGAAGGAACTGTTTGATTCTGGGCAATGGTTTCTTTTACACGATGCTATGCCCCCATACAGCAATTTCTGTACAACAATATCTTGCTAAGCATTCAATTACACTGATAAATCACCTACCATATTCTCCCGACTTATCTTCAGCTGATTCTTTCCTTTTTCCGTAGCTTAAGATAGCCATTAAAGGACAGAGATTTGGAAATGTCTTAGATATTAAATAAAATGTTACACGTACAGACCTGTCAATTTTCCAGATTTACCCCGGCAATGCCGGATTTTTAATGCATCTTCCGGGTTTCTGGAATGGACACTATTATTACCAGATTTTTAATTACATAACAAAAAATCTACTCAGTTCCGGTCATCTATGTCAAGGGAAACCTTAGATAATATGCTAATATGCAAATGGAACCCACAAGGACGCTGTTATGAAGAACAATTTAACAATGAATTTTTAAAAAGAGCAAAATCAGCTACAGTAAATGCTACAAAAATTCCAAGATTTTCTGCAATTAATTCAAACAAGCATCATAAAGAAATAGAAGTACTCAAAATATAGACCCTCTGGGGTATCTGCTAGTGTAAATAAGATGTACATTAAAATGTATGATTATTAATTCCAAAATATATAACTTTTGTTTAATATTATAATTTCAAGATGGGTTGTAAAGTAAAGAAATATTTTGAAATATGTAATACTATTAAAGAGATATAATTCTTTTATGATTTTTTTTCTATACTGTTTTGTGTTATGTCGATTAGTTTATGCACGGTAGAATATTGCAGGATTTTGCTCTTACTGAGGTTGGCAGGTCTGCACGTATTTTGCGAACGGTTAGTTCCAAACGCCTATAAACAGTGTTTCTATCATTTGAAGAAAGGTTGGAAAAATTGTATAGACTCCTTTGGCGATCATTTTGAAGGAGATAAATTTATTTGAAGGTGAGTAATATTTTTCCAATTTATACAAAATTGTCAAGCTACTTTATGGTTTAACCTTGTTCATGGTTTTGACACACACACATATATATATATTTTATATATATATATATATATATATATATATATATATATATATATATATATATATATATATATCCCCCTTAATGGCTGTTCTTACGAAGGGGGTATGAAATTTCACATTCTAAAGAGGGAATTGGAAAAATGGGACCCGTAAGCTAAAGATTGAGGAAGAAAAGGTCGTTCACAATTTGAAGTACTATAGAAAAATACCCTAGAAGCTTCTACTGTATATTACATGTTTTGAAAATCTACTTTTTTGTAATACCATTTTCTTTTAGAAGTCAGTTCATTATACTGAATAGTTTTATGAATCATTCTAGTTCCTATCTTTTTATTCTTTGGTATACATTCATACATTAGCATATAAAATATGACTCCACTAATAGGTGCTCTCTTTTTGTTTGATTTTTTATTTAATTTATAGTCAATCATTAAGGGCTCATCTGTTGGTATTCAAATCAAAAATTAATAATTATATGTTAAAACCATTTCTGATCTTATCATATCTGTAAACATTTCACTATGTGTAGTCAATAAAGAATTTTTAAATTAATCATTACAGATAACCACAAGAAAATAATAGTAATTACATTTTTGGGTACTTTCGTATTAACGCCACTGCAGCTACAGATTTGGCGGTTTTTAAGTGCCACCAATCTACACCTAAAATTTTTGTGACAAATCATAAAATAAAACACTTTAATTAAAATCAAAACACTTTTATATATATATATATATATATTAATTATATATATATATATATATATTTATTTATTATATATATATATTAATTTATATATATATATATATATATATTTATATATATATATATTTATATATTTATATATATATATATATATGTTTATATTTATTATATATATATTGGCGCATTAGCGCAACTTCAGCTGTGGTGGCATTAATATGTAAGTACCCATTTTTGTTATTGGCAAGTTCAAATTTAATATAGATTCTTTTTGCTTATTAAAATTTTTAAATTTTCTTCGTCAATATCATTTTTATAAAATTGTTCTTAGTTTTTATTTTAAACTGTTTATTACCTTAAGATAGCTCAAATTCAACAGTGAGGTTTGTAAGTTTATTTCATACATAATATCAAAAGATTGTAATTTGTGCTTGTTTAATCATGTGTGTTCTTAACCATGGAAATCCAGTTATTTCTGTTTAGGTTTAATCGTGTGTTCTTAACCAATTAGTTTAAATGAGAAAAATTAGCACCTAAGAAAAAATGTACTGTTTTTAGTGCTCATTTTAAGTTACTGCTAAACAAATCACTTATTGTTGTAATTCCATTAAGAAAACATTTTGCTAATTAATGATCAATGAACATTTGCAAAAAAGTTTTGTAGAGGAAATACTTTAAGCATTCAATTATTTTGCTTAGAGCCATTACCGTAGATCCAAGTTTGAAATGTGTAGCAGGGAATGTGCCAAAACGCGTGCTTTTATTACAGTTTTACTTATTTTCTAAAAATCAAATTTAATTTTATTACCAGAATACCGAAATTGTTAATTACGACCCCACGTGATGTACAACAGCGCCACCTGTTCTGGTAATTCTTTGTTCAACAGTGTCCGTTAGACGAGTTTTTTGAACCTTTGTGAAATAATTTGTCATTTCTCGCTACGTTTCATAACGTTTTTAATTCTTTACATTTACTTTTCTATTAAATACTATAAAATGGATAGCGTACTTGATAAAAGCGCATATAAATGCAAATTTTGTGACAAAATTTATAAACATAAGCAGACTCTAAACAAGCATCTGAAGACAGTGCATGAAACGCAAGATTCTTCTGGTGGAAATATAATCTGCCCTGATCATGCATGCTCATTAAATTTTAACTGCCGGCAGAAGTTGCGGGATCACATTCAAAATGTTCACCATATTGATATAGAGCTTGAGGAAGAGAGATTTGCATCATATGAAGGTAAGATGCTAATTCTATATATTTTGAAATAATTTTTAGTTTATAAATTCATTTGCAAATAATCTTATAAAATAATACTCTCTGTTGGCCGAATGCTAACTTTTTAGTATAAATTAATTTATCTCTCCTAAGGTGCATATTCGTGCATGTTTTGTTAAATAAAATTGTAAGCAACAATAGAAAAAAATGCATGCCTATTCATAGTATTGTTATTATAATTATTAATCAAATTTTTAGAGGGGAAAACTCTTTCTCTATTTTTCTTACCTAAATATTTGATTCAATTGTTAAATGTTATGTAATTATTTATGGAGATAGACTCCAATCGGAAACAAAATGGCTGACCTCTGTTCATTACCATCTCGCGCTTCAGAGAAAATAATTCTCTTACAAATTGTTATGCGGCGTTTAACTTAGAAAAATAGTAAAATAAAGTTTTTTTAATCACTGATTTGAAGGCTATTTTAACACTTAGAACAAATGTAAGTACATTTTATCTTTCAATCGTTCTTTCAGAGCATTTTTGAATGTCAATCGTAATTTTGACGGCTCTCTGTAGAACTAATTTAATACGTTGAGAATATTAAGTCACTATTTGCAGAGACCTTTTTTTACGAATTAATTTCAAACATGGTTATCAAAAGTTCTAATTTGAAATTCTACAGTTTTTCCCAAATTAAATATCAATTTCTACACCCGGCTTTAATTATTATTGGTAAAACTTATGGCAGAAAGAGAAAATCTTCTGCTGCATTATTTACCTTCTAAAAATTGCATTGTTGAAACTGATTTTATGTACTAAAATGTCAAAATCTGTGTTTGTAGTTATCTGTAAACATAAACTGTTATAATTTTTCTGTAAAATTAAAGGATAAAGTTCCCTCATCATTACTTATTACTATTGTTATAAATTTTTTTATTCCGCTGGAGGATATTTACTGTTAGAATCCTGTTATCAGGTACTGGGAAAAATAACTGGATTATTTCAATCTAGTTTCCATTAATTATGTGTCTATTTGATATACTTAAATAATATTAAGTCATAACTTATTTGAATGAAACTAGCAGTAATTAAATCTTAATTGTTTTCATTTAAAATTACATTTATTTCCCATTGGATTCTGAAATTATTTTGCAATCATTTTTGCATATTGATGTAGTTTTTAGCAATAGATTATATTGAAATTTGTGTATCCTCTTTTAAATGTGAATGAATGATAATGTATGACTAATACTTCTATAACTAACTTAAAGCTAAGTAGTTATCTGTGTTTGGAGCATATTTTTTTTTTTTTTATTTTTAAATTACGATATACTATTTATTTTTGAACAAGTTTTAATTTAACCCAGTGGTTCTTAACATTTTTCTGTTTGCAAACCCCCTGTGAACTACAGTTTTAACTTGCTACCCCCTGTTTACAATAACTCATCCCTCCCTATTGTATATGGTAAGCTCGCTGACGACTAGTTGTGCAACATCAGTCCCACTCAGAACGGTATGAATCACAGAATCCAAAAAAAAATTTAGACTGAGTAACAAAAAACAATTTTCATAATGCTTATTAGCGATAGCCACCACACTGCGTTTTACATCAGTTTTCCTTTTTGTTCTCAGTACTTTATTAACTTAACTATTTTACATTCACTTGATAGTGTATATGTTACATTCAGTTTACAATAATGGTTGTATAACCTAGCAACAAAGTATATCCACTAAAAAAACTTTTAAAAAGTTAAAAAACGCCAAGCTTCAAAACAAAAGTTATGACTAAAAAATGGTGTGATATCAAATATCCAAGCTTATTAAGTTCTGGTACTTAATTTCCTAATCACGATTTTTTCACATCTAAGTGAAGGGCTTAAGCATGACTTGTTGATAGAAACCCTTCTTCCCTAGACCAAACTCATCATAACCTGTTTCAGAAAATTTAAGTTTTAAATATTTATACATACCACGCTTGTCAGCTGTCTTTTCGTATTTGGAATAAATAAATTTTGTCTGTTGAAACGTCGAAAGTATGTTATTTAGTTGTATAAATTATTCATTTTAGTTATTTATGCAAAATATGTGTGTCCTATTATGTGGTTACTTTTAAAATGAATGTAGCAGCAATTCTAAGATAGTCATGATTTATTCTATAAATTTGAAATTTCTTTTCCCGTTACATTTGGGCAACGTAACTCCAAAGCATAGTATTCATATTTTTTGTTGTTTAATGCATAATTTTTCCTTTGGGGAATGACAACATTATTTATTATTTTCCTTTCTACCTAACGCTTTGTTTTGTTTGACATCATGCATTAACTTCAAATAGAAGACTGATTAAAATGATTAATATCCCATTAAAAATCTGTTAAGAAATGTAATTGAGTCCCAGTGCTTAATAAAATTGGATATAACACCATTTATTTGTCGTACCTTTTGTCGGAATGATGTCTAACACATAATGTCTAACACATCACTGAAGTGCGCAGTTAAAATCTGAAATTGATGTTTTAAATTCACATTAACTATTTTTTTATTTATTTATTTATTTTTTCTGCTTTCTGTTATTTTAATGATTTTATTTTTAAGATGGCCACCAAGCAACAAGTCATGCTTAAGCCCTTCACTTAGATGTGAAAAAATCGTGATTTGGAAATTAAGTACCAGAACTTAATAAGCTTGGATATTTGATATCACACCATTTTTTTGTCATAACTTTCGTTTTGAAGCTTGGCGTTTTTTTACTTTTTAAAAGTTTTTTTAGTGGATATCAGTTATTTTTTTTAAATAGGTAAATAACCGTTCACAAACTGGGCTTTTGTAGGCAAACAATTGCCTGATATCTGGAGTCTCATCATCAGTTACAAATGTGTCACTTTTTATTTTTTCGAAACTCTGTACTAGGCTTGGTTGTTTTTTCGTTTTAATTGTAATTTGGATGCCATTTTTCTATTCTAGTCAATCTTTATAAACACAATGGGAATTATTGAAATAAACACTATTTATACATCACTAGCTGTTTGCCCGGGTATTTATTTATCTCAATTTTTTTATTACACAGGAAAAGGAATGGATTTTACATATAGTGTAAAATTTAAGCAATTTAATTTACAGGTATTTAAAAGTAAATACAGTATACAAATGATAAAGTAAAATTACAAATTTATTCTATTATAAATTTAACTCAAAACTTGATTATAAACAACATTTTTAATTTCCTATATTTCCCTTAGTGACTCCGAAACTATGGATTCCACACTACTATCGGTCATTTTGGACATTTTATATTCACCCTTTCTGCCCCCTCAATACTGAGGAGAGCTGAACTCTCACTTAAACGGCATCGGAATTGTCACTATTCATCTCAGCGACTCTGAAAACTATGAATTCTACATTGTTCTCGGTCATTTTGTACATTTTATATTCACCCTTTCTCCCACCCCACCCCCTGCCTTACCCACCAATGCTGAGGTGGGGGGGCTGAACTCTCATTTTTGACATTTTATATTCACCCCTTCTCCCCCTGCCTTCCCTCAATGCTGATGGTTAGGTGGGCTGATCTTCCCTTTAAGCAGCGTCGGAAGTGTCATTATTAATCTCAGCGACCCCGAAAACCATGGATTCGACACTAATATTTGTCATTTTCGATTATTTTTATATGTTCCCCCTCCCCTCCCCCTAGGGGTGCTAGGTGTCATAGGGATATGACACACTAGGGGTGTCTTACACCCCACCTCACACCCCAGTGTTTCCCGTGGGAGCGTGAACAACATCTGTACAAAATTTCATCTCAATCGGATGGACCGTTCGGGAACGCATAAATTGATATTTTCTGCATACACTTATTCTGCTAATTTAATTGTTTTATAGATATTTCAATTCTAAATGCACACTCCACTGAACAAAACTTAAACACAGCATGATTCTTACTAAAAAATGAATCGCCGACAAGATCTATTTTACCATCATGTTTTTGTTTGCTATTATTGAAGTGTGTATAATGTTTTTCATTGCTTAATACGATTTAAAATAATTTTTTGTATTATTGGTAACTGAATTAGTTGCATTCTATTATTTTGGTTCTAATTTTGATATGTAGTGGTTTGGCTGGTAGCACACTAAATAACTATTTATTTTTTTTTTTGTTTGTTTATATTTGCATTTTTGTATTGCTTTAATATTTTTTTTAAAGAACTAACTTTAGCTTATTTATTGTTTTCAGATTTGATTGTAATTTTTTTTATTTCAGTAGTTTACAGCAGTTTTTGGGTTTGTTGCAGTGCTAAAATATTTAAAATATAGACGCATATTCACATTTTTTTTTTCATGCTAAATAATTTTAAAATTTAACTTCTTACTTCTGTTTTAACTTTCCTTTCTATTTTACCATCATGTTTTGTTTTGCTATTATTGAAGTGTGTATAATGTTTTTCATTGCTTACTACGATTTGAAAATTTTTTTGTGTGTGTTATTGGTAACTGAATTAGTTGCATTCTATTCTTTTTGTTCTATTTTTAATATTTATCTATATTTTATTATTTGTATTGCTTTAATATTTTTTTAGTTGATTTTGGTTCATAAAATTGAGATATTAACTTTTCAGTTTTTAGTGGTTTATTATAAATGTATATATTTTATGTTTTCAGGTTTTTTTTGCTCCAATGATGAAAGGGTAAATCTAGTTGAATTCTGATGACTTTAATTATAAATTTATATTTTTTACATTGGGTTTTCTTTGTATTCATGTGTATAACATTCAATAAAATGGATGTTCTCCCCTGAAATATTAAAAAATTTAAATTCATTAATTTCTTGAAAAACAAGCTTTTTTTAAAAAACGAGAATGAAAATTTATTTTGAATTCGTATAAAATAAAAGTTCGTGCAAAAACAGAATTAGGTGTACAAAGCACCCTGCATGCTCATGGTATAATGCTTCTCTACTCATCGTTGAAGGTATAAAGTGTAGAAAAATATCCACCAATCATTGAACGGATATTCTCTCTTCATCCAGAGGAAAATTTTAATAATGGATTATTATTAATAATAATTTTTTTTCAGATTTCCGGGATTGGAAAGAAGCAGTGGAGAAAAATGGCAAATGTTCTTACATACAATTAACAGGGTGTAAGATACTTAAAGCCACAGAAAAATTATTATACTTCACATGTCATAGGTAAAGTGTTTTTTTTCTTCTTTGTTTGTTTCTTTTTTAAATGTTTATTTTAGGATAGATAATAATTAATTTTGTTTATAGATCTGGAAATTTTTCATCTAATTCGAAAGGAATGAGGAGCCTTAAAGGAGTAGGCTCGAAGAAAATAAACGCTTGTTGTCCATCATCGATGGATATAAAAGTTGATGAAACAGGTGTAAAAGCAAAGTTTTGGAAGACCCATTTTGGCCATGCAAATGAAATTGGCCATTTGTTTCTTTCAAGGAAAGAAAAATCAGAAATTGCTGGTGAGCTTTATAAATATTTCTATGTGCAATGAGACTATTTATTATTATGGAGATTTAATGAATGTGTTGGAAACAGTTTAGTTTTAGAGTAATTATTATAAATATTTTATTGATAAATAAAGTTATAGTGACTTTATTAAAAAAAATTTGATTATCTTTACATAGTGTGTATGATTGAATGTTGAATGTAATATCTCAAAAATTAACTATACAAGGGATTAAATAATTGATTCCCAGATTTGTTTTTAATACAGTTTTAAGTTATTCAAATGCAAAATCGAGGAAATATCTTACAAATTAAGTTGCAAAGGAGAATTATAAATTTAAATTTTTTTAAACTCTTAATATTATAATAAGATTAGAAATTTCTTTTAAGGTATTCTATATACTTATGATGAAATGTATATACGTCCAAAATTTCATATCTCTATCCCTTTAAGACCCAAAATATTTTTGTCTTTAAATGTTACATTTTTCTGGTTAATACCTCTATACTGACCCCAATGACACTGAGAGAATAATAATAAAAAAATTTTGCTGGTTCCCTGGAACGTGAGGGGTACCCGCACGAACGTGCTGGTTGGGCTTTTCTTGTGAAATCATCACTTGTAAAATTTTACGAGTCATACATTTTCTGGCTCTAAGTTGATAGAAGAAACAAACCTTATTCAACTAAAATTGTTACAAATGAGAAAATTCTTGGAGTATGACTTTATTGACTGATTATTTGCAATGGAAATATTTAAAACAGGTTTTTGTTTTTGAGAGGCATAAATAGACATTGAATTTCTTGCAACGTGTTTTCGAACTGCTTTCATAGTTTTCAAATCTGTACTTGCGAGACCTTCATATGTCATCAACACATGGAAAATGCTGATACATATAGCATGCATTTTAGCCGGCGGATTATAGTATTTTGATCTTTTTACGGGAGGAATTACATTGTCATCTTCATCATCACTTATAATGGACATGTTACTTCAATATATTTTTGTGTGGTTTTTTTTATCAGCGTTGAATTTATCCATTGGTTCAGTATCACAACAATTTGATGCCATTATCACTTTTTTTTTTTTTTTTTTCCCCTTCCATTCCACAGCAGGGACTAACGCAACGCGCAAGTCGCACGATCGTGCGGGTAAGAAATCTTGAGTCCCACGAACATTATAAATAGTGTATAATTATTATTTTTTATTATTTTACACTTATTTACCCATTAAAACAAAAATTTGTATCTAAGCAATTAGAAATATATTGATAATTACCTTTTTACGATATATAAAATGGCGAACTGTATCCTTTGTACTTGTAAACAAATCTAGAATGGCCAGCTGACACAAAACATGGACTACAAGTGCCATTTGTTGATACAAAATGATATTTTACACTTTCTGCTAACCAGCACGATCATTCGATTCGGGTTTTTCTTACATACTACTGTTCCAGAAGCAAGTTCCAGAAGCAATCTATTCCCTTTCAGATATTCATGCAGTCGTATCGGCTGATAGGAAGTGTTGATTATAGGGTGTGCATGCATTCAAGCTATTGTCTAACAGATGTAATTTTTAGAACTAACAGTATTAATAGATTTATTCCCTTTCAGATATTCATGCAGTCGTATCGGCTGATAGGAAGTGTTGATTATAGGGTGTGCATGCATTCAAGCTATTGTCTAACAGATGTAATTTTTAGAACTAACAGTATTAATAGATTTATTCCCTTTCAGATATTCATGCAGTCGTATCGGCTGATAGGAAGTGTTGATTATGCGGTGTGCATGCATTCAAGCTATTGACTTCTGTGTGATATAACAGATGTAATTTTTACAATTAATAGTATTTATAAGTTTTTATCCTTTCAGATCTTTATTCAGTGAGTATTGTTTGAAAGGAGCTAAAGATTGTTATGTGTCATTTGAATGTGCTATATCTATTAACAGCTTTATGTTCAATTTTGTAGAAATTATTTTAATGATAAATGTTAATGTTTCTATTTTACCAGGGTGGTTGAAAAAGAAGGAACTGATTGATGGTATAATTTTCTTTCAAGTTCTAGTACTGGAAGTCCTGCTATAAATGTATGTTATACTTCTAATTTATATATATATATGTATTGATTCATAAGAATAACTTTTTTCGTTGTTAGAAGTAATTCACATGTACCTAAGATGGAAGTGACAGGGATTTTGTAATCATCTAACTAAATTTAATTAAAAATAATGTATTTATTTTTCTTTTTTAAGGCATCTGATCGTTGCTGAAAGTAATTGTTTTGTCATTGAAACCAATTTTCTCCCCCATTATATGTTCAGTTTAATTGCTGTGAATGTATTCATTAATAATGTTGAATTAAAAAAATAAAGTTCTATAGCATCTTGAGAATAATAATTATTAGCTATGTGTTTCAACTTTTGTCCTTAGTAGTTCACTGTGAAATAAAATAAACATTACTTTTGCTGCTGCCTGTTATGAAGCTATTTTCCATCCATATTATGTAAGTATATGTATTTCTATTTACCGCTTTACATGGTTTAATTAGTAGATTGTTCATTATAATGTGTGTCAAACAGGAAAAATATATTCACAAGTGTGACATGTTTTTATGAAAGCTCTTTCTCAAAATATAATTTTAAATTAGTATATGTAGTTATTGTTTACTGTTTAATCACTAGGTTAAAATAATGTGTTTTATATGAATATTCAGTGAATGATTAATTTACTGACTAAAGCTGTCTAAAATATTAGTGTATTAAGCTAAATGAGTACTTGCTCAGTGCTGCTGTAAAATTAAAAAGCAGTGTCTGATCAGTGAACTTTTTTGGCTAGTAGATTTTAACAAGTAATGGAGTTTGTTACTTTTTACTTAAACACTGTGATATTTTCCCTTTGACATTATTCATATATATTGCAAATAATTGCATACATTGACCGTTGTACGTAATTTGAATATTTTCCTTTACATTGTTTTGTCTATAAAAATATCCATTACGATTTTTTTTTATAAATATATATATATTTTTTTGGCATTAATTGCATAGATAGACAATTGCATTTATTATAAATATATATATATTTTTGGCATTAATTGTATACATTGACTGTTGTATTTAATTTGAATGTACTCCGTAGCGAAACACAGGTAAGGGGCAAAACACGGGTAACATGTAGCGAAACACGGGTAACATGGCTAGTGGGAAATATATCTTTATAATATTACTGTTTAGAGCATGCCTGCACAACTGGAAAGTTGATGAGGGCCATATAACTTTATGGAAAGCTGTTGTGGGCCGCAAGAAAATAGGATTAATGAGAAAACAAAAATTATTTGTTCTAACAAATTAATTATTGGTTATTTTTAGAATTTAATAAATATCAATATCCAATGCTTATATACTCTTTTCGTACTATTATAAATCTAAAAATAATATTCTGTATTTTGCATGTAATTCAGCAGATTATTTGTTTTAACGTTATCACTAAAGACTTTTTTAACTTTTTTACATATTCTATTCATAAGTAATTGATTGTTAAGTATATTACTTATGAATAGAATTGTTGCTTAGTATATGTTAAATTTTAAATCATAGTTCATTATAAAAAAATTATTTTTCAATCCTGTATACTGTACAAAGGACAGAAAAGAATTTGCGATTTTCAATTCATATTCTACTTATAAAAAGTTCTCATCAGTCAAATAAAGAAAGCATCAACTAAAGAAATTTCATAATGGAACCTGAAAAAGTAAAAGGTTCATTAAAATTAATGTATTAATATTCGATGTAACAAGCATTCAAGAAAGGAACGAATGATATGAGTGAATGTTTGAAAGTATGTAAAAAGTGTTTTTAAAAATGTTATGCAAACATTCTTTAAGCTTCTCTCATGGGGGAAAATTATAACAGTATAAGTATCAATATTGCTAAATAATGAAAATCTAATATACAAGGTATGTGGAGAAAATTAAATTTATAAAATATTAGATGTTAAAAGTATTATATAGATATTGGAAACACAAGAAAATATTAAATAAATATGAAAAAAAGAGATGTATAGCTCATATAAAACATATAAATAAACCCTATCTGGTTATTTTCTCATTCTAAGTATATGTTCAGTGTCATAATTAGATTGTTTATAATCTAGTATTTCAATTATTACAACTGAAAGGCAAATTAAAAATTATAATTAAAATTATTTTATAGAACAACTTCAATTGTTTACTTGACTTTAAAATGTCATTTCAACTTTCGAAATATTAACCGTTTTATGTATGTGCAAGGATGAATGAATCTCCCAACACTAAATAAAAAATCAGTAAAATTTATTTAGAAAAGAAGATAAGTCGCCAAATATGGCTTTCCTTTGGTTCTAAGAAATAATTTTTGGTGAAACCGAAAATAGCGATAAGTTGCCAGCTATTGCAAACCGTCTCCAAATGCAAACTTAACGCGAGAAATGCTAAGTTGACACGCATGCGCAGTCAGGCAACTTGAAATGTCACGCATGCGCAGTCAGGCAATCTGAAATCCTCGCTTCCTTAATCTAATGGCTCCTTTAAATCTCTAACCGGCTGGCAAATCTGATTGGCTACTGAATATGCGTTTTTCTGTGCTGCCATCCATTTGTCACTATTACATTTAATTGTGCTAAGATATTTAATTGTGGTAAAACGACAGACTACACCACGCAAGGTTTGTTACCGCTTACGATTCGTACTGGTAAAAATTTTATATAATACGGCCTCCACATCACATTTAGCTTTCATTTGTCATCTTTCGTTCAATTTTCGATGGAGAGCAAAAGCAGTGATGAGTTTTTGTCAAACACTTGTGAATTTTGTGGAAAAAGGTTTAGAAAGAAAAAAAATCTTTATCAACATATTAGAAATATTCACAAAATTGATCCAGATATTGCAGGCAAATTGAATTGTCCATCATCGGAATGCAAGTTAACATTTGTCTACTATAAAGATTTAAGGTTACATTTAACCTCTTTCCATCACTTAAATATTGATTGTGAAGAATTGACTTTTAAATAGTGCTGTAATACAGAATTTTGACGAAACAATTTCACAGAATTTTTTATTTACAGATAATATGCTTAAGAATAAAAGATAATGAAAGGAATAGACTGTTTGCAGTGGCGCCGGAAAGGGGGGGCAAGGGAGGGCACTTGCCCCCACCTAGAAAATTGAATTTTTTGTTTCTCCATAGCTAGCGCTCGCAAAATATTAGAATTTTCATTTAAAATCATAAAGCTTAACAAAACTGAATACTAAATTGAAACCTCACACTCGTTAACGCGAGCGCGATAAACGTCATTCCATATACGCAGAAGCGATTAATCGCCATTTTCAGGTACGCAAGTGCGTTTAAACGCCAATGCCAGACGTTTGCTTTTGCGATTCAAAAGCAACCCTACACAATGTTTTTGCATCGCGAAAGGGAATCTTGAATCCGATGCATTTGAAACGCGTACACGTTAACGTGTGATAGGGCCTTTGAGACATTTCATAAGTGCTATGCTACAAATTTGAGTTGTAAGGTGTAACGTCCAGAACGTGCCCCACGGGCCAGTTGAACAATAGAAGGTGCAGCGTCAGCAAGGGGACATTGTGCGGATTTCGCCGGCATTGTGCGGGGGTTGACCTGCACGGTCGAGCCCCTGAAAGGGGTACAATGTTGTGATGGATGGCAATAGACATTGAATAACGGTTTTTTGTTGTCATGTTGGGGCTTCGTTTTCAGCAGAGAAGGAGTGGCCGCAAAGAAAGGTCAGAAAACCTGCCCATTGGGGGAGATCGGCTTGAACATTTTCAATGTACAAAACAACCGGATGCGTCACGCTGAAAGGGGAAAAGGATTGCACCCTGACATTAAAAGAACAGTCGATTGTCCAGAGGTAGGTACAGGCACTGCCCTCTAGATCACAAGCTCAAATCAATGTTTTCACATTCTGAAAGGTGACTTGCATATTTACAGTATTTTACGTAGTAATACAAAGTTATAGAGAAAATTTAAAACAAAAGAAAACATATTAATAGTGCCTGAAGAAAATGTGTAATGGACAAACGTCCCAACTTCATACTATTTATAATTATTAATGACTGAGTTGAAACGGATAGCGTTATTCCTAACCGTTAGGCGTAAGACATATTCAAATAAACTGAACATACAAGTTCAATAATAATAATAATAATTAAAGAACAAAATCATTTTAAAAGCTATAATTATAGTTCTTAAAAGAAAAACTCAAATACTTACTTCTTCAAGTATTCCGTCTCAAAATCCTTTATTCTTTAATATCCTAAATGCACATCGACAGGCGACCACGAGGTTTGTGTAGTCACTGCGGTGAAGTGAGTCAGAGTACGCTCATACATTCGAAGGCGAAATGTGAATACAATCGCCTCGCCTCTGTGACGTCACAGGAGTTCGTCTGCTCAGCGCTTAGGCTTTGCTTTGTAGAGGGCAGTGGTACAGGAGCCACAGCGGAAGAGAAAAGGGGAAAAACGGGTTACCTGACGGGACTCGAATTTTGGGACGGCACGAGAGACTTTACTGGACTAGTAACGAACTAGGAAGGTGCTCTGACCTTCTCGAGTTGTGTACGTGGACCATAGTCGGTTGAATACTATGGAAGTTTATGTGAAACTGAGGGTTGTGTTCTAACTCATGTTTTTTTATACATATTAAATCTTGTTATTGTTTTTGAAAGAAAAGGAGTCATTCCTTATAACTGCATTTTTTATCACATCCTCACTGCATGGGAACCCAGCAAAAGAATATTGCCCTATTCACGTAGGCGGGCAATTCTACACATTGAAAGGCTCAACGCTCGGAGTCTCTCAAATAACTCTCGGAAATTTGTGTGTTCTTGACGGTTTTCTTACATGGACACAACACGTTGCTTACATAAGGTAAGAGTCGTCTTTTAAATAATATGGATAATAGGTGATGTTGTTCAAAATACAATGAAAAATATTTACAGTAGTTTAATTACGTAGAATTTCAAAGTAGATGATTTGTATCATTTTTTTAAGTTCATTTTTCAATTGTTGTTTTCTGGCAAAGGATTAGAGTGAAATAAAACCTAGGAGTTTTCTACTATTCTGCTTAACAATTTTTCTTATTTTGTGAAATCATATTTTATTTTTACTGCTGGACATACCAAAATATCAATAGGTATTTAATTTTTAGAAATCATGGATATAAGAAATTTTTTAAAGAAAAAATTGACAGTAATTACAAATCGAAGCTTCTTGAACCATTAGAAGTAGAACCTAGTACATCTACTAACATAGTTACTAGCTTAGCAGTAGTGAGTGAAGGTTTTGGGTCATTACATTCTGATGTTGATCATGAATCTAATACAACGTCATTATCTGGTGTTGGCAAAAATCGTAGTGTTCATATTCATCCTTTAGATATAGGAGATTTTATTGAAAAGCATGCTTCTATTTCCTATGAAACAAGATATGCGTTATTGACTCGACATTTTGTTCCCGATTCAAGTTACAATTTTAAAAGGGACTCAGATGGAAAAAGAGTTTTTCGTCACGATTGGTTACAAAATTACGATTGGTTAGCTTATTCCAGTAAACTTAAGAGTGGACTTTGTAAAACTTGTGCTACAATTCGACCGAATTTAAGAAGAGGTTTTTTTTTTTATCTTTCATTGTAAAACCTTTCAAGAATTACAAAGACTTCCATGAAAATGCAAAAGAACATATGTGTTCGGAGTGGCATCGTTCATCGACAATTAAAGCTGTAAACTTTCGACATGTTATGGGGGGTAAAAGTACTTGTGACACTGAACAGCTCAGTAGCTATGAACGGGAACAAGTTAAGTCTAATAGAAAAAAACCAATGCCAATCATTTCCACTATAATTTTTTGTGGTACCCACGATTTACCTCTCCATGGTAAAACGACTGGAAATTTTGATGATCTCCTAAAATTTTACAGTAGAGAGCGGAGATTTAGTATTAAAAATTCATTTAGAAAATTGTGCAAAAAATGCTAAATATACTTCTCACCAGACTCAGAATGAATTAAGATTTGTGGTGATATTATTCGAGAAGAAATTATTACAGAAGTGAACGCCAGTGAAGGTTTTTCATTGTTAGCTGATGAATCTGCTGATATTTCTGGTGTTGAGCAGCTCTCGATATGAGTAAGATTCGTGGATAAAAATACTAATTCAGTACGTGAGGAATTCTTGGGATTTACTGAACTTAGTTCCATGAATGCAGAAGGTATATCATCAGCAATATTACAAACTTGCGAAAATTATGGCTTAAGTATGCAAAAGGTAGTAGGATTAGGATTTGATGGTTGTGCAACAATGGCAGGCGACGAAAACGGAGTGCAGAAAATAATTCGTGAGAAATATAACAAAGCTCTCTTTTTTCATTGTGCTTCACACAGTCTTAACTTGGTGGTCAACGACTTAAATAAAATCCAGGATGTACAAAATTCAGTAGCTACTATAAAAAAAGTCATTAACTTTTTCCGTGAGTCCATATCGGAGAAAATATGTACCCAAAATTCCCTTATTTTGTGAAACTAGATGGTCTGCAAAGTATAAGTCTATTAGAATATTTTCGGAACATTTTGAGGAAATAAGAAACGCCCTAGAACATTTATCATATACGATGGAAATAAATGGAGATGCAAGATCGAAATCCAACCAGTTGTTATGCGCAATTTCCACTCCTAAATTTATTGAGTGTTTGCATATTATTTCACACTATAGTGCCAAACTGGAGCCTGTTTGTAATATTTTACAAGCAAAAACAATAAACCTTTTATCGACGAAAAAACATATTCAATTACTTTTATCTATTCTGAAAGATCACAGGGCTGATACAGATAATTACTTTAAAGATATATCTCAAAAATGTATATTGGACGGAAGAAAATTTGACATTGATATTAAAATACCTAGATTAGCTGCAACGCAAAGGGCTAACTACTCTACTGATAGTGTTGAAAATTATTTTCGAATTTATTTATTTACTGCATATCTGGATTCATTTATACAGTCCATTGAAGTCCGATTTTCCCAAGAGATGGATAGTGCATTTGCTTTGTCTATTTTTCACCCGCAACTAATAATACAGGCAGAAACCTTTAGTTTGCTAAAATCAAACATTCATAACATCTCAAAACTACATGAAATTGAAAATTTTAATTGTGAAGCCGAAACTTGGAAAGAAATGTGGGTTTTAAAAGTCAAAAGTAACAATACTGAGACTGATCTCGAGGTTGTTGAATTAATAGATAAACATTGCCAGTTCTTTCCTTGCATCAAAAAAGCGTTACAAATTTTTTTAGCCTTACCTCCTACCACAACAACAATTGAAAGATCTTTTAGTATGCTCCAACGGGTAAAAACCTGGTTGAGATCAACCATGTCTCAAGAGAGACTTTCTGGTCTCTGTATGCTTAGCGTTCACAGAGAATCTGTGAGTAAAAATAAAGACACATTTATTGAAAAAGTAATTGATGGATTTTCTCAAAACAGAAGAAATCTCTCATTACTTTTCTCCGATTAGAAAAATAACATAAAAGTGTATATTTTATAACCGTATATATGTATTTTTAATAATAAAGGTGTAAAAGTTTTAATCTATTTTACTTTGCCCCCCTCTATATTTGACTCTTCCGGCGCCACTGACTGTTTGTCATCAATTAATTTCTTTCTAAGTATATTTATGCGTAGTTTTTGTTTTAAATGACTTTTTTTTCTTTTCTTTTCTTTCTTTCAATTCTTATTTAGTAGGCTGCCATCTCATAATATGGGGATAAAATCAACATTGCCATGTCATTAAAATCTTAGTAAGATCATTCTGCAAAAATAGTTATTTTTCACTTCTTTGTGTTTCTTATTAGATGTAACATGTATACAAAAAAAAAGTTTTTTTTAAAAGGACAGCACAATATTATATAAGATATTTTATAATAAACTTAAAATTTGTATCTGACATAATACTAAAGTACAAAATAATATTGAAAAAGAAATGCAAGTTTATTATGTATTTGAAATATATTAATTTAATTCTAAATATGATTTAGATAATATTTACTATTGTAAAACTCAATTTTACTTTCATATTGTTTTATTATAAATATAATACAAATAACATTTCATAATACAGTTGGTTCTCTGTTTAACGACTTTCAAGGGACCGTGAAAAATCGTCCTTAAGTAGGGATCGTCCTTAAACAGAATTTATGAAAAAATAACATTTCCCTTCACACTTTACAGGTTTAGGACTGTCGATATATTTCTTAATATATTGGCGTGTTTAAAATTGTTCTTTTTATTATCATCATTATTTTATTCACAAAAAGTTATCTTAAATTACATTGAAAAAAAAGAGTACAAACAATACAATAAATTACGTTTTAAAAAATTCAAAAAGTGTTGATTGCTTCATTCACCTTGTTTTCGTTATTCTCTTTTCCAGATTTTCTAAAATGTTAAATGAGTCACCTTCCATTTTCGATGTAATATAGCTTCGGAGAACATCTAGAGCAGAAATTGCATCTGTGTAAGACGGTGGCAGGGTCTCGTTTTCCGTATCTTCACCTTCTTCGTCTGACACTGTGTTTTCATCTACAATATCTTAATAAATTTGTTCTACATTTCTGAAATCTGTTGTTAAAACATATTTATCACAATTGTAGAAATCTTGAATTGAAACATCCTCATCTTCAACAACACTTCTCCATTCTTCAGGGGTAATGTCATCTTCGTTGATTTCTACATCCGTACTTTGCAGTTCCACTACAAGTTATTTGTGAATTACAGCAACGCGAAAGCAGTTTTTTATTGTGGATGAAGAAACTTCTTTCCATGCTGATGTTATCATGTGCATTGCTTCCAAGATTGTAAATTTTCTAATTTTTATACTGTCAGCCGAATTGTTTATTAATTTCCTAATTAAAGACTTTCTGTAGTATGCTTTCACACTGCGAATGATACCCAGGTCTAATGGCTACAACTTGCTAGTGCAATTAGCTGGTAAGAAATGAGTAGTCAAATTTGTAAGTCCAGGGATATTTGGAGTATGTGCAGTGCATCGGTCGATTAAAAGTAAAACTTTTCACTTTTCTCGATGCATTTTTGCATCAAATTTTCTAATCCAGTCAATAAAAATTTGTGATGTCATCCACGCTTTATTGTTATTGCGGTACTCACAAGGATTCCTGGTAATATTCTTAAAACACCTTGGTTGCTTTGATTTGCCTATAACTAGTGGTAGAAATTTCTCAGATCCATCCGTATTAGTGCACAGTAAAACAGTCAATCGTTCCTTACTGTGTTTTCCACCAAAACACTTTTCGCCCATATACGTTAAGGTTTTATTAGGCACCATATTGTAAAATAGGCCCGTCTCATCTGCATTGAATATGTTCTTCTCGTCATGTCCATCTAATTTCCCCTTCAGCACTATTTTCCATTCATCCACTATTTTTTCATTTACGAAGCCACTTTCGCCAGATATGCTTTTAAATACAAGCCTGTATCTTTCTTTGAACTTTGTTAGCCAACTTGCCGAAGCCTGAAAATTTTGCATTCCAAACTTTTCTGTCAGAATAATAGCATTTTCTTTAAATATCACTCCGGAAATTAGAATGTTAGATGCTCTTGCTTGATGAAACCATTGCAGGACTGCCTTCTCAATCTCTTCTGATCGGCCACATTGAATTTTCTGCCGTTTGGATTTGGATCTCAAACCAAATTTTTGTGCTGCTTCAAGAATTTTCTCTTTGCTTGCTAAAATGCCTTTGAGAGTAGACTCGGGTAGCTAAAATTGTCTTGCGAATTGGACTTTTGTTATTCCAACACTTTCTTCCCAGTTTTCAATAATTTTTCCTTTTTCGTGTAGCGTAAGATGCTTTCGCTTTGATGTCATTTTGCTCTGCTCACCTCGTATTCGTACTGGAATGAGCTCCTACACCCAACCATGAATTCTCTAAACATAAACACGTGCTTCCCAGAAGGAGTGAGAGAGGGGTGCTTTTGGACAGTTCGTAAATCACATGACAACATGGTAGGTACAATAGAGTGATTCCACACCCGCACTAAGAAATTCGATCCACCAGGGAAGAATGTTCGATCTTCCGAGAAACAGTAATCCCCCCTCCCCCGGTTTTTTCCACTGCAACAAGTCTATGATTGCAACAAACATAAAGGAAATTCCGGGTCTGTTTTTGAAACCAAACTCCCCCACAGAAAGTAACCCTCCAGTAGATAAAATGTTGAAGAAAAAGTTTATCATGTAAGAAAAAATCGTCGTTAAATAGAAAAAAAATCGTCTTAAAATAGAATTTTTTTACGCCGGAGGGATCGGGACCTGGAAATATCGTCTTTAAATAGAGATCGTCGTTAAGTAGAGCGTCGTTAAACAGAGAACCAACTGTAATATTATAGTTTTACGAGATGATCGTTTTATTATAAATTTTAATGTATCCTTTTGCTTTTTATACGGTTTTTGGCCTAGGGACAATTAAAAACTGATTTTTTTCCCATCCGATATTTATTTTACAAAAAACAAGCAATTATGACGTACGGTTTTTTATAAATTTAAAAATTTCTATTTTACAAAAGAAGTGTTGTAAATTTATGTGTATTCTACATAATTTAGAAAATTCAGAAAATCATATTTCTTTATATAAAATTGTTATAGTAATATTAAATAAGCTACAGAGGCTGTTCGCACATTTTTTAGACGATTTTGGTAAGCTGTAATAAAAAATCATTTGCTGCAAAAGAAATAATTGCAATTGTACTATGTTTTTAAAAGTCAAAATTATCGTCTGCGGCTTGAAAGTTTTGTTTTTATTCAAAATGGCGTTTTTAACAAAGCAGTGGTTCGAAGGCTACATTTATGCTCTTTCCGAAGAGAAATATGCATACTCCGTTATCCAAAAACGATGTGAGAGTCATGGTTTTGTGATATCTAAAGCGTCGATAGGTAATATCGTCAAGAAGAAAGGAAAAAAAAGTCAAATTGGAGCCTCAAGTGGGACAAAAATTCCAAACAAGTATCCAAGGAAAAAACGGACATCTTCGACTATTGCAAAGGTACGTTCTTTAAAGTTAAAAGAAAATCCCCCTAGTCAAAGGAAAGTTGCAAAATCATTAAAATGCTCGGTGTCCACTGTAAACAAAATGATAAACGTTGATTTAAATCTTAAGAAAGCGAAAAAACGCAATGTGCATCGTCTTCTTCCAAATCATATCGCTGAACGCAGGACACGCTACAGAATTCTATATGAGAAACACTTATCCAAAGAAAAATGGAAAACAATTGTCACAATAGATGAATCATGGGTGTATTTAAATGATTGCAACAAAAAAAGAGCCATTTATTATCATAAAAGGGGAGAAAAAAATTTAAGTACATGGTTCAAAGAATCGAAAGAAAGTTTTTCTAAGGGATTCATGATTGTTGCTGGTTTTTCTTATAATGGCAAGTTAAAAATAAAGAGAGTGGAAAAAATGTCAAGATTAACTCCAAATACTATCAGGAACATATTTTATCGCCAATTTTTCTGAATGAAATACCACAGCTTTACCCACAGTGCCATCAATCTGTGAGACTCCATCAGGACAAAGCTAGCAGTCACACATCAAAATCCACTGTAAATTTCCTAAAAGAAATGGAACAAAAAACTGGTATCAAGGCCATACCCTTCACTGATATCCCTGCTAAATCTCCCGATGTATCACCTATGGATTTTTGTGCTTTCGGACTTCTAAAATCTGCATTATCCAAACGTCATCCCAAAACCCTTACAGGACTCTGGAAAGCTGTTCAGGAGGAATGGGATAGAATACCTCGTCTGACACTTCAAAAGGCATTATTATCTTGGAAATTGCGGTGTCGAAAGATAGTTCAGAATAAGGGATGTCAAATAGAACATTTAAAACACAAGAATTTTATGTAATTTAGTTTTGTGAACACAATCTACATCGTCTAAAAAATGTGTGAACAGCCTCTGTATTTCAGTTTATTAAATATTCAGAAGTATTATAGAATTCAGAAGTTTACTTGAAAGTCTGATGCTCTGATAGATTTAAAGACATGTAAACAAACGTTATATGTCTTAGATCAGGGGTGCCAACCCGCGGCACGCGTGCCACAGTGTGGCACGGCGGTGTTTTAACAGTGGCACGCGGAGACTTATTGAAAAATTAAGAAATTTGAAAAAATAATAATTTGTCAAAATCTGTAAAAACCCTACTCATACGCTACTGAAATTAACAGTGCAGGAATATATGCACCTTTTAGCCTATAACAGCTACCCTATAACAGCGCACCTTTTTATATTTTTTGTATGTTGGAAAAGTTGGAAGTGGCACGCATATTTTTTTTGCAGATAGTGGCACTCTTCCCAAAAAGGTTGGCTACCCCTGTCTTAGATAAATAATTAGACACAATAATGACCGATAGATGGCAGCACTGAAAAACGTATTTTCAGTAGCCAATCAGATTTGCCAGCCGGTTAGAGATTTAACGGCTCGTAAAATCGGTAGTCTCAGCCACCTTTTCCGTACGCAGTGAGAAAGCTTTTACCGTTCGAATTCTGGATAAGCACCGCCCACTAGCTACTACGTTTTTTCTGATAACGATAAACGATAAGCCAATAACATTGCTTTATTTTTCTGTAATTTCTATATCGTTACTATGGAAACAGTAAAGTGCTGTCTCGGAAAAGAATACAAGTGACTGCAGAAAAACAGCAATTTGAATTATTTTTTCTTTACACATTTGTTTAATTTGAATTTTATACATAAGTGCGCATTTATACAGAAGAGGATGAAAAATTGATATTAAATTAAATCTGACCAAAAGAAATTGAATAATTAGCAAATAAATTGTATTTAATAGGCAGATAGAAAATTAATAAAAAAGTCTAAATAAACAAAATAAATTTGTATATAACAAATTTATCCATGTGTGTATACACAGATGAATACATTTTTCATATGTGTGTGTGTGAAAGTAAGTATTTGAAAGTGTATTTATATATATTCATACATAAATTAAATAAAAGTAGAACTATCATATTTTTAGTTTTATGTACTCATCACAGTGATATTTCAAACTTAGTATGTCGAACAATAATGTTAAGATAAAACTTCTTCGGGATTACAAGCATAATTAAAAAATTCCTTTTTGTAATGGACTTTCTAAGGGGGTCCATAGTATTTAGGTTAAATGCTGGAGAAACTAAATAAAAATAATAAATTTTTATTAGAACTTTAAAAATCTGTAATTCTTTTTTTAAAGAAAGATTCTGCTTGCAATTACTTTTATCCAGAGGTCATCTCTCCAGATTATCCATTTCAAGTGATACAGAAGAAAAGCTCTAATAATTTTCAATCAAATTAACTTCTATTATTCGACTAACTTCATGTTGAGAAAGCCAGCGGAATAAGCAGTATCTATCCCCTTTATTCAAACATGTATATTTAACTAGATGTAATGAATTAAGATATAATAAAATATTAATTAATTAACTAACATTAATTTTTAATAATTTATTTATTCTCTTTAGATATTAAAAACAGAAAATATAGAAATCTGTGTTCATGTATGTTGAAATATATAAATTAAAGCTAAAAATGTGAAAATTTTCATTGTTCTCTTTAAATAAGATCAAGAAAACTGATATTGCATACAATTGGGGGTAATGCTAGCTACCCATACGGTAGCCCCTTAAATGAATGGCCAGCAGTATCAGCAGTATATAATTTGTATGGATTTAGTTTAAAAAAAAAATTGCCATATATAACAACAACATACAATCTAAATATTATGTATTTCAAACTACTACAGCAACAGGGAAATGTAATCAATATATTAATTATTTGTAAGCTTTTACTAGACACAAAATTTTCAAGAGCAAAAAAATGAAAGCTTGCCTTATTGAAAGAAAATTTACACAGGGATATTAATTCTCTTATAATCTGACATTGATTGGTTAAATAACAATAGATAAGCAAAATAGAGGACATAATTTTTACTATAATTCCTGTTAAGCATGTTCATAGTTCAACACACGAGTTTCTTAAAACTTTTAACATGATATAAGGGACCTCCCATGAGTAACGGAATGACATTTGGACAAGCATTCACAACATATATCGCAGATTCTACTAACTTAAATATTAAAATAAAAAAAGAAAATAGGGCAAACTATAAACATCTTAATGATTTAAAATGAAAAATGCAGATAATTTAAAATTACACATTATCTATATTTAAAAAATAGCACTTTTTTGTGGTAACGGAATGATATATTTTGGACATAACAAATAAAAACATTGAATAACAAATAAAAATTCAGCCAACTGTTGCAGTAACAAAACAAAAAAAAATAATGTCAGCAGCAAGACCTGATTCAGTACTAAAAGTTTCAGTCATTTTTCAACATCAAAATAATCATTAATATTATAAAATTAATTAGACTTAATGAAATCATGTGGTAACGGAATGACAAAAGTTCTGTTAAGAATGGCTTGAAATATCAAATACAAATTTATTATAATTAACTTACAAAAGATCACATTTTATGAATAACATTGAAACTGACTTGATTTTCATACATTACTCAGCACATATACGTTTTTCAAATTCAGACCGGCTTCTAATTCTAGTGTTTGAACCATCAGTTACTATTGATGGTTCTTTTCAGCTTTTGCTTAATTTGAGTTTTTGTGATCCAACACTTGTCATCTTTGTAAGGAAATGCATAAATTAGTCCTAGAGTATCCTATTTATGCATACAGAGAACTTTGATATCATCATCTTCAATAACGAGTACTTGGGCAACATATGTGCGAACAGTTTTTTTTCCTAACCAGTCAATTAAAATGTAGTCTCCTACTATTTTGTTTTGTCTTCAATGACAACACAAAATAAAGCCGCCAATTTGATATTCTCCTTGCATAACTCAAAATTTACCAACCAATCCAGTAATAAACCAGAAATAATAAGTTTTTACAATTCAACAAAATCAGGAGTGGATAATTTAGACAAAATTATCGCAAACTATTCACCGAATAGAAGGTTGAGACGGTTGCCCCTGACAATATTTTACAATATGACAGCGGTTAGTCTTGTAAATTTTGGCATTATCTATGCCAGCTATGATGAGATGCCTGTAATGACACGTTTTGACTTTATAAATTCATTAGGAAAAAGTTTGTTAGAAAAACAAGTGCAATGTCGGTTGTCAATCCCAAACCTTCCGGATGACCTAAAAAAAAAATAGCACGAGACATTCTTAGAGAACCTGAAGAAACACATAGCACCTCTCAAATTTCTTATAAGCTTCCCACGAGAAAAACGTCCCAATATTGTCCTTATCAAAAAAATGGAGGCAAATTGCATATAAATGTATAAAATGCGAAAATCTGTGTTGCCTAGAGTGCTTGAAAAAAGTGTGCAACTCTTGTGCTCCTGGAGTAAAAAAGTAATTTTTGTTTACATGATGCCGATTTTAATTGTATTGTAACAATCAAATAAAACATATTTAGTTAATTTATATGTAGTTTCATTAAATTTGCACCTCTAAAATAAATTTTTGTTATTGATGTAACTGAAGTAGTTAAGAGAGTTCTTTACAAAATAACCCAGATGGATACAGATCACAGAAATACTTTATTATACGACCTCTCTACATGCTCGCTACATTGCAACTGCGAGAACATCCCACATCGGCGAACACGACGCCCTCTTGCGTATATTTTTCCAATGCACTTGCTGTGCTGCCAACAATTATACAACACTTTACACACACTTAAAAAAGAAACAAAAAGGAAAAAAAAGAAAAACATTCAGTCCTAATGTGCCAATTAAAGGTTTAGACGACTGTTTGGTTTTCTCTTCCTTGAAGATTTCCTTCGGTCTGGTGTTGTAGAACCTGACTGTAAGGAGTCAGTGTCGACTGCAGCACACTGTCCAGGAACTTGTATCTTTTGTGGCGTAAGAACTGGAGGATTATCATCCTCAGATCCTGCAGGTATATCCAATGCCGGTGTCAACTTGGGTGGTTCACCTGAAGGATTCACTCTAGGGATATCTACATCAAAACTGGATGGTACTTGATCTTGTGAAGTCGAATTGCACGAACCTTCACGATGACGCACTTGGTCCATGTGGCGTGTCCAAATGCCTAGTGCTGTTTCAATCTTGAACATTATGTTTCCTACTCTGTCACACACCACACCAGCCACCCACTTAGGACCACGGCTGAAGTTCCGTGCCCAAACAAAATCCCCTATTTGGAATCTAGAGGTGTTTTCAGAATGTGGTGGAGGTTTCACATGCTGTTCAAAGTCTTTCAGCAGATCTAACCGACAACGTAGTGGACGACCCAGCATGTTTGTTGCAGGAGAGATCCCTGTTGCTGCAAGTGGTGTGCTACGATAGTGCAATAAAAATCTTGCCAACCTTTCAGAAAAGGAGCCTACAGTAATCTTCCGAAGAGCACTTTTGACAGTGCGTACTGCTCTTTCTGCCAGTCCATTTGAATTTGGATGAAAAGGAGCAGTTCTTATATGCACAATGCCATTTTGTGCAAGAAATGACTGAAACTCAGTACTAGAGAAGGCAGTACCATTGTCGCTCACCAGACTCTTTGGTAGACCAAAACGGGCAAACAAATTGCGGAGTGCAATTATGGTAGTTGCTGAAGATGCGCTAGGTACAGGAATCACTTCTAGCCACTTTGAATATGAGTCAATCACAATCAACAACATCTGACCTTCCACAGGCCCAGCATGGTCTACATGGATACGTATCCATGGATCTTTTGGAACAGGCCAAGAGATCTGTTTGGATGGTGGAGTTGACGCATTTTCTTGGCAGGCAACACAATTCCGAACTTTTAACTCTAGCTCTCTGTCTATACCAGGCCACCATACATATGATCGAGCCACTGCTTTGATGGCAGAAATTCCTTGATGACCCATGTGCAGCTCGTCAAGGATGAATCTTCGAAACTTCTGAGGAATAAAGACACGGGAACCTCTGAATATGATCCCGCTCTCTACAGACAGTTCATACCTCGCAGGCCAAAACTGGTCTAGACCTTGCGGTACTTCTTTTGGCCAACCCTTAGCAATGCACGACCGGAGACTAGATAGCAAAGAACACTTTTTTATCTCAGCCTCAATAAGATGTGGAGTAACAGGACTGTCGTTTAACTCCTGTAGCAGTAGTACAGAATCTGCTGGAGCAGGTGGATCTGTCATGTGAATAGTTAATGGCAAACGACTACATGCATCTGCATTGGCATGCAATGCACCCTTCCTGAATTTTATTTTATAAGCATATGCTGATAGGGTTAATGCCCAACGCTGAATTCGTGCAGCTGCTACAGTAGGCACTGGCTTATTTTCAGTGAGAAGATTTATCAGGGGACGATGATCTGTCACCAATGTGAAAGTCCGCCCCAAGAGATAATTGCGAAATCTGGTCACACCAAAAACTAAAGCCAATGTCTCTTTCTCGATCTGACTGTAGTTCTTCTCTGCATTTGTGAGGGAACGAGAAGCAAATGCAATTGGACGATCTCCATTGGCTGTATTGTGTGACAAAACTGCTCCTAGCCCATATGGACTAGCGTCACATGCCAGGATCACTTCTTCCTTGTTATTGAAATGTACCAGCAAGGAAGATTTTTTCAAAGCCTGCTTGGCATTGTTGAAGGCCTGTTCTTCTTGCTGCGACCACTTCCAAGTTTGTTTCTTTTCCAACAGCTTATATAATGGAGCTAAAACAGTTGACATGTTTGGTAGGAATTTAGCATAATAAGTGATAAGGCCAATAAAAGAACGTAGTTCATCCACATTCCTAGGCGTTGGAGCTCTCTCGATAGCCTCCACTTTTGATTCGATTGGATGAAGTCCCTGTTTATCGATTCGATGTCCCAGGTACTGCACAGATTCTTTTAAAAATTCACATTTATCTGGATGTAACTTAATACCAGCATCCTCTAGGCGAGTCAACACCTGGTCTAGGTTCTTTAGGTGAGTAACTTTGTCTTCACCGGTGACTAGTAAGTCATCCAAATAGCATGAACTGCCGGTTTGGCCTTGCAAGACTTTCTCAATCTCCCGTTGAAAAATTGCAGGTGCTGAAGCTACTCCAAATGGTAAACGCGTGTATCGAAATAATCCACGCTGAGTGTTGATCACCAGGAACTTCTTGGATTCTTCATCCAACTCAAGTTGACAATATGCATCCCTGAGATCCAACTTGGAAAACGAATCTCCATTTGACAACTGTGCAAACAAATCCTCTATTTTTGGCAATGGATATTGCTCCAGCTCTGTAGCTTGGTTGACAGTCAACTTGAAATCTCCACAAATTCTGACCCTACCATCTTGTTTCAAGACTGGTACAATTGGTGCTGCCCATTCGGATGTTTTTACAGGCTCTAGGATACCTTGTTGTAAGAGCCTTTCGATCTCTTGATCCACTTTCTCTCGCAAAGCGTAGGGAACTGGGCGAGCCTTGAAGAATTTAGGCACTGCTGTTGAACGGCAAGTCAAATGCACTTTGACTCCCTTCAGCAGTCCTATACCTTGAGCAAAAACTTCTTTATGGTTATTTAGAATACCTTCCAGAGTTTGTCCAACTGGGTGCATTTTTTTCATCACCGACACACTATCCTGTTTAGCAATGTTCTGAACTGTTTCAAATGCTGGCATTAGTCCTAGTGGATAAATCCAGTTTCTACCCGCTAAGTTAACATGTCCTTGTTTCACTATCAACAAGGGTAAATAGTGAGTCTTTTTCTGGAACGTAACCTTGACATCAGTTACTCCCAGTATTGGAATAGTATGACTGGTGTAGGACTGTAATTTAATAGAAGTTTCTTTCAAGGGAGGTAACACTTCTCGAAATGTTTCGTAAGTCTCCAGAGGTATGAGTGTAAATGGGGCCCCTGAATCAACTTCAAAACAAATGTTCACCCCTTGAACCATACACGTAACTTTAGCTGCCGGAGGTGCTTCACCAATGTTTCTAAGATTAAACAGAGTATACGAAAGTCCATTGCTTTGTTGACATTCTTGTACACTGTTTACATCTCTAGAGGCATGCTTCGCTGGCGATTTGATCTTAGATTGGCAAATGCGTGCAAGGTGGCCAATTTTTCCACAGGTGTGGCAAGTAGCTTTAATAAATTTGCAGTCGGCGGATTTGTGATTCGATTCACCACAACGGTAACACTTTGCACCGGATTTCTTTTGAAAAGCCCCTTGTTTTCCATGAGGTTGCTTATTTCTCTGTGTAGAGGAGCTTTGCCGTATTTGGCGCACTTCCGACGGTTGCGATGACGATGCCGCGGTCCGTAAGTCGACAGCATTCCGCGCTGCAGCTTCCATCGCGACGGCGATTTCGGTAGCTCGGGCTAGCGTTAGATCAGGTTCAGACAGGAGTTTTCGCTGCATAGCTTCATCCTGGATACCGCAAACGATCCGATCCCGCAGCATCACATCCAACGTAGTGCCGTAGTTACAGTGCTTGGCGAGACGACGTAACTCGGAAATGAACACAGCCACTGTTTCTCCAGCTTGACGCACGCGGCTATTGAATTTATATCGCTCGACGATCTCCGATGGTACCGGGTTGTAGTGCTGATTCAAAACTTCTATTAACTGTTCCAGTGTCTGCGATGTCGGCGTAACTGGTGAGAGCAAATTCCTTAGAAGGCTGTAGACCTCGGGACCAACGACAGTTAGGAAAACTGCACGTTTTCGAGCCGCATCCGTAATTTCGTTTGCAATGAAGAAAAGTTCTATGCGCTCAGCATAATGAGTCCATGACTCCGCCGCAGAGTCAAAAACGCCGATTGTTCCGTACGAAGACATCGGAACCACGTGAGGCCGTTTTAGAAGATGAGGTTAGGCTTAGCGCCGCACAATCGAAAACGAAATCGAAATTTTTTCAAAACTATGAAGTTATTTAAAATAGAGTTGAAATAACAACCATCTGGATCCCATCCTCGTCGCCATTGATGTAACTGAAGTAGTTAAGAGAGTTCTTTACAAAATAACCCAGATGGATACAGATCACAGAAATACTTTATTATACGACCTCTCTACATGCTCGCTACATTGCAACTGCGAGAACATCCCACATCGGCGAACACGACGCCCTCTTGCGTGTATTTTTCCAATGCACTTGCTGTGCTGCCAACAATTATACAACAGTTATGTACACGTATCACAGACGCATGTTACTTGCAACAAACAAAATATGTGTGTTACCAGTTAAGGTCAAATGGTCAATGCAAAAAGAGTATTTTCTGTTGTATTTTAAGGCATGTTTCCTGTGAGAAATGGTATTATTCTTATCAAATTACAAAAATTCAGTTATTTCTGAAAATAATATATAACACTTGCAGAAATTAAAAAAAATTTTTTTTCATCTTATGTCCACTTATTCATGGAATGTCCCATAATCTATTAACATCATACAGTAGCTCTTAAAGTATTTCATCCTACAGCTTTCTTTAGTCATGAAATTGATGAAATTGCCAGCAAGATTAAAACCTCAAAACAGAAAATTATTTAATTCTGTTTTAAAGTTTACACCCAACTAGCAGAATAGATAAATTTTCAACTAAGGTCCTTTCATGAACAAGTATCAAAGAGAAGAAGCATAAAATGACAATCAATATTACAATATGGGAAGAAAATAGTGATTACAATTTTAAACATCACAACAATAGCATATTTAAAAGGTTTTAAGACATTTTAAGCAACTTTAACACACAAAAGTATTAATTATAAATTTAAACAAGATATTTATGTATATTATGTTCATATGCATAACAGCATAATGTAAATTACATGTAATCTATGTTTATCCTCCTTCTGTTTAAAGTCAAGGAATACATTAAGTAACATCTGAAAATTTAGGATAATAAAACTTAGCAAAAATAAACATAAGATTAGAAAAAAACTGTATGAAAAATTTAAATAAATATCCTTAAAATATGTAACTTCATTGCTTGAGTAAAAGAAATATTTCATGTTTTCAATACATTATGCATTGTTACAACTAACTTTCATATTATAACAGCCATAATAATTCACACGGGAATTATGAAGAGCATGAATTTTTAATTGAATAAGATCATCACAAATTTTTAAAAACAGGTATATAACTGAAGCTATTTATTAATTTGAAATATATATAGTAACTTCAGGCAATTTATTAGTAATATGATTCATGTAACATTAAATTCCACAAGGTAGATAGATCTATGCACAATAATTTTAGAATTTAATCTTTAGTAATTTTCGGTTAAAAGATTAAGATCAATCATTCAACTTTCTTAAAGCTTACTTTAGTCAATAATAACACATTTTGTTTACTTTAGCCTGCCTATTTCACAACCATTGTAAATTGAAAATTGAAGGCAGACGCATTTTAAATTCTTTCTTTCTTCACTCCTTCAAATAACAAAACATAGTTGATTCTGTTAAGTAAACCAATCTGAGTATTTTCTGCTAAACTTTAAAATCCAATACATACATTCAATTCAGTGTCTTAACAGTGAATAATTCAAGTATTTCTTTACAAATTAAATTCGTAACAATCTTAGTATAATTTTACTTTAGATTAGATTAATTTATTTTTCAAATAAAACGAAAGAGATGTTTTATATAGAGACCAAAAACATTACTTTCAAGCAAACAGTTTCATCTGAAGAAAATTTGCATTCATTTAATACATTATTAAAGGCATTTCATCAATCAAATAAATTTACTTACTGTTCCTACTACTAAAATGCGTAACTAGATCCTTTTATTTCTCTTAATTACAAGAATGAATGTACTTTCAATTGAACACAATGAAAACAAAACACGCGGCGCCATCTTAACTCGCACGCTAAATACACTTCTCACCGACTCAAGTTCAGTGAGAAATTTTACCCGCTAAGTGAGAAATATGAAGTGAGTTTAGCGTCCGAAAAGTGGCCTGAGACTACCGATTTTCTCCCAGGATGCAAAAACGCCCCCCTTCGTGACGTCATTTCTGACGTTTCTCGAATGCGAGTTCTTTTCGTACGGGCTGAGACTGGGCCCGCAGAAGCTGCGAAAGTTTGTTGCCAAGGGTACTATCTTTTTTTTCTTATTTACGAAGATAACTCTTTAGATTTTTTTAATTACTAAGAGAATCAAGAAGAGATTAAATACAATTAACATGAACTACTCGCTTAAGCGATACTGTTGCCATTAGTGAATTTAAATATACCCCTGTTTAATACGAGTGTCTGTGTGGCGAACGAATCTTTAAAATGCGCATGCTAAGACTCGTTCTGTATGTGTTGTGTGCATTCTTAGGGCCTGTTCACATAGGAGTCCGTTGCGTTGCGTTAAGGAAAAGATGACGTTGAGACGAAAATAAACCAATCATAGGCGTTAAAAATTTCATTGCTAATCATTTGGAGGCATATGATTGGTTTATTTTCGTCTCAACGTCATCTTTTCCTTAACGCAACGCAACGGACTCCTATGTGAACAGGCCCTAAGAGCAGATGGTGTTTTAAAATTCCATTCCTCTAAGCCTATCGCTGTCAAAGATAGGCTTCGAGAAAGTGATACTCTTGAACTTTTTTATTTAGTGTTTGTGAATAGTTTTTTTATGTTGTTTCTGTCTAAGTGGATATTCTAACATAATCTAAGATGAATTGGTAAGTAGATTTTATTCCCAGTAACACTGATTTAAGGGCCTGTTCACATAGAAGTCCGTTGCGTTGCATTAAGGAAAAGATGACGTTGAGACGAAAATAAACCAATCATTTTCGTTAAAAATTTAATTGCTTATCGTTTGGAGGTATATGATTGGTTTATTTTCGTCTTAACGTCATATTTTCCTTAACGCAACACTACGGACTCCTATGTGAACAGGCCCTATCTCTAGTGCCATTGTATTTACCGCAATTGGAATGTCTCGCTGATGGTAACGTTATTAAAATGTCACTTTCGATAAAAATTATTACTGTAAAACTACGTATGTACCTTATTGTTCATTCGATTTTCCTCAAATATTTGTATGTTAACATTCTTAAAGCACTATAATCCGCTTTGCAGAATGAAAGGGTTCTTGAAGTTGATATATTGCTAGTATATGATACTGTATTGTTGTTTTTTTTATATGTTAGATGTATGCTTTTATTAATTTCTTTACCTGTAAACTTGATTCCCTTCCCTTAAAATTGAATGGGTGTGTGAGTAGGATAGATTTACGTCAATCTATTCTATGTCAGATTTCTTTTCAGTTAAATCCATGAAACTACAACATTACTGACAGACTTTATGGCTAAATATTTTTTCAGCCATTGATTTCAAGCATCCTTTTTGTTGCTGGCTGGTTTTATGATAGGATTGTTTAATTTAATATTAGTGTGTTATCAACCGTAGTTTAATTCAGGACTCTTAAAGTATGAAGCATGAAATAATTGATCTGTTTTGCATTGTTCCTATATCATACAGTTAGTGGAAGTGATACTCTTCAAATTCTTTATTTAATGTTTATTAACAGCTTTTTTTTAATGTTGTATCTGTTTATGTGAATATTGTAACATTCAGTAAGTAGATGTTTTCCCCAATAATATGCCTGTTAAAGCTTTTCTTGTTATTGTTTTGCATTACAAATATTGAAAAGTAGTGTTTGGTAACATTGCTTCATCTATGTATTCTTTATAACTACTTATGCTTCATAAACAATAACTTTACATTTATAGCAGACAAAAAATTAAACTGATTGCTGCAACATTCTCATTTTTTTTTAAATGAAGTAGTGTTTATTTTTAACGATTCATAATTTGTTTCAATTGTAACATTTTTTGTTAAAATTCATAGTCATGTTTTTCTTCTTTATTTCATTAATTTATACAAGACACTTCATCGTGATATCCTGATTTGAAATTTTCACCTTTTTTAACAATCAAAAAAGTTTCTTCTCTGGCTGCTAGTGATATTCAGTTGTTTGATAACAATCCTGGAAACAGCTTGATTTTATCTAAAGTGCAAGCCTCTATGAGAGACTGATATATAGTGTGACAGTAAGTAGTACATGTAGCAACATTTGTTTCTTGAATATTTAAATTTTATGGTAGTAATTAAGATAATCGTTTTTCTTTTTCATGTTAAAAATATTAGTTTCTGATGTTAATTTAGATGTATACCTTCTTGCCAAATATAGAGCTATGAGAGAGCCTGTAACCAGTACATTTTGTTTTGTCTTGTTATTCTTTTTAAATTGTTTTTCTTTTGAAAAATTATTGATTTCTGTTGTTAATGTATATCTATATTTTTTTTTGTATTTTTAATAAAAAGGCTGTAATGGGATTTCTGTGTTCTTTCTTTCATATTATGAATGGAATGTGATATAAGTTCTGTAAAACTTGATTTTCCGTATTTTGAGTAACAGTTTAAATAAAGTGACAAAAATGAAGAGATATCAAAACATAACTCAGAATTTATGTGTAACCTCCAAATGCAATGGTTAAAGCATAGTTATTATTAAAATACATGTAATAGAATCTGTAAACTTTTTATCTAAAAAAACTCACCAAAGAGATTAAACAAAAACATGTTAAGATATAAACAAAAAGATTTTATTTTTTTCATCAATGGATTTTACAAAATTACCAAAGTGGCAAAAACTTGAAAACTTACTGAAGCGTATTGATTAAAATAATATGGGATGTTATCAAGAATTTGAAAACTTTTTATTCTTTGTATAGCTCGTTCAACATGAACATGTATATGTGCTAATTTAGTTGTAAATTTATCGTCACTTTCTGTGAATTGTGGATTCGTTAAGAATGGGGGAATATTTACTGATACACCTTGAGGCAATAGGTCAAGTATTAAAAAACCTTTATCTGTTAATATTAGATCTCCAGCATTCCACAATTTTATTAAACCGCAATCCTTGAAAATGGTTCTTATCGGAAGTAGATCCTGGCCACAATTTACTACATGCGTCTCAATTCCATAATATTCGCGCATGCGCAATTCAGTTCCAGAATATGCGGGAAAACTGCGCATGCGCAGGGAAATCTGAATAACTGTTCATCGAAGAAAGTAAGCTTAAGGGGTCATCGTTCATGTGCAAAATTCATCGTTTGATGTAAACAAGATGCGCGAGCGTTTCTCCCTGAATAGATGAAATTCGTAGGGTATGGGAAGTAACATTTGGCGAATCTTTCTCAATATGTGTAATTTGTCTGTTCCCGCGTACGTCATATTGTGGCATAACATTGAGATTTTATATATTTTTTCATTGAATATAAAATTTAATGTTATAAATTTCACTTTTAAGTTAAACTTTAGAAATATTTTTTAAAGCTTTAAGTGTAAAAAAAAAATTTATTTTTTCTTATTTTAAGAAATAAGATTTTAAGTATATTTCTCATTAAAAAAAACCATTTATACTAACAAGAAAGAAAAAAAGAGTTTAGAAGAAGAATTTTACAATTAATATGCAATGCAAATATAATTATTTCTATGACAGAAAAACTTATTGCATAAAACATTGACCATATAAATCACTTATTACATCCAAACAGGACTTTCCTTTTTTTTTGGTAAGTGATACTGATAATGACAAAACTGAATCATCTGGGAACTACATGAAGACCATTTTTCTTTATAGCAGTTAACATTGTTTTTATGAGTGACAGTATAATAGTTACAAATAGTCATAATGTCATTCTACATACTTCAAATAAAAATAGCCAAAAAAGTACTTAATACAAATACAGCCTTTTATTTTCCATAGCAATGTGCAGTATAAGCACTCATTTAGCTTTAATATATATCAAAATTTATTTTAAACTAAAACATAATTATAAAAATACTTAAATACTGAATAATTCATCAAGAACTACAACATGATCTTACTTTACTGCTTTTGTTTATTTCAGAACATATGTTTGCAATAGATCTTAAGCGGTAAACAAATATGTGCAATATAGTTTGAGAATACAAAGAATATAAATAAGTCATGGATTTTCTAAAGTATTTACTATTCAGATTCCAACACTAAAGCGACAATAATAGAAAGGCACTATTCGTGTCCCTTAAAATCCTTCTCATCATAGGGATGCGACATCGATGTCGATGTTTTCAAAACATCGATGTTTTAAACATCGATTTATTAAAGCCGATGTTTTTTTAACATCGATGTTTTTTGCTCGATGTTTTATGTTGTCTCGATGTTTTTTTTAATAAAAAAGTACCATAATAAAAAAATTTACCACGTAGCATAATTTTCACACTCAGTAAATGTAAGTTTGAATTCTGAAAAGGACGAATACAAAAGAGGGAACGATTCCTTAGCAAACAGACAAATGGCAATCAACAACCAATGAACCAATCAGAGCGCTTGGAATGTTCCTGACACTCCAGAACTTTCCATGGGGTTTTATTTTATAAATAGTATATACATGAGAGCGGCCATTTAAATTTTTGTTTTGTTCTGTTTTATATAAGTTGACGTTAATATTATTAGTAAGATGCCTCCCAAAGGTACCGTTTGGAAATATTTTTGCAAAATCTCTGACAAATTGGCAAAATGCAATATTTGCCTTAAGTCCCTCAAAACTTCTGTCAATACCACGAATTTATCTGGACATTTGAAGGCAAAACATGGCGATATTTACAACGAGAATTTTGAGTCATCAATGTAGCCCAAGGCAAAAGCAACCAAGTTTTTGTCATTTGTGTCAGCCCAATCAGAGAGTAAAATTAAATCACCCCCCCCACGACTAACTGAAGTAACATTGATGTTAAAGGTTACTAAACCAGTTTTAAAAAATGGATATTCTAAAACATCGATGTTTAAAAACATCGATGGTTTTTGGGCGATGTTTTATTAGCATCGATGTTTTAATATTGAATATCGATGTTTCAAAACATCGATGTTTTGTTATCGATGTCGCATCCCTATCTCATCACACACATTGGACAGCACACATTTTTCAAGGACATCTCATCAACTGCAGTAGCCATGTTCTAGAAACAATGACAGTGCATATTTGGAATTTACATTTCCGATTTTATTTTGAAAATTTTCTAATTTCCGATCAAAATTAAAATTTCTCAGCTTTTCCAGGGTTTATACTCTTTTTGTGAAATCAAAAATAAGGATTTTTTAAGGACCTTAAAAATAACTGCAAAATATGGATAAATTTAATTGTTTTTAAGAGACAATTCTTCATATCCATTGATCAGAACTTCATAAAATCACCGAAAGACGAGTTTACAAAAATCGAAGGCATTTTCCCCCAGCTTCAGAACTTACATCTACAATTGAAGATCAATGGTACAACCAGCCCCAAACTGTGCCAAAAATTAATAATGTCCATGAAAGATAGAATATTTGCGGTCATTAAAAGCAGTGGTGGGTGCACAACATATTAAGTATTTGTTTCTTCAATACTGTATTGTGTTTATTTTCCTGTCCTTCAAACTTTTTGCACAGATGGAAGTAGTGTTTTCTTGTATAATTATTTTATTTTCATAATGAAATACTTACAGATAAATTTTGTTGACTTTTTTATTAGCTTTTCAACTTTATGATACACATTATAGTACACTTTTTTCATCTGATTTGAAATTTATCAAAAAAATTAAATTTTTTGCTGTCCTTAAAGTTTTTACACACACTGTACTTGCTTTGTATATTTTAAACTTAAGAAAATATATAGTAGCGATACTGATTATATTCTTAGAACTATGCAATTTTACAATAAAAATGCCAACTATATATATTTGGTTCATTATCCCATATTATATGAAAAAATGCTTTTGAACTTTATCTAATAAGTGAATTTATATAAAGGGAAAAGTTCTGTACAGGCATTCCTGAATCTATTACTTTTATACATTTACCATACTATTGAATAAAGGTTCATTTAACATTAAATGTACAAATTTTACAGCTTCCATAAAGGCAATTACAACAATGTTTTTTTAAACACTAAAAATTTTTTTTTTCATGTCTGTTATCATTCCCATTTTGTATGCTTCAAAATGATAAGATTTCAGAGGGATTAAATTTCCTTTAATATATTTTCTCATATAATGACATTTTCATGCATATTACAGGAATAAATTTCAAATATGTTTCCATTATAAAAATTATATATAAATTTTTATACTCTAAGTTACATGGAATAGAATATAATTTTATCAATTTTTTTATGTATGATTCTTTAGAGTAAATGTGAAGTGGCACTCATTAATTAAGTGTCACTTCCCATTTACCCTAAAGCTTTTACTCTTAATTACTCACATTTACTTTAAAGCTGACTGTCTGAAAAGCTGAACATACTAATTATTCGTATGTTCAGCTTTTCAGACAATAGCAAACTGAAATATGAAAGAAACATACTCTGCAAAAGATATTTTTTAATCATCATTTTGAGATAAATTATTTTAATCAGCAAGTATTAATAAAAAACAGAAAAGAAAAAAGGTATTGTATTTATTTGCAGTTTTATTTCTTATTGAGCACATGAGGCCTCAAATGACATATTATACATAAAAAAATTAAAATAAAAGTTCATTGAAATAACTTTTATGGAAGAATATCTGCAACAATACTGAGCTAGTTTCAATCTTTTTTTTTCACTAAGCATTAGATAACAATAAAAAAATAATACATCAAAAATTAGTCAGTGTATCAATTTTTTTTTCAATTAAATTATAATACAATCCAAATGTTGATAATTTTTTTAATATGCATATCATCAAGTTTTTTTAAACTATAGCTGGAACATAAGTTTTTGGTATGTCATAAAAGGAGATGACATGTGAAATTGATCAGTTCAGTTCTAAATTTCTCTATTCGGAATAACAAAATATTGATTTTCAAATAAGCGTTAACTTAAAGAAATTAAAAAAATCTTGTAAACACAATGAAATGCAAGACATTGATTGAAAAAACAACCTAACCTGTGCTCCTCTACCTACAAAAACAAACAAACGAAAAAAATGTTTACAAGCCGTATTAAAACATTAGCCGTACATAAATAAAAATCTTTGCGTGTTTAAATTTTTACTAACATTTTTGATTTCAGGACGTGCAGGGAGATAATATTCGTTATTTTAACAGATATTAATATTTGTTTATCCGTCCTATGGGAGAATAACATGGGCCGCCATTGCGGAGGTGCCCAACATGGCGGTCGTGACGTCACCACTTCTACCGCGTATAAAGTTTTTTGTGTCACTGAGGGTTTGAGATTTTATGTATTTTGATGATCTATAACGTTGGGCATTTTTTTCAAACGAAATAATTTAAATTAGTAAACTCAAGATTCATAGCGAGAGTAGAATTGCATTTCGTAATGTTTTATTAACAATATAACAGAAATAGACGTCTGTGAGAAGTAAGAATATCTTTGCTATTCATTGGGCCGAATTCATTGTAACGTTTTAGCTCTTTAGCTAGTTAGCTCTTTAGCCGAAAAGAGCTAGTTAGCTCTTTAGTGTGTAATTGAATGCTTACCTAGAAGAAACTTTTTTTTTCAATCAAAAAAAATGTACAATTTCTAACACTGAAGAAACACACAATATGTCTTTAAGTATGTCTTTAACAATATGTCTTTAAGTATGATTTTCATGAGCACAACATTGATTTCTGTTTGTTTCAATTTTATAAAATGTGGTTAATCCCAGTTTCCAGGACTTTACTTTTTTCTTCTTTTTTAATATGTAAACAAAATTTAAGTGTTAGAAAAAGTCATGCCTTTTCAAAAGCAGTTACTAATGTTAAATTTTACAATGCACAAGCTTATTCCTGACCTGATATAATGTTCTATTAAAAATTAATCAAACTATAACTAAAATCAAATTTGGCTTAGCTATGGGTCTTGAAATTTCAGCCAGGACTATGAAATTTGGTACAAACCATGTTTCTTTAACTTTTATATTTATAATGTGATTCAATCAACTGCTTGTTGATTGTTCTCTGTGTGTTTCTTCAGAAAATTCTAAATATTTGTGAAATTGTATTTTTTTCTGCATAACTACAAAATTTAAGGTAACTTGAAATTTTAAATTTTTATCGCCACAAATTGAATAAAATATAGTAACTTAACTATGCAGTACTTCATTACTTCATCTTTTAAATATTGCTTATTTGCACCTAGTATAACGAATGAAATGAATATCTTAAAATTGTATATTTGTTGCATAGCTATGAACCAAAATTAATGGTAGTCGACCAAAAAAAATACTATCAATTGTATTCCATTGTACTTAATTGCACTAATTGAATTGTGGATTAAATTACTGAATTCCTCACATAGAAAAAATATTGATGCAGAAATTAATTACATTTAATTTTGTTTGACTGTTATTATTTATAAGTGATTCAATCAACTGCTTTTTGACTGTTCTCTGTGTGCTTCTTAAGAAAATTCTAAAATATTTGTGAAATTTTATTTTTTTTCTGCATAACTACAAAATTTAAGATAACTTGAAATTTTGAATTTTTATCGCCACAAATTGAATAAAATATAGTAACTTAACTATACAGTACTTCGTTACTTTATCTTTTAAACATTGCTTATTTGCACCTAATGTAATGAATGAAATGAATATCTTAAAATTGTATCTTTGAATAGGTATGAGCCAAAATCAGTGATAGTCGACAAAAACAAAGTACTATCAATTGTATTCCATTGTAAATGATAGTACTTTGCAGATATGTCACTCGGTAAATTAAAATACTAAACTACAAAACTACAATGCAGCTGAGTATTTTACTGCCCTATTCCTCATAAAGAAAAAGATTAATACAGAATTACATTTAATTTTATTTGACTGTTATATTTATGAAACTGTGTTTTTTTCTGCATGACTACAACATTTAAGATAACTTGAAATTTAAAATTTTTATCGCCACAAATTCAAAAAAGATAGTAACTTAAGTATGCAGTACTTCAAATACTTTATCTTTTAAACATTGCTTATTTGCACCTAGTGTAAGGAATGAAATGAATATCTTAAAATTGTATATTTGCAATGAACCAAAATCAGTGATAGTCGATAAAAACAAAGTGCTATCAATTGTATTCCCTTGTACTTCAATTGAACTAGATTTAGCATTTTCTTCATTTACACATGGATATGTTTAAAAGAGTGTAAATCTATCGATTTTCTTAAAAGGATAATGTATCAACATTTAAAAGATTGAGCTAAATGAATTCTTGTGCAGTGCTGTATTTATACTGAAGCAGTGTCTGTACTTGTAATTTTTTTGGCTACTATTAATTGTGATGCATAATTTGAATGTTATGAGTTCTAAATCTTAACTGAGAATAATCAGGTGAGTACATCTTAAATAATACTATTTAATTTAAAGTTTCTCTGTATAATATAATGTGTATATTTGAAAATTTTAAATACAATACTGTTAGTTTTAAATACCATGCTGTTAGTACAAATTTCAGAGATTTGAATGTGTTTTATTTCAGATGGGAAACACATCAATGTGATAATTATTTTAAAAGCTTTTATTAAATATATTTAATTGAAACAAGGACATCACATAAAGTTTAGTGTATCATTTTATCAGAAACTTTTTTTTGTCAAAATAAATAGCTTTTGGAAGGTTAGATTACTGAATACAACGATATTTTAACATTTATCTAAACTTTTTAAAAAATATATTTTACTTCATATCCTCCATATTCGTAATTTTTTTCATCATCTGTATTCTCTACTAATTAATTTCTAAAAATGTGGCATTTTGCTAAAAGAAAAGAAAAGTAAAGCTTCCGGTAATTTAACATAGTGAATTATAAATATTTCAAATAAAGTTGAACATAGAATTATGAAAATATTTGTAAGTATTCTATCCACAAATTTAAAATCATTTGATTCATTTTTCTTTTGTTGCGTATCCAGGCATTACTCGTTTTTATTATTTTTATTTTATCAGTTCCGAAGTTTCCATGTTTGCTTACATTTGATGTCACACTGGCGATGAATTTGGGCTGTCTGATTGGCTTACTGGGAGCATTCGCTTAAAATCTTCCGAGGTTTGCCGAACATTCCCTCGTTGGAGAGTGGTGCTCGGATCGGAGAGCGAACGGACCATTTGAATGCCGATGTGATAACAGTTAGCAAAATTGAGGTTTGCTAAAGAGCTAACTAGCTAAAGAGCTAAAACGTTACATTGAATTCGGCCGATTGTCTTTACTCTGAATTTTGAAAAACTGTGTTACTGTTCTGCATATTCCACAAGTACGTTGTCTTTGATCAATCGTTATTAATGGACTGTGCGCAAACTTTTACGAAATTACATTTTATTTCGGTCTTTGACAGGGCGCTCATATTCTATACAACAAAACGTAAGAATTTAATTTCATCGCTAAGCAGGAGTTACGTGACTCTCGCAGGTGTACATCATTTGGGAGCTTGCCAAAAGACCAGTTGTAACATCCTGCCCAACGCTGAAATGTTACATTTCAAGAAACAAACAAATTAATATTATCAAATAAACAATAAATGAACATAATGAACACAGTACAGATTTCAGACACACATACAAAATAAATTTATTACTGATTATTTTCCATTGGCATTAAACATATCTTAGAAATTGCTCTTTTAACAGTTTCATGAGGAGTTTTTACAACTACTACTCTGACCTTGTCATCACTGCCTTTAATTATCACTTGCATACGACCTACAGTCCACTGATGAGGAAATGGCCGTGAGTGAGTACCGCAAAATTGTTTGGGTCTGATGACAAAGGTGTAAGAAGTCGACTATTTAAGATAGCTTCAATTTGAGCTGTAACAGTAACAAATTGCTTTAACGTTAGATGGAAATTTCCGATAGTTCTTTTTAAGTGATGTTTAAATTACTTGACCCCTGCTTCCCACAAGCCACCGAAATTTAGTGAATTGGGGGGGGGGGGAATAACTTCCAAGCGATTTCCTCATTTGACAAGCAATTTGCAACATCATCATTGGGGGTTTTAATAAGCTTGTACAGCCGTTTTAGCTCAGAACTGGCTCCCTTAAAATTAGTGACGTCATCTGTACAAATTGTGGAAGGTTTACCACTCCTGCTACAAAATCTTTTAAAGCTACAATAATTGCGTCGCTAGTTAAATCAGTAACGACCCCTAGATGTATTGCCTTTGTTACAAGACAAATAAAAATACGGCATAAATCTTGTGATATATTCCTTTTCATTGATCCTTGTATTTAATGAGAAAATAGCCGCAAAAATCAATTCTCACATGAGTAAATGGAGAAGCGGGAGTTATTCTCTCTTGAGGGAGATTTCCCATAATTTGTTGTGCATTCTTTAGGCTTATTTTTGAAGCAAGTTATACAATTATGAATTATAGATCTTACTGCATTACGTCCACTTAAAGGCCAAAATTCTTACAAGATACAAAAGAGTTTGAGCTCCCACATGAAGGTATTTAAGATGAAAATATGTCATAATCATTAGAGTTAAGTCATGGTTTTTTGGAAGCACAATGGAGAATTTTTTATCTACTTGTAAACTTGAATTAACTAACCTACCACCTACTCTAATTACACATTGTTTGTCCAGATATGGAGTTAGGCAGCTTAGTTGTGAATCTTTAATATTCTTACCTTTCTCGAGGAATTTCAATTCATTAGAAAAAGAAGATGCCTGTACTTCCTTCACAAGCCAAATCTTACTCTTTTGCAGCTTCTCTCTACTGAGTGGGACTACCTATCGGATCTTCGCTTTAGAATTTCCAAGAAACCTGAAAACATAACTAATAATACGAATTAATTTCATGTAATTATTGGTAACAGTGAATAGTCATTTAAGAAAAGAATCTCTTGATAATATCGGTAAATTAATGTCTGCTTTTTTAAATTCAGCCCTAAACACATAACTAATATCCCTACTAAATCTCCCGATGTATCACCTATGAATTTTTGTGCTTTCGGACTTTTAAAATATGCATTATCCAAATGTCGTCCCAAAACCCTTACAGGACTCCGTATACAAGTTCTGCTGATGAGCAACCCAAATCTTCTTTGATGGCAGATCTTATGCCTAAAAGAACGGAAAGCAATGCTGACAGCCATGACTTTGATTCCAGAAGGTGGCATTTTAGGCTTGCTTTCCATTCGCCTGCGGATGATACGCAGTCGTAGTATTCGTATGAAAACCGAGATATTTTCCCAAGGCTTGAAAAAGTTGACTATCAAATTGTCGCCCTTGGTCGGATGTTATGCGATTCGGTATTCCGAAGCGTGAAAACTAGGTATGAACCATAGCTTTAGCGATTGATTCTGCTGATTGATCTTCCAACGGCACCGCCTCAATCCATCGAGTATAACGATCGATTATAGTTCGGAGATATTTGAATCCTTTGCAAATAGGTAACGGTCCAACCAAATCTATGTTTAAATGTTGGAATCTATGTGGGGTATTTTGAATTCTCCCAGAGCTGACTGTGTATGTCTGTGGATTTTGCGATGTTGGCATGATATACATGCTCTAGTCCACATTTGACGGTCTTTTTTCATGTTGGGCCATATAAAACGTTTCGTAATCAATTTTATTGTGGATCTTATTCCGGGATGAGATAGTTATGGATTGATGAAAATATTTTCTGCCGAAATTTTGCGGGTATGTATGGACGATTATAATTTGTAGAAGTATCGCAGTAGATTTTCTTGTCGCTGTCCGGCATAGGAATTTGTAAGATTCTTAAGTTTGGGTTGTTTCTCAGTATTTCCAAATCTTCATCTTCTTGAACGTTTGCTATAGTTTGTAAGTCTATTGCAGATGGCACAGAAATGGTGTCTATACGAGAGAGTGTGTCAGCAACGGTATTTTCATCCCCTTGAATGAATTGGATATTAGTTGAGAACTGGCCTATGTATGACAGTTGCCTAGCTTGCCGTGGCGAGGCATTTTCCAAATCTTGTTGGAAGGCAAATGTTATTGGCTTGTGATCCTTATATATTGTAAAAGATCGACCTTCTAAGACGCGTTTGAAATGTTTCACTGGTGTGTAGATGGCTAATAGCTCTGTCATAGGCCCTATATTTTCTCTGTGTTGGCCTGAGAGATCGAGAAAAGAAACTCAAGGGTTGATTTTCATTATTCACGATCTGATGCAAAACAGCTCCAATAGCAGTATCGGAGGCATCTGTTGTTAATGATATTTCAGCCTTTTCGGATGGGTGAGTTAAAGTCGTGGCATGACTAAGTGCATCTTTTAAAGCTCGGAAAGCGTTTCTTGTTTCTTCCGTCCAAGTTATTTCTTTTCTGCAGTTCTTTTTGATACCACTGAGCAATGCTGTTAAAGGTTGTTGCAATTTTGCACAATTTGGTATAAATCGGTGATAAAAATTCACCATACCTAAAAAGCGTCTTAAACTGATGAATGTCTTAGGTTCTGGGAAGTTATTGATTGTATCAACTTTCGTTGAAAGAGGTTTAAGCCCTTCAGCTGACACTTCGTACCCAAGAAATGCAAGTTTAGTTTGACCGAATTTACATTTTGCCGCATTAATGCATAGACCATATTAGTCTTTCGAGGACTGCTCGTACATGTTGCTGATGAGTTTCTTCATCAGGAGAGGCTATTTGAATGTCATCCAAGTAGCAAAATACAAAATCTAGTCCATACAACACCGAGTTCATGAAACGTTGGAACGTTTGGGCCGCATTGCGTAGGCCGAACGTCATGAAAAGGAACTCGAATAAGCCGAAAGGCGTGAGAATTGCTGTTTTCGGTATATCTTGCTCGCGAACTGGTATTTGTTGGTACGCTCTAATGAGATCAATGGAAGAGAAAATTGTTGTTCCCGCTAAAACATAACTGCAATCCGTTAAAAATGGAAGAGGGTATCTATCAGGGATCGTAACATTGTTTAACGCTCGATAGCCCCCACAAGGTCTCCAATCGCCGGATTTCTTCATAGCCAGATGTAGTGGGCTCGACCAATTACTTTTAGACGATCTGCATAAACCCATTTGAAGCATAAATTGAAACTCCTTTCTGGCTGCTTTGAGTTTTTCTGCCGATAACCTCCTAGCCTTATCGAAAACGGGTGGACCTCTGGTTTCTATGTTGTGTTCGATGTTATGATTTTTGACCTTATTGTTAACTACATTCAGTTTTAGCAAATCCGGAAAAACGTTAATAATCTATATATATAAAACAGTTCCGTAACTGACTCATTCATTCATTCATTCATTCATTCATTCACTGACTGACTGACATACAACGCACAGACCAAACCGCTGGACCTAAAGGGCTGAAATTTTGCATGGCGATTCTTCTTATAGTGTAGGGGTGCACTAAGAGAGATTTTTGAAAAATTCTTCTTAGATTTTTTTAAATTAAATTTTTAAGCTGTTTTTTTTACTTTTTTTAAGTTTGCATTTAAAATAATAATTTGAGGGTTATAAAATTTATATCACGAGAAAGATCATAAAAATTCCTTTAAAATGAAATCTTTTTCGAATCTTTACCTTCATTTCCTGATTTTTGGTGAATTTTTAAAGATTAATTTTTAGAATTTAATTTATTAAATGCTGATCACGTGACTTCTTTTTCTGGTACTTTAAATAAATTTATCGTCACGTGCATAAAAACTAAATAGACAAAAAATAATTTTTTTTTCTTGCTAATGCGGCAGACGATTGGACATTATCCAAAAAAATATTAAAATACAGTAAAAGAAATGTTCTAGAAACTGTACTATATTAACTGTACTATATTCTTTAGTATTCTTTATATTAGATTTAATTTGAATATCTTCTTCTACATTATTTTGTCTATAAAAATATCCCTTACGATTTTTTTATAAATATATATATATTTTACATCAATTATATACATTGATCGTCGTATTTATTATATATATATTGGCATTAATTGCATACATTCACCGATGTTTTTACTTTGAATGTACTCCGTAGCGAAGTGCGGGTTTTCAGCTAGTATTTTTATATGGATCATGTACGGCATTTAAAATAGGAATATTATTATTATTTTGAAAACAAGGAGTTCCTTTACTTACTAACAATGTAGTGTCATCAATCAATTTGCGATATTTGGAATCTACCAAAAGGTTAAATTTTGCAAGAAAATCTATACCTATTATCGGTCTGTTCACATCCGCAATTACAAAGGGCCAAATGAACAATCGTCTGAGTCCAAGATCAAGCTTGAGTAACTTTTGGCCATATGTTTTAATTTTCGTGCCATTTGCAGCAAATAGTTCTAATTTCGAGACAACTCTTTTATCTGCAGGTAATGGGGGAATAATGGATAGTTCTGCCCCGGTATCTATTAAAAACTGGGAGGCCGATTCTTTGTCGCTGATGAAAAGACGACTCAGCTCTACCCCTTGTCTCCCTGTCGTCAATGAGAGACGGGGGGCTAGTTTTCCGGGTTGTTTGTCTGTGATCCAGATGAGAAGTTACACGGTTGTTTACACTAAAATGAGTTATCGCCGAAATTTTCGTGATAGAAACAGATATTACTGGACCTGTTACCACTGAAACTCCTACCTCTTGATTTGGTTCGGTAACGATAATGCGAACGACTGTGCCGTTGTTTGGATAAAATAGAAACTTGTAAACTAAGTTCATTCATCTGTTTTTGTAAGCTTTCAATCAGCCCCGAGTTTACGGTAATGGACGAAGTAGCAGCTATTTGGGGGGGGGGGGGGAATAGGATTTAATTCCCAAATCTTATCAGCCATCGTCGTCACTTTTGACAAATCTTCGCCACTAACAGATATAATGCTGCGCATATTAACAGGTAGACGCTGGAGCCACAATGTCTTTAGGAAAGTATCTGTAACTTTGTCACATGCCAAATTACGCATTTCACAGAGTAACTGAGATGGTTTTTTATCTTCCAGTTCTAGCTCACTCAGTAATTTTTGAGATTTTTGAGTCTCTGAGTCTGCATATAATGGAATTAATCTGTCCTTGATGGCTTGATATTTGCGATCTTGTGGCGGACATAGCAGCATATCAGATACGTGTGACAAAATCTCAGGTTCTATGGAACTTATCACATAATCATATTTTGTTTGGTCTTTAGTTATTTTTGCATTTCTAAATTGTGCTTCTAGCTGAAGGAACCATATCTTCGGATCTGGTTTCCAAAAATAAGGAACTTTGTAGCTTACCTTGGCGACAGCCGCAGTTGTTGCACTAGGGTCATTTTCATTGCTTGCATCTTCGTCAGCCATAGTAGAATTCTATCACGTACGAGACCACCAATGAAGCGTCTTAAATTGTAGGTGAATAATAATAACGCTTCTCTGACTCCAGTATAAATATTATTTTATTATTTATCAGATGTTGCTTATACAACTTAATAATTAATCTACATTTTTGACATCGAATACATCTAACAGGCACAACCAAACATTGATTCTTCTTTTTTTTATATCACTTATGTTGCCACACATGTTCAACTTATTTAATTAAAATCTTGATGGCCAAACGATAAATTGATGTGGATTTAATTGTCGTCTGCCGAAGCGACACTACAGATGCATATGATAAAAAGTCTGTTTCTGGTTATATTATTTTCTTTAATAATTGTTCTGTTATTTGGTGTGTAAAGAAACAAACATCCATTGCCCCGTCCTCTACTGAGGCAGAAATCTTGACTTTAGCAAAATCTGTTCAGGATCTAATTGTTCTTTACAATGTAATTAAGGAAATTTTAGACTGTGAAAATATTTATATTTCCACTTTTGAGGATAATCAGTCAGCCATTAAGGCCATACTAAATGAAAACAACTGTGCTAGATTAAAGCACTTAGACATTAAATTAAAATATGTTAGAGATGTTATAAAATTGTACAATATAAATCTTGTGTATGTAGCTACAGAACATCAGTTAGCTGATTTATTTACAAAATGTTTGCCAAAACCCAGACTGTCTGATCAAAGATATCAATGAAAAGCAATGTGGGATTAAGGGAGGGTGTTGTAAGTAATCACATTTTCCTTAGTGTATGTTTCGATGTAGTTGTAACTGTTTTTGTATCCTTTCTTATAGCATGCGTTTTGGCAACAGTGTAGTTAGTTGACATATGAGCATGTAACGATATAGTACTGTGTTGTGCTTCCCAATTAAACTTACTTTATGTTTATTATTGGCCTCTGATTCAGTTATTATCTTAACATTTAATTATCTCAGATCTTATTTGACAGGTGTGGCGTCTGACGTGATTAAAGGTTTTAGCTTAACGAGTAATAACTTTCGGCCTGCTATTGAAACTTTAAAGGAAAGAATTGGAATAAAAACGGTAGTTGTTCACTGTCATTTAAATAAGCTTTTGTATTTAACTCCTGTTAAGAAATCGAATGATATACATGCTCTTAGAAAGTTGTTAGAGATATGTGAAACCGAAATTAGGAATTTAGACGCGTTAGGCATAAAATCTAACAATTACGGTATAGTGCTTTGCCCAATATTGATTAAATTAATACCTCAGGATATCGTTTTAGAAATTGCAAAACAATGCGATTTAGACGAGAATTGGGATGTTTCAAGGGTGCTTGATATTTTGAAAAAGGAAGTAACATACAGGGAGAAAGCTCAAGTTTTGTTTCGTGATAATCGCGACAGGGAATTTAGTTCTCAGTTGAGTTCTTCTCTAAATACAAAAAATGAAAAATGAAAAGCCTCTAAATAATAGGAATGTATCAAAATATCCAACTGCGTCAAATTTATGAAATGATACTGGTAACAGTTATAATTTATGTGTTGCTTGTACTGACGGAATTTTTTTTTTGACTGAACGTAAGGTGTTTGCTAATTACCCATTAAAAGAAAAAAAGATCTCTTATTGAAATATGGATTTTGCTTCAAATGCTTAAAGCGATGGCATACCAGCAAGTTTTGCAAGAGTAATGTAAAATGTGAGGAGTGTAATAAGAGACATTTAAAAATTATGTGTTGGGAATTTAAATCAGATGGTCAGTTTGAGAATAAGAGACCCGCCTCTACAGAAAACGCGATTACTAATGATAAAGCATTGGCCAATAGAACACATATGCAAGATATCTTATTGCAAACTTTAACTGTGGGATTGAAAAACGATAGTAAAGAAATCCTTTCCAGAATAGTATTTGATACGGGATCGATGCGAAGTTACGCAACTAAATAGATTATTTCCAACATGGATTATAAAGCGGTAGGACAAGAAACAATGACTCATGGCCTTTTCGGGGTGTTGAGGAAACTAGAACGCACAATCGGTATAGGATACATCTAAGGCCAGTTAGTTTTCATTTTTTGCTTGTTTGGCACTCCCTGAAATTTCCCATGTATGTTCAGATCGAAAGAACTATTGAATTTTCAGTGGGTTCACTTTCTATTCTAATAGAAAGTTTTGAAGAACACGCGGAGCATATGGCTTCTGCAACAGCAAAATATTTTCCACTTTCGTATATCTTAGCCCTTTTAAAAGATACAGCAAACTAATTTTGTATGGGTATAAAAATGCTCACTTATTATCGATGTCCACCTATTTGGAGTAAACACTTTATAGTTTCTTGATAACCTATTTGCATCTGAACATTTATATAGTACATCCGAAGGCCAAATATCATTCCATTCTTCCGGAGTCAAAGTAATAGTGAATATCAATTTGCTCCAGAGCCATCGCAAGAAGACAAAGAATCCCTTTCATCAAGAGAAACCCAAGGCATTATTTCATCCGATTCATTTCTCGGTAGAGAAACATTTTCCTTGCCCCAATTTCTGCGCCTTCCTTTGCGATATTCGAAACCAGTATTATTTTCGGAGATGCCTAGATGATTTAAAATATTGTGCTTGTTGGTTTTAACCATAATATAAAGAGACTTAGGCGTATACTTAAAACCTAAAGTACTACTGATTTTAATCCAGATATCGCTGGATGGTGGCGAAACGCTACCATCTTCAGTAATGATATCGTCTTTGGAGTTGCAAATTGCTTCCACAATCATTTCTGGAGGTAGGTTTTGTTTTTTAGGCATTTTGGCTTATAAAAAAGCTCTTTCAAAACTAAATTAACTTTAAATGACTTTTACAAAGGCTTTATTCTAATATCTTGTTGCTATTTATAAATTCTTAACTGGTCGTTTGGAACCACAAACAAAACTGACTGAAAAGCATTTCGAGTATGTCCTCAAAATGGAAAACTGGGAATCTGCTGAAATAAAAAGAAAAAACACCTACTCCTAAACGGGTGTCTTCGAAAGCGCTGGAGAAATTTGCCTTTTTCTACTTCCGACAGCGGAAGCCCGTAACGTCAGAGATAGTGTACTTGCCTGTTTACTGCCAGTTGAGTCTACAATCTACAAGTCTTAACGTTTAAAAGTCGGCGACTGCTATACATGTTCAAGCCCAGCGAACGGCTCATTTAGTAAAAATTCATTTCCCCATTTTCAAGCTGCTGACGTGTAGTATTTCTATAGCATTTGAGGCATTAGACTCGAATGTAATTATTGCTTCCCCATAAATCCCACTAGCATAAACATATAACAGTTCATGAAATCCAACCGCGTTAGATATCGCGACCCCCCCCCCCCCCCCTCCACGTAGTTCTCATCGAAGCCGACGTTTACTAGGATGTTGTGACTAACCATAAACAACTGGATAAACGCATTCGACACTATTTTTGGTTGAGTCATTATTTTAGTTGAGAAAAAAGTATCAAGTAGTGCCTCTCAAAATACAGCAATTTAAAAAAAATTCTTCCCTCAGTTTGATTTGCTTGTAAGTTTTTATATACTGAGGTACAAACGGAAATTTTGTTGGTACAAACGAGATATAAACGATTGGCATCAGTTTCGTTTCAAAATTCGATGGTTGGGGGGGGGGGGGCTATCGTTTCACCAGCCTCCCCACTTTGATTTTCTTATAACTTTTTAAATAATGAGGTACAAACGAAAATTTGTTGGTACAAACGAGGTATAAACGATTGGCACCAGTTTCGTTTGAAAATTTGATGTTGGTGGGGGGGGGGGGGGGTACCGTTTCCCCAGCCCCCCACAATGATTTCCTTATAACTTTTAAAATAATGAGGTACAAACGAGGTATAAACGATTGGCATCAGTTTCGTTTCAAAGTTCGAGGTTGGGGAGGGCTATCGTTTCACCAGCCCCCCTACATTGATTTGCTTATCACTTTTAAAATAATAAGGTACAAACGAAAATTTTGTTGGTACAAACGAGGTATAAACGATTGGCACCAGTTTCGTTTGAAAATTTGATGTTGGTGGGGGGGGCTACCGTTTCCCCAGCCCTCCACAATGATTTCCTTATAACTTTTAAAATAATGAGGTACAAACGAGGTATAAACGATTGGCATCAGTTTCGTTTCAAAGTTCGAGGTTGGGGGGGGCTATCGTTTCACCAGCCCCCCTACATTGATTTGCTTATCACTTTTAAAATAATAAGGTACAAACGAAAATTTTGTTGGTACAAACGAGGTATAAACGATTGGCACCAGTTTCGTTTCAAAATTCGATGGTGGGGGCTATCATTTCACAAGCCTCCCCACGATTTCCTTATAACTTTTAAAATAATGAGGTACAAACGAGGTATAAATGATTGGCATCTGTTTCGTTTCAAAATTCGATTGTGGGGGGCTATCGTTTCACCAGCCCCCTCCACTTTGATTTTCTTATAACTTTTCAAATAATGAGGTACAAGCGAAAATTTTGTTGGTACAAAGGAGGTATAAACGATTGGTACAACTCGATTTTAAAAAGTGTTAGGAGGGGGGCTGGTGAAATGGACGTGAAAACTACATGGTTCAACCCTTTTTTTTGCTTTTCCCGCAAAACGCGCAAGGTACCAACATAAATAAGTTTAATTTATGCGAGTTCTTGATTTGGATCTTTACGACCAGTGTCAAACCCAGTAAACGGTTCGGGAGATATCCAATCAATTTTGCGAGACAATTCAGCAATTTTATTTTCTAATGCTGTAATTGCAGAGGTGGATGAAACTGATAAAAACCGAGACAAAAGATTACAAAGTAAAAAAACTTAACACAATTCCTTTTGTGTTATTCTCTGTACTGGATCATCGTAGTTGCCAGGACACTTCTTCAAAACGTGAAATAAGAATAATTTTAAAGTTCGTCTGCAAAGGAATTTGGCTGCATACTTGCGATCGCTACAACATTATCGGAAATAATTGGTAAATTATTTTTTACAAGACAGGTATTACCCATTCTAAAATATCAAAATTTAGTTTTTATTCCACTGTAACTTACTAATAATTCCGATTCCACATTTTGAATTATTCAGGTTTAGTATTTCTCAAAATTTTCTCACATACAATGCAGTCGGAAAAACTCATCCGTGTGGGTACAGAAAAGTCATTTTAAATCACGCTGTTCAGAAACCTTTTTCTCACACCCAGTGCAGGCGAAAGGTTTCTCTCCTGTATGGATATGGAGATGCTCTTCTAAATGAGACTGTTGAGAAAACTTTTTGCCACATACAGTGCAGTCGAAAGGTTTCTCTCCTGTGTAGGTACGGAGATGTCTTTTATATTCAGTCAGTACTGAAAATTTTACCACAAAAAGTGCAGGTGAAAGGCTTCTTACCTGTGAGGGTGCTGGAATGCTTTTAAACTACCCTGTTGAAAAAAAAAACCTTTTACCAAATACAGTGCATTCTAAAGGTTTCTCTTGCGTATGAGTGTGCAGATGTAATTTTAAATTACCATGTACAGATAATATTCTCGCATACAGTGCATTCAAAAGATTTCTCTCCCGTGTGCATGCGGATACATCTTTTTAAATTACGCTGTTCATAAAACTTTTCCACATACAATGCAAGCGAAATATTTCTCTTCTGTATGAGTGCGGAGATGCCTTTCTAAATTACGCTGTTCAGAAAACTTTTTCCCTCATACAGTACACTCGAGGGGTTTCTTTTCCGTGTGGGTGTGGAGATGTGCTTTTAAATGACTTTGTTCAGAAAATCTTTTCTCACATACAGTGCAGGCGAAATATTTCTCTCCTGTGTGGATACGGAGATGTCTTTCTAAACTATTTTGTTGAGAAAATGTTCTCCCACAAACAGTGCATGCAAAAGGTTTCTCGCCTGTGTGGGCACGGAGATGTCTTTCTAAATTACCTTGCTGAGAAAATGTTTTCCCACATACAGTGCATGCAAAAGGTTTCTCGCCTGTGTGGGTCCGGAGATGTCTTTTTAAATGACCCTGTTCAAAGAAACTTTTCTCACATACAGTGCAGGCGAAAAGTTTCTCTCCACTGTGGATGCGGAGATGACTTACTAAACTTCTATGCTGAGAAAATCTTTTCTCACATACAGTACAAGCGAAAGGTTTCTCTCCTCTGTGGATGCGGAGATGACTTGCTAAACTTCTTTGCTCAGAAAATCTTTTCTCACAAACAGTACAGGCGAAAGGTTTCTCTCCTTTGTGGGCGTTGAGATGTCTTTCTAAATTACCTTGTTCAGAAAATGTTTTCCCACATACAGTGCATGCAAAAGGTTTCTCGCCTGTGTGTGTGCGGAGATGTCTTTTTAAACGACCCTGTTCAGAAAAACTTTTCTCACATACAGTGCAGATGAAAGGTTTCTCTCCCGTGTGGGTGCGGAGATGTGTTTTTAAATGACACTGTTTAAAAAACTTCTTCAAGCATGCAGTGCAAGCGAAAGGTTTCTCTTCTGTATGGGTGCGGAGATGACTTACTAAAATTCCCTGCTCAGAAAACCTTTTCTCACATACAGTACAGGCAAAAGGTTTCGCTCCTGTGTGGTTGCGGAGATGACTTGCTAAACTTCTCTTCTGAGAAAATCTTTTCTCACAAACAGTACAGACGAAAGGTTTCTCTGCTGTGTGGGTGTGGAGATGTCTTTCTAAATACCTTTGTTGAGAAAATGTTTTCCCACATACAGTGCATGAAAAAGGTTTGCCTCCTGTGTGGGTGCGGAGATGTGTTTTTAAATGACACTGTTTATGAAACTTTTTCCAACATGCAGTGCAGGCGAAAGGTTTCTCTTCAGTGTGGGTGCGGAGATGACTTACTAAAATTCTCTGCTCAGAAAACCTTTTCTCACATATAGTACAGGCGAAAGGTTTCTCTCCTGTGTGGTTGCGGAGATGACTTGCTAAACTTCTCTGTTCGGAAAAAGTTTTCTCACATACAGTGCAGGCGAAAGTTTTCTCTCCTGTATTAGTATGGATGTGTGTTTTTAAATGACACTGTTCTTCGCAGGAGTGACATTCATTGGAAAGTCTATTTACGCTGGAATTACAGGACATTTGCTCTTCTGGCATGCCGAAGTTTCGTTACACGATGGTCAGAAAACTAACTGTCAGCAATTCGTTGAACTCCTAATTCTAAGGACACCACAAACTGTTTAGTTTCGCATCTCAGAATCTGCACCGAGCATCTGCAAAGAGAGGAGAAAGGAATTTGAATGAGATACATCAACACTGTTCTGGATAAATCAAATTACTGAGTTTTTTTAATTTTGTGTAATTAGGACACGAGGTTCCGTAGCTATCCTTATTCTATTGTGCTGGTAGATCATGAGCACTCGCAGGGATTTGATATGTTTCGGCTTGTAGGAATGCACTAAACTGCTGCTCTCAGCCCGATCAATAATGGATAAGCAATGCTACTATTTTCACCTACTTATATTCGTTTTGGTTATCCACAATGCAAAATAAATTTATCATTAACTATTCAGTTTAATGCTTCGAGAAATTCTAGAGATTAAAATCTCATGAAAAAGCTCGGTTACCATCACATAGAAAAGTTTATAAATGAAATATATAAATTTATTACAGGAATAACACAATTTGTGGTTTATTCGCTTGATAATGCATATTTGTTTGTATGGTAGTTTTTTGGCTACAAATAATTTTTCAGCACACTGTCTCCACAATTTAATCTGGTATGTCGTGTATATAATACGTTAGAACTGAGAACAGTAAAATTTCTTCAAATTCCCCTCCGGTCATCTACTGTACAATTGTACTATATGTGATTCTTCACATAACGTTAATCAAGCATATTAAAACAGTTATTTGTGCATGTCATGTAGTCTATGAGAAATACATCAGGAATACAGGGCTAATAAGGTCTTATTAGCCCTATAAATTAAATTATTGTGTGATGCAGAGCATACTGGAAAACCATTTTGTTCTTACAGCATAAGGCAATCTCATAACATTTTTCATTTTGTGTATCGAGTCAAATGATTTCAAGACATCCACATAGAGAGGAATTCTTTTGGTCAGAACTCTACACAATACAGCTTAGTTCTACAGGAAATCATATGAAGATTAAGCTATACCTATTACACTTCTTGGGTAGAGAAAACTACATCTTTCTCTTCATAATTAATGATATAGAGAAGCATTTGTCAATTTAAATAATTTTTACGATAGACTCAAATATTTTATTCTTCAATCATAAATGTATGCACTGAGAGAACTGCAAAAGTTTAATACCATATTTAACAGAAGAATGATTAAAGTAACATATCTATGGAGTAAAAAAAATAGTAATACTTACACAAATTTAATTTTTTTTAAGAATAAGTAACTTAAAAACCAAATCTTCAGTCAAAAAATTCTTTACATGATGAAATTTAAACTACTTAGTTCATATAAAAACATGTTATGGTCATTTTTATCAATTACTTCCCGTAAAGTATTTTCCCTTTCCCTCCTGCTTCCAAATTAAGGAAATTTCAAACAGATTATGTACAATTATAAATTTAAATCTTTAGGAGTAATACACTTGACAGGAATAAGAAAAAGCAATTTTTCTCTATTTTGTGCACATAAGCTCAGGTGAGGACACTGGCAAAACCTTTACAGTCTTTCTTTGGATCAAATGTAACAAAAAGAAAAAGATATTGCATAAGAAACCAGTTATTGTTACTTTCAACATAAATTGTGAGATGTCAGAGGGATCTTTTGTCCCCTAGGGGTGCTCGGTGAAAATTAAGGTTGCACCTGGCTTAGTGGGACTCCAACCCTTGTGATGTTACTATGAACCAGAGCAAGACCTCTCAGCCTACATAAACCTGGTTTGGAGTACATTCCAGCCAGGGGGCATAAGCAACAAGAACAATAATGGATTGTTCAGATTACACCAAAATGCGAAAAAAACCTTAAAACTCAAGATATCCGATGTGTAAGGTTTAGATTTGGAGCATTTGGAAGTTTTCAAACAAATCTATCCATTTCTTGAGGCAGAGAGTTACAGTCCATAAGATTTCTGACTGGATTAGAGAGAGTACAAGAGGCTGATTATTACCTGCCTTCACTGGAAGTGCATTTATGAGAAGTTCAGCACAGGCCAGAGAAATACTGGGTGCTAAAGGAGGACGTGGCTCTTACTCATCTATAACACATATATTGAAGCACTCCTTCATGCATTTCATGAGAGAACTCAAAGGAATTTTATTCAAATTTCATTAACTTTATCTACAAACTTCATGTTTCCTTTAAAAGATTTTGAAAAAATCCAGAGCCACTTTGAGGTATCTCAACAAAATCATCGCTTAAAAGTAGATCAGGAAATACGAAAGTGGTAAAATGAGGTGCAAGAAATTGGCACACACCATGAATATGCTACCATAAATTCAACTTAATTAAGTTGTGAACACAACTATATAGATACCTATGAATACACATCATGTTCTGACCATTTTCATTTATAATGCACAGGACATGTTAGATTTTCAAGGAACTAGACATAATTCGGAATTATCAGATTTCCTGGCAAACAATTACTTATTTTTTTATTTGATTTTTTTATATCATGGAAACCTTCTGTCATCTATATTTGTTCCTACAAAACTAAAGCGAGCAATAATTCTCACAGATTACTTAGTGACAAGATATTCCCCAAAATCTTAAAAATAGAAATCCACTATAAACCTAAAATAATTAGATGCTTTTCCCGCCCCCAACAAACTTATTTTTTAATAACAGACTTGGTGAATCGGAAATCACTGTATTCAGAGTACAAAGAAATGTGGAGGCTAGGTCATAACATTTTTTCAGGCTAAATAGTTGTTGCTTTTTCTTTTAGCAAATTGACAGCAATTAAAACCAGAAGCTGAAATAGAAGATCTACCGCAGAGATACTCTTGCAATGTAAAAGTTACAAAATACCTACAATTTTTCTGCCCTGAGTAGATTTACATGTCTAAATCAAGACAAGATTTTGGCTGAGTCAGTGTTCTCTTTATAATTTAAAAAAGTCCATGAAACCAAACTCACCACTGAATTAAAACGATATGAATAATCATCAGACAGCCTTAGGAACACTGTGCCTAGACTGATAGAAATTATATAACGAATTAATTAATTGATAGAAAATATATAAAGAATTAATCACCACAGGTGAGGTTGGCTTTAACCCAATTGGACTTACTGGATGCATTTGGACCAGGTGCAAGTACAGAACCCCATATGATGTAAAGATTTATATACATCTGAAAAGTACTGTGATCATTTAGAAATCCTTTAGAATCCCTGATAAAATATAGCCATTCCGGTTTCGAACAAGATTTAGTCAGGACCACAGAGTTTGAGATTTAATTAGAAGTCACTGCAGAATATCAGGAAAATTGTTTTATGAAAATGTAAAAGGATATTTAATTATGTGCATGCGGATGAACCTATATGTAGCTCGAAAGAAATTTTTGAGGAGCATTGTTTTTGACAAATACTGTACAAAGCTAGATAAGTTGATTTCAGACGATTCCACACAAAAACATCAAAAACATGCATCAGTGCTAGATATTGTCTTGACGGATGTAAAAAATAATTCAGAATAATGACCAAATGAAGTCTATTAAAGATGTAGGTGCCAGTAACAGCTAAATGCTGGCCGAAGAAATGAAAGTATTAAAACCTATAGTTTCGGAAATCCTATAAAAATTCTAAAATTGCTACAAATGACAGCTAGTAGCTTTTCAAATGCATTTATAATTTTAGGATATTTTTAACAATTCATGTAACTCAAGTTTTGGGAAAAAGAAGCTTTTCTAGATAAAAATTATTCAAAACATACCTAAAGTTACCAATAGTGCAGGAGAGACTCAACAACTTTGCAATACTGTCTACAGAGCATGTAGAAACAAAGAGATTAAAATTTCATCAATTTATAAATGATCTTGCTGATAAAAAATCTAGCAAAAGTTGATTGTAAATAATTTTATTCTGTGAATAAACTGTATGTAGTGAAGGTACTTTTTAGTTTCTCTTTTCTCATAAATGTACAAAAAAAAAGGGAAATATGACAGCCATCCTAATTTTTGTCTTTTATTCTTCACATAAAATGTTTATCATTTAATGTATATTAGAATTCTGAAGGGCCAAGCAGAAATTTCTGCAATTGGGCCCCGCAATGACTAAGGATGGCCCTAGTCAAAGGCATGAATGACAAGAACTTTGACATCAAATTTTCCAGTGCAAAATAAATAGCTTTTTTACTCTGTTACCATCAAATAAATTAAGTTAATGTAGAAATTTCCAAATTTTTAAAGATCAAATTGTAGAATTCACACAAAATCTTTAAATTTTTTTATTTACCAGATTTCTATAAATTATGTTTCAAACAAAATTATATGTATCCTAAAACCTGTACATAACCTAAAAACTGTACATAAATCCTAAAACCACAAACATTAATTTGACCAACACTAAACTTAAGGATAGAAACTGCATATATTAAGAAACTTACCAAAGATATGAACAGCAAGAAAGCAGTTCTAAATTTTGCCACTACAAAATAATCTATTGAGTTTAACGAATATGCGAGTCATTCTCTAAAAAGTGGCAATTTCTTGTCCCAGTGGTCTTGAGGACATATCTAAAATTACAAAAAGAAAAACTGATTTAATATATCAATATTAATCCGGGACACATATAAATAGTGATTATTTGCTTACTAAAAATTGAAACATAATATTAAAAAAAAAAAAAAAAAAAATTAAATGCAAATTTCATTTCCCCACTATGTCACCAGTTACACATGTAGAAATGAAAATGGTTCCACTGTCATTACAGCATGTATGTTTATAATGTTTTTATATAAAATCCATTAAAGATACTTAAATAAATATTTAGCAACTTAATTTTAATTACATTTTATGTAATGAAAGAAATTAGGGCACTTTTTATTATTGTCCCTAGCATCTCACATCATTCCCTCACATAACTAAAAATCTGCCCCGATTTATTCAGAAAATGGCAGAACATGCATTATATAGCTCTAGGATAGTTTGTATAGGAGTAAAGCAGCCATCTAATTTTGTGCTCAACAACATTCTTCAATAGCTAGCACATGATTTTTAAGTATTACATCAAAGAAAAAATTTTTATTACCTATCATTCCCCATCTATTATAAATTTAATAAAAGCAAATAAAACTTCTTTTTCCTGCTATTATATTATTGGAAATATGTTTCAAAAGATATTAAGTTAAATGAAAATATACCTAAGCCAAATAATTTATATACAAAGTGGTTTACATAAGTATTTTATCACCTCACAATCATTCCCTCATAATTTTAATATTTGAAAGAATGATCTGAATCCATTTACATATGTATTAAAACAATAAAATATCCAAGATCATCCCGGAGTGTCACTGGTGCTCAGACGACATGGCCTCCCCTGCCCATCTTTTGGCTTGTTTCGGTTGTACAAAGGACTAGGTCCTTCTGGACCCTCTACTGTTTTTAGACTTTTTAGATATTTTTGGTTTCATAGAGATTGTCTGGCCTTGCTAGACGATCTGGGATTAGTATTTAAAAAAAAAATCTGACAACAGACAATAGAATAATATGATGCAACAGAAAACAATAGAATAATCTGATACAATAAAATGCATATTAAAAGCTCATAAGACTTTAAATTTGAGTAGGTAAGATTAATCCATTTTAATTTTTATTTTTTTACTGGGATAAGTTAAAAATAAACTTGAAAAAGTTATTCTACTAATTTAAATAAACATTAAATCTGTTTATTTAAATCCCGGATGCTTTTCATGCTTTATCTTTATTTTTTAATTAAAATACAGTAAAAAAATTATTCATTTAAAATATGACAGTAGTAATTCTTTTTTCTTGGTTTTTTTAAGAATAATAAAACTACTATGGGGAAACTATAAGGAAGAATTAATGCTGAAAAAAAAAGAATAAGAATCCGATCAGAGAAAAATAAATCATATCCAGTGCTGCTTGCAAAACTAGAAAAAAAGGAGAGACTAAAATATTTTTTTTTAAATGAGAAAGGGCAATTCAAACCAGTAAATAATATCAAGCTATGTGAATTACTTCAAAAAAGAAAACAGGAAATATCGGATATGGATGATGTGCAACAGTCAACATGTAGCAAGAATTCAAATAGTATTCTAATGTTTATTAAGAAAATATGTCATTTGTAAAGATAATATAGTAACATTTAACAGTTTTGAAACAGAAACAGGCTTGAAAATATATTTTGAAACATCATTCAATTAATACTCCTCATATGTTAGGTGATGAACCCTGTATAGTTTTTTTTTCCCAATGCGGATGCACTTGTCGTGAGACATTCACCTATACTACACCGCAATTTTACTGCCCATTTTATTGTGGGGGCACCATATAAGCGGACAGCATTACCCCCTAAGCAGGGATAACACGAACGGAGTCATTTTTCGTGGCGCAATGCCGGGATTCGATCTGAGCACCCTCAGAACCCTCCATACTAAGCAGAAACAAAAGAGTGTTTTGTTTATTAAGGAGTAATACACAAGAATTGTTTCTAGGCATCCAAAACTTGACATGAAATTATACAGAAGCAAGCCATAGGAAAGGGGCAACTGACAGCATATGAGTAACTTACAGCAGATAGAATTAGTAATAGCAGAAAACATACAGCAGATAGAATTAGTAATAGCTGTAGGTAAAGATGTCAACACATTTGAAACTTTCATCAAAATTTTAAGGCAAGAATGTACAGGAATCAAGATATTTCCAATTGATGATCATATGATATGTAAAGCTGATAATATGCTAGCAAAAGATTTAGAACCATTTTTGAGCACATGAAAGATTCATCAGATTGTATAAACTTCAGCACATACACTACTGGACTTTCGTTCACTTTCTTGCTTTAAGTGCAAGATTTTCAAATACACACATTTTCAGTTAAATTCTGAAGATCAAAGAAAAAAAATTCTGCAACAAATTTAAGACCAAAAGATAAAAAACACTAAATACAAAGTTTGTGAGTAGGTGATGGTAAATTATGATAAAACACTGTATCCTGGAGAGATCCTATTAGTAGACGTAAAAATTTTCACTATAAATGTCATGGTTTCAACAGGAAACAACAGATATATGAGGCTCTAAATAAAGGACATTCATACTTACAGCTTGATAGATATAAAACATAAACTGCCCCAGCCTATGCCTTACAATAGCAGAGAAAGCCAATATAAATTCCTTGACAAATAATTTTACATGTGCCTATTTATGGATAAGATTTTTACTATAATTAAATAAACCACTATGAAAATAATGTATTATTCTTACCTACTAATAATTAAATCAAAATTAGTTTATTATATGAAAAGAGTCAATTTTAATAGTGACCTGTCATTCCCTCATTTATTCAATAATTAAATTTGATGCCAGTTCATTATTTATGTGGAAAATTAAATTATTTAATTAGCTTAATCAATAGTTTCACATGAAATAAACAGTGTATATTGACTTCATAGTAATTTAAAAAAATTTAAGGCAGATAAATCATGGTTTGTTAACTTTGATAAGCTTCATATGTTTTAAAAATTTTAATATATTTTAGCATGGAATTAAATTAAAAAACATGAAACACATAAATGTTGGGAAAAGTGCTGAATTTTTTTTTTTTATGGAGTGTAGAATTTGGTAAAGATATATAAAAGTTGTTCCTTTTTTTGTGCAGCTATAACTGGGTTGTAATCTTTATAATGTTTCTATTACTGAATTTAATGGCTTAATGTGCTGCAAACCTGCTCAAGCTAGGCTTTGCTCTTACATCCCCAAAGGTCAATGATAATATCTCAGAAATGTCCTTGGTTTTTCTTCAGTTTCAATGAATTGGAATTTAATGATGACGATTTAAATGCTTTCAGCCAATGAAATTTGAATTTGCCTTCAGATAATGAATTATACATTCAGAGAATGAAAAATATTTTGTATTCTTTTCATAATATTAAATTTTGCTCCTTTTTAAGGAATACAATCAGGAAGATGAGAACTTACCCTTGGTTATTCATATCTAGATTATAGGTGTTACTCCAGGTCTGTGTGCACCTGGTACATCACTTTACCCTGATTAGTGTTTTTGAATTCTAATTTTTCAAAAAAATATTCATAATTTTTGTTTTTAGTTAATTGTGTACACTTTCATAAAATATCTAAATTTTATTCTTAGTTTTATAAATTAATTTTTAAACTTCAGAAATATTTTAAATTTAAATTTTTGATATAAAAATTGACCTGCAATACCATTGTCATAATTTTATTTTTCATTCTTCTATATACATTGAAATTATCTTGCCACAAACTTTTAAATGTAATGTACTGTACTTTTTTTTACTACTTTTGTATTTTTAAGGGTCTATCTTGAAGAATTTACATGTGTATTTTATACTTTATAAAAAATTTTAATAACAATAAAATTCTTCTTTTTTGAATATATTATTTCCTTACAAAATTTTCTATACGCTATGCTACGACGTATTTTTAAAAAATTAAAATTTTCACTCACTTTTTGAAAGCGAATGATATAATTTGGCCACTTTGCAAACATTTATGCATTTTTGATTAATTATTCCAGATAAATACTGTATTCAAAACTTTTTTTATTAAAATATTCTAATGCAGTATATCAGCTACTTACTGTTGAATTTTCATACAAAGTGCAGATTGTCAGGCCAAAAGTTTCAAAAACAGTAAGAAACAGTATTTTTCTAAATTTCTCATCAGAACTTCACTTGGTGGAGTTTGACAACTTTCTGCTGAACGGCACAGGATATGGAACTTTTTCTTGTATATTTTACTTTTTACCGCAATTATTAACAGTTGAAAAACATTTGTATAACTCATAACCAGCAAAGTAGCTAAACATGTTCTGTATGACTTGTAGGATGATATATTTATAAGTTATGAATATTCCAAACTTAGAATAAAATAATCAGAGAAATCAGATTGGCAACTTTTAGCAATGAATCTTTAAATCGTGGAGCTTATATCTTAATAGCACACAAACATACTGTGGGTGAACATGCAGTTTTTAACAGTTTAAAGCTGCATTCAGACTACGCTGACGTGACGTGCTGACGGCATCATCAGCGTCAGGCGGTGTGTGCACACTACGCTGACATGTCGTGACGAATTCACATCAGCTGTTGTTTGGTTCCCACAAGGTGCATATCGTTGCGGGTGCACCCTATAAACAGTGGCTGATAAATTTATTGTTGCTAATGAGGATTTCACATTATAAACATACTTGATGCATCTCTATAGCAAGAATTCCATAAAGAGCAATGAAGGAAAGATTTATAACTACAGGCATTCAAGAGCACGACGCACAGTAGAAAATGTATTTTGCATATTAGCAGGAAGATGGAGAGTGTTTCTGAAACCCATAGAAACTGAACCGGAAACTTGTGATTATATAGTTTTAGCAACATGCTATCTTCATAACATGCTCAGAAGTTGTAAAACAATTACACCCTTTGAACAGCAAGTGCAAGTAAGAGAGGAAGAAATAAGAAGTTTTCGAAATGTGAAAGCGATTTGTGGAAATCATGTTCATGAAACTGGAGTAGTGAGGGAGAAGTTAAAAAAAATACTTTGTTTCTCCTAAAGAGACTGCAAGCTGTTTCTTAATGCAATGGGAGAGCATTCATAAAGGCAGAATGGCCCATTAATATTTTTGTAAACATTTTTATTATTGTTTTTTAAAATTCAAATTTATCATTTTTGTTGCTATAATTTTGAGTTATTAAAGAATGTAAATAAATAACCTGTGATGAATTTTTTTTTCTGCCTAGTATTCAAATAATTCAAATAGTCTACAAATAAGTAGGTAATTTTTGGTCGAAGACCGTTATCTGCCTATAATATTTAACTGAAAGTAACTATCAATCAAAAAATGTATATAAATTTATGAATATACATAAACTAAGCTCACATAAATTATTTTTGCTATTTAAAAGATAGGGCTAAGATTCCGTATATGTGTTCCATTCTCGCCAAGATGATTTTGCGCCAATCCTTACGGCCCCGCTCGTTTTACTCGTTTAATAATTTAATTTATTTTAATACATAATTTTTAAAAAATCAAATTTTAAATAAATCAAATTTTTAAAATATAAATATTTATTTTAATGTGGTTACATTTGTATGCTTACATATTTACATGGGTCATTCTTTGAGAAATGGTGATTTTTAAAAAAAATTGTCTCGAAAATCTCAAAATTTAGCCTGCAAGCACATTTGTGCTATTATATATCAAAAAATAATATGAACGCAACTGTACCAGTTAGATCTTCTGGGATTTTAACTATTTCAATTATTGAATAAATGAGGGAATGATGCTGTGCAGGAGGGAATGACAGATCACTATTAAAGTTGACTATTTTCATATAACAAACTATTTTTGATGTAATTATTAGTAGACAATAATAATACATTATTTTCATAATGGTTTATTTAATTATAGTAAAAAATTTATCCATAAATAGGCACATATAAAATTCTTTATCAAGAAATTTATATTGGCTTTCTCTGCTATTGCAAGGTGTAGGCTGAGGCAGTTCATATTTTATACCTATCGAGCTGTAAGCATGAATGTCCTTTGTTGAGGGCCATGTATATCTGTTATTTCCTGTTGAAACCATGACATTTATAGTGAAATTTTCGACATCTACTAATAAGATCTCTACTGTAATCAATACTGTATGTGCTTTAGTATACAGTCTGATGAATCTTGCCCAAAAATGGTTCTAAATATTTTGCTAACATATTATAAGCTTTACATATCATGTCATCACCAATTGGAAATATCTTGCTTCCTGTACATTCTTACCTTACAATTTTGACTAAAGTTTCAAATGTGTTGACATCTTTACTTTCAGCTATAATAAATTGTATTTTTTGTACATTTTAAAAGTTTCTCCTACGCTGTCAGGTGCACCTTTCCCGTGGCCTGCCTCTGTATAATTCCATGTCAAGTTTAGGATGCCGGAAAACTATTCTTGTCTGTGATACCTTAACAAATGAAACATTTTGTTTCTGTATTGCATACAGCAGGGGCGTCAAACTCAAAGGCTAACTTGGGCCAAACAAACAAGGTTTAACTATAGGTGGACCAAAAAAAAAATCAATATTAATAGAAAGGTAGGTTTATTCACCTAATTACAGTATATTCAACATAAATATATGCATTTTGTTTAATAATAGCAAAAAAAGAGTATAATTTAAAAAACATTTAGTGAATTCTTCCTATATTATAATTCTGCGTCAGTTATTTTATTATATATTATTGTGTGCCAATATATTGGCCGGGCCGCAAGTTTGACACCCCTGGTCTACAGGGTCCATCACCTAACATATGAACAGTATTAATTGAATACTGGTTCTTGAAAAAATATTTTGAAATGGTCTGTAGATGAGCCCAGATGGCTGATGTGTCATGTCTGAGTGATTCGCTTGCAGTGGCAAAAGGAATCAATGTTGACGAATCCTTTTGTGTCTGGTAAAGAACACAGTTTCATTGCACACCTTTGTGCAATGAAATTTGTTTGAGAAGTCCATCAAAGTGTACTGATTGGATCTCTTCACTATATTTAGAACAGTGATTTTCAATGAGGTTTATATGTATTAGTACTGCATTAGGTTGTAGATTCTTCTTTAAATCTGCTATGCTTGTATATTGATGTTTAATGTTGCCAAGATGAACCAAAAAAGGATTTATATTCTTTTCTAATTTAGTAACTAAATTTAATGCTGTTTGTACCTCCTTATTTACAAATTTTGTCGCGACATTTTTAACACCCTTACAAGAACTAGTTTTCTACAAGTTCCACCTTTTGTTGCTCACGTCTTTTTCTATTTCAAAACTGTTAAATGTTACTATATTATCTTTACAAATGACGAATTTTCTTAATAAACATAGGAATACTATTAGAATTCTTGCTACATGCTGTTGCACATCTTCCGTATCTGATATTTCCTTTTAACTGCTTTTCTTTTGTCAATAATTTTTGGAACTTTTTTCCCCAATTTTCTTTTTTGATAGAATTCACATGACGTCATATTATTTACTGGTTTGACTTGCTGTCTTTCAGGTATATTAAAAATATTTTAGTTTCTCCGTTTCTTTTAATTTCACAAGCAACACTGGATCTGATTTATTTTTCTCTAACCTTATTCTATCTTACTCTTTTTTTTTTTTCAGACTTAATTCTTCCTTATATAGTTTCCCCATAGTAGTTTTATTATTCTTAAAATACCAAGAAAAAACAATTATCACTGTCATACTTTCAATAAATAATTGACCTTTAACACCATTTAATTGAAAAAAATAGAGATAAAGCATTAAAATTTATCAGATTTGATGTTTGTTTAAATTAGTACAATAACTTTTTCAAGTTTAATTTTAACTTCTCCCAGTAAAATAATAAAAATTAAAATGGATTAACCTTACTTACTCAAATTAAAAATCACATGAGTTTTTAATATGTACTTTATTACATTATATTATTCTTAATTATTGTTTAGTACATACATAAATGGAATCAGATCATTCCCTCACAATTTAAATCATTCTTTAACATGTTAAAATTATAAAGGAATGATGAAATACTTATGAACACCACTTTGTACAAAAATTATTAGGCTTAGTCAGGGCTTTTTTTCCGAAATTTAAAGAAACTTATGAATCAGTTGTTAATATAACAAAAAGTATTTTTTTTAACTAATAATATATAGCAAAAAGTATTTTTTTACTGCGAGTTTGGAACACATATACGGAAGCTGTTCCCGTAACTTTAAGAACGACGTTTTTCAATAATAAACATCGATTATTATATTTAAAAGTCATCACCGGATAATTTACAAGTAAGTTTTATTTATTTATAAATTTCTTTATATGCTTATTTCACTGAAAAAGGGTAATTAAATAAGCTGTGTTGCGATAAGCGACGAGTAGCGCTAAGGGCGGGGTTTAAGAACCAGTCCTACCCACTTGAACTGAGGTAAACAAAAATGGCGCCAATGTTGGCGTGAAAATTGGCTTGGCGAGCTTGAAACACATATACGGAAGTTTAAAAACAAGAGGGAACGAACACCTGTTTATATTGTATTGCTGCACACTCCGTTTGTTTACATTTGATAAGATCAGTAGCCAACTGTTGCTGACAATTCATAAAAAAAAATTTTTTGATATGGAAAATTTAAATAAAATACTAAATTTATAAATGTAAATAATATAAGCACATATAAATTATTTTTGCTATCTAAAAGACGAAAATCGAAAACAAACCGAAGGCACGAACACCTGTTTATATTGTGAAATCACCCCTTCCTCTTTGTTTACATTTTACAAAATCAGTAACCAACTTTACCGCCAGTTATTAAAGAAACCAAATTTTATGCTATGACAATTTTAAGGAAACACTGATTTTATAAACGTGTTTTAAAGTGTTTGAAATATTGGTTACATCAATCAAACGGCCTAACTTTGCAATAAATTAGTAAATAAATATAAATAGTAAATGATATTTCCGATCTCTTCCCATGCTTCATTGCATGCATATTTGTTTCTATAATCTTTGTTGAAATGGTCGAATAAAATAGGGTGGTTTTTCACATGCTTGATGAGCTATTCATCCCTGTTCATAGCTGACAGCCTGACGTCTGCTGAAGAGATCTAAGAATTTATATTTGGAGCTGACGCTTTAGAGAGCGTGTTGTGTCGCGTCACGACACGTCAACGTAGTATGCACACTCCTATTTCTAATAATTGTTTAATCTTTTTCGTAACACGTCAGCTGACGTGTCAACACAACACGTCAAAGTAATGTGAATGCAACTTAATAGTTTGACGTATTGTATGAACATTTAGCTTCACTTACAAAAAAATAGCGTAGAATGTAGAAATCAAATATATCATTTTCAACGTCTTAAAAAAAACAGTTCTGTCATACAATACAGAAAATAAAACCTGTATATGAAACTTGAATACCTGTTTATTTTTCTAGCACCTGTATCAATGATATTTCAGTCCGTGTTCCATTCTAAAAGCTGCGAAAGTTTGTTGCCAAGGGTACTATCTTTTTTCTCTTATTTACGAAGATAACTGTTTAATTTTTTTTAATTACTAAGAGAATCAAGAAGAGATTAAATACAATAAACATGAACTACTCGCTTAAGCGATACTGTTGCCATTAGTGAATTTAAATATACTCCTGTTTAATACGAGTGTCTGTGTGGCGAACGAATCTTTAAAATGCGCATGCTAAGACTCGTTCTGTGTGGTTTATTTTCGTCTCAACGTCATCTTTTCCTTAACGCAACGCAACGGACTCCTATGTGAACAGGCCCTAAGAGCAGATGGTGTTTTAAAATTCCATTCCTCTAAGCCTATCGCTGTCAAAGATAGGCTTCGAGAAAGTGATACTCTTGAACTTTTTTATTTAGTGTTTGTGAATAGTTTTTTTATGTTGTTTCTGTCTAAGTGGATATTCTAACATAATCTAAGATGAATTGGTAAGTAGATTTTATTCCCAGTAACACTGATTTAAGGGCCTGTTCACATAGAAGTCCGTTGCGTTGCATTAAGGAAAAGATGACGTTGAGACGAAAATAAACCAATCATTTTCGTTAAAAATTTCATTGCTAATCGTTTGGAGGTATATGATTGGTTTATTTTCGTCTTAACGTCATATTTTCCTTAACGCAACACAACGGACTCCTATGTGAACAGGCCCTATCTCTAGTGCCATTGTAAACTCATGGACAAAAAAATTAGCGCACCAAGAAGGAGTCGTCAAAATGAAACGAAATTTTACATACGTAATGACTACTTTGATATAAGGAAATAATAAGAAAATCAAAGAAAAAGTATAATTTATTTCAGAGAAAAAGGCAAAAGAACGGAGGAGATAATACTCCGTTGGACTCCCTCTAGCGAGAATGCACGATGCGATACCATCGGGCATTGAGTCATACAAGTTGTGTATGATGTCTTGAGACGTTTCGTTCCATATTTGCTGTAACCTTGCCTCTAGTTCGTTCAAACTCGTTGGATGCCCAACTCGTCGTCCCAAATGATCCCAGATATGCTCGATTGGAGACAAATCTGGGGATCGGGCAGGCTAAAGAAGGGTAGTAACAGTGCGGAGACAGTCTTGTGACACCCTTGCAGTATGAGGCCGAACATTGTCTTGTTGAAAAATGGCTCCTGGGAGCCAAGGCATGAGTGGCAACACATATGGTTGCAGGATTTCATGAACATACCGCTGGGCTGTCATGGTGCCACGGAACAATACTAGGGGTGACCGTGCATTGTAGGCAATGGCACCCCATACCCTCACATTAGCTGTGGGAGCGATGTGTCGCTGTACAGCAAAGGCAGGATTGAAGCGTTCACCCCGGGCTCTCCACACACTAACACGATTGTCATCACTGCCGAGATATAATCTGGATTCGTCGCTAAAGACGACCTGGTTCCATTCCGCTGCAGTCCAGTTTCCTCGTGCGCGGCAAAACACCAAACGGAGGCGTCGATGGGTGGGTGTCAAAGGCAGCACACGTAATGGGCGCCGCGATACCAACTGTCCTTCAGCCAGGTGCCTTCGTATGGTTCGAGAAGACACAGAGGCCCCTAGAGAAGGTGCTACCTGTGCCTGGATGGCGTCCGATGAAGCATTTGGCTGTACGCGTGCATTTCTTACGATGTGGCGGTCTTCTCGACGACTGGTCTGTCGAAGGCGTCCTGAGCCTGGTCTTCGTGTACATGACATCTCTCGGGTCCACTGGTCCCAACACCTCCTCACAACACAATCAAAGCGACCTAATTGACGAGCTACTCGCCTAGCTGACCACCCAGCTTCCATCATCCCGACGATTCTCCCCCTCTCAAACTGCGACAACTGCTTATATTGTCTTCGAACACGGCGTAATGGCATGTCTACCTCAGCTCTTCCTTTGTAAATGATTCAGCACACTCAAACAAGCTTTGGTTACCTGTTTTATACTCCACACAGTACGATGTTCAACGCCCTCTACCGGCTATACGTAATGCGCAATCACGCTGCATTTCTAATCATTTGCATATCTCCCCGACATGTACCTTCATTGCAAGTTTCGTTACGATCTCGCAATTATTTCTTGGTGCGCTAATTTTTTTGTCCATGAGTGTATTTACCGCAATTTGAATGTCTCGCTGGTGGTAACGTTATTAAAATGTCACTTTCGATAAAAATTATTACTGTAAAACTACGTATGTACCTTATTGATCATTCGATTTTCCTCAAATATTTGTATGTTAACATTCTTAGAGCATTATAATCCACTTTGCAGAATGAAAGGGTTCTTGAAGTTGATATATTGCTAGTATATGATACTGTATTGTTTTTTTTTATGTGTTAGATGTATGCTTTTATTAATTTCTTTACCTGTAAACTTGATTCCCTTCCCTTAAAATTGAATGGGTGTGTGAGTAGGATAGATTTAAGTCAATCTATTCTATGTCAGATTTCTTTTCAGTTAAATCCATGAAACTACAACATTACTGACAGACTTTATGGCTAAATATTTTTTCAGCCATTGATTTCAAGCATCCTTTTTGTTGCTGGCTGGTTTTATGATGGGATTGTTTAATTTAATATTAGTGTGTTATCAACCGTAGTTTAATGCAGGACTCTTAAAGTATGAAGCATGAAATAATTGATCTGTTTTGCATTGTTCCTATATCATACAGTTAGTGGAAGTGATACTCTTCAATTTCTTTATTTAATGTTTATTAACAGCTTTTTTTAAAATGTTGTATCTGTTTTTGTGAATATTGTAACATTCAGTAAGTAAATGTTTTCCCCAATAATATGCCTGTTAAAGCTTTTCTTGTTATTGTTTTGCATTACAAATATTGAAAAGTAGTGTTTGGTAACATTGCTTCATCTATGTATTCTTTATAACTACTTATGCTTCATAAACAATAACTTTACATTTATAGCAGACAAAAAATTAAACTGATTGCTGCAACATTCTCATTTTTTTTAAATGAAGTAGTGTTTATTTTTAACGATTCATAATTTGTTTCAATTGTAACATTTTTTGTTAAAATTCATAGTCATGTTTTTCTTCTTTATTTCATTAATTTATACAAGACACTTCATCGTGATATCCTGATTTGAAATTTTCACCTTTTTTAACAATCAAAAAAGTTTCTTCTCTGGCTGCTAGTGATATTCAGTTGTTTGATAACAATCCTGGAAACAGCTTGATTTTATCTAAAGTGCAAGCCTCTATGAGAGACTGATATATAATGTGACAGTAAGTAGTACATGTAGCAACATTTGTTTCTTGAATATTTAAATTTTATGGTAGTAATTAAGATAATCGTTTTTCTTTTTCATGTTAAAAATATTAGTTTCTGATGTTAATTTAGATGTATACCTTCTTGCCAAATATAGAGCTATGAGAGAGCCTGTAACCAGTACATTTTGTTTTGTCTTGTTATTCTTTTTAAATTGTTTTTCTTTTGAAAAATTATTGATTTCTGTTGTTAATGTACACTGCTGGCCACTGTAAATGCAAAACCCTGAAGGAAACATGCAAATAACATGAAATTTACAACATGCATTAGCGGAGGTGAGATATGCAAATGATTAGAATTTAGTGCAGACGCACATCACGCGCGCCTGTGGCGCCTCTTCAAAGCGCTATTTAAGGCTTCGAGATTTCGACGATTTCAAGTTCGGCAATTGTGTTTTTCTTGTGGTTTTTTCAAAAAAACGATCAATTATGCCTTTTCGAAAACAGCGATCATCTTTTGATCAAGTATCCGTGTTCGACAGAGGAAGGATAGTGGCCTACCGAGATTGTGGATTATCTTTCAGGGAAATCGGTAGTCGTGTTGGACGAAACCAAACAACTGTAATGCGGATATGTGATCGTTGGATGCAGGAGGGTAGACGGACCGGCGTGGTCGATCGCATCCACCTCAGCGCACCACTTCACGTGATGACAGGCAAATTGTGCGCATGGCAGTGACGGATCGCTCAGTCACATCACGAACCATAGCACAGCACATGCAGTCTGTAACGCATCATCCAGTGTCTGCGCTTACCATTCGACGCCGTTTACAGCAGAGTGGTCTGTCCGCTAGACGTCCATTGCTTTGTCTACCCTTGACGCAGAACCACAGACGCCTCCGCCGCCAATGGTGCGATGACAGAAGGCTGTGGACGGCAGAATGGAATGAAATTGTCTTTACTGACGAGTCACGCTTCTGTCTGCAACACCACGATGGTCACATTCAAGTCTGGAGACACCGTGAAGAGAGGATGCTGAACAGCTGCGTTATGCACCGCCACACTGGTCCTGCACCGGGTATTATGGTATGGGGCGGTATTGGATATCACTCTCGCAGACCTCTAGTACGCATTGCCGGTACTTTAAACAGCCAGCGCTACATCTCCGAGGTGTTGGAGCCAGTTGTCCTTCCTTGGGCTTGCCCACAGCCATATTTCAACAGGTTAATGCCCGACCACACGTGGCACGCATTGTCCAACGGTTCTTCGTCAATCGCCAGATTGAATTGCTTCCCTGGCCGCCTCGCTCTCCGGATCTTTCGCCGATAGGAAACATGTGGTCCATGGTTGCTCTACGATTGACCCAGATTCTATACCCAGCTGCCACAGCAGATCAACTTTGGCAACGTGTGGAAGCTGCTTGGTCTGCTGTACCCCAAGAACTCATCCAAAGTATCTCTGAATCAATGCCGAGGCGTGTGGCAGCGGTGATCTCCAACAATGGCGGCTACTCTGGCTACTGATTTTGGCAGGAACCACACTTCACAGAAGTCTATAAATTTAATCATTTGATACTTGGTCAACATGTTATCTACAAAATAAATTTTGTTGTGATATCTCTTGTCTTTCTTGGTGTTGCAATTTGGGTGGCCAGCAGTGTATATCTATATTTTTTTGTATTTTTAATAAAAAAGGTTTAATGGGATTTCTGTGTTCTTTCTTTCACATTATGAATGGAATGTGATATAAGTTCTGTAAAACTTGACTTTCCGTATTTTGAGTAACAGTTTAAATAAAGTGACAAAAATGAAGAGATTTCAAAACATAACTCAAAATTTATGTGTAGCCTCCAAATGCAATGGTTAAAGCATAGTTATTATTGAAATACATGTAATAGAATCCGTAAACTTTTTATCTAAAAAAACTCACCAAAGGGATTAAACAAAAGCATGTTAAGATATAAACAAAAATATTTTATTTTTTCATCAATGGATTTTACAAATTTACTAAAGTGGCACAAACTTGAAAACTTACTGAAGCGTATTGATTAAAATAATATGGTATGTTATCAAGAATTTGAAAACTTTTTATTCTTTGTATAGCTCGTTCAACATGAACATGTATATGTGCTAATTAAGTGGTAAATTTATCCTCACTTTCTGTGAATTGTGGATTCGTTAAGAATGGGGGAATATTTACTGATACACCTTGAGGCAATAGGTCAAGTATTAAAAAACCTTTATCTGTTAATATTAGATCTCCAGCATTCCACAATTATATTAAACCGCATTCCTTGAAAATGGTTTTATCAGAAGTAGATCCTGGCCACAATTTACTACATGCGTCTCAATTCCATAATATTCGCGCATGCGCAATTCAGTTCCAGAATATGCGGGAAAACTGCGCATGCGCAGGGAAATCTGAATAACTGTTCATCGAAGAAAGTAAGCTTAAGGGGTCATCGTTCATGTGCAAAATTCATCGTTTGATGTAAACAAGATGCGCGAGCGTTTCTCCCTGAATAGATGAAATTCGTAGGGTATGGGAAGTAACATTTGGCGAATATTTCTCAATATGTGTAATTTGTCTGTTCCCGCGTACGTCATATTGTGGCATAACATTGAGATTTTATATATTTTTTCATTGAATATAAAATTTAATGTTATAAATTTCACTTTTAAGTTAAACTTTAGAAATATTTTTTAAAGCTTTAAGTGTAAAAAAAAATTATTTTTTCTTATTTTAAGAAATAAGATTTTAAGTATATTTCTCATTAAAAAAACCCATTTATACTAACAAGAAAGAAAAAAAGAGTTTAGAAAAAGACTTTTACAATTAATATGCAATGCAAATATAATTATTTTTATGACAGAAAAACTTATTGCATAAAACATTGACCATATAAATCACTTATTACATCCAAACAGGACTTTCCTTTTTTGGGCAAGTGATACTGATAATGTCAAAACTGAATCATCTGGGAACTACACGAAGACCATTTTTCTTTGTAGCAGTTAACATTGTTTTTATGAGTGACAGTATAATAGTTACAAACAGTCATAATGTCATTCTACATACTTCAAATAAAAATAGCCAAAAAAGTACTTAATACAAATATAGCCTTTTATTTTTCATAGCAATGTGCAGTATAAGCACTCATTTAGCTTTAATATATACGAGGCCCACTTTTACCTGCATGGAACTGTGAATACCCAGAACTGCCGAATTTGGGATGACAAATCACCACATGCAGTCACAGAAATTCCCTTACATTCACCAAAGGTAACTGTTTGGTGTGGGTCCACAGCGGAATTTATCGTAGGTCCATTCTTCTATGAGAACATTACCCCGACAGGACCGGAAACCTGTTCTGTTACCGGAGAGAAATATCGCCACATGTTGAACAGCTTTGTCATTCCGGCACTTCAGCAAGACAATGCCTGGGGGAAATCATTTTCATGCAAGATGGAGCCCCTCCACACGTTGCTGTACGGGTGCAACAGCTGCTACGACAGAAATTCACAACAGAAAGAGTCATTAGCCGCTACTTTCCAACTGCATGGCCACCTCGGTCGCCTGATCTTACCCCATGCGACTTCTGGCTATGGGGTTACCTTAAGTCCAAGGTCTATCAAGGAGTGGTCCAGGACCTGGCTACGTTGAAGGATAACATATCACGGACTGTACGGGAGATTCCTGCAGACATGTTACTTTCTGCTGTTGTGTATACTGTGCACAGAATGCAATATGTGGTCCACAACAACGGCAGCCACATTGAACCTCATTTTAATGCAAAATAAAAGGTAATTTCCGTATTGATTTGCATTTGTTAACACTCTATTTTCTATTACACAGCACCAAATATCCCCCTAGCGGTGACTTTTGGAACAAATTTATTTTTTCGAGGAATCCTTCGTCCCCCGTCTTGTTTAATCTTCCTACAAAATGTGGCGTCATTCTCGCAAATAGATCGCGCTACAGAACACTGTGAGCACTGTCAGTTTAATTATGGCCACCCGGTAGGTATATATATATATATATATATATATATATATATATATATATATATATATATATATATATATATATATATATATACACTCATGGACAAAAAAATTAGCGCACCAAGAAATAATTACGGGATCGTAACGAAAACTTGCAATGAAGGTACATGTCGGGGAGATATGCAAATGATTAGAAATGCAGCGTGATTGCGCATTACGTATAGCCGGTAGAGGGCGTTGAACATCGTACTCTGTGGAGTATAAAACAGGTAACCAAAGCTTGTTTGAGTGTGCTGAATCATTTACAAAGGAAGAGCTGAGATAGACATGCCATTACGCCCTGTTCGAAGACAATATAAGCAGTTGTCGCAGTTTGAGAGGGGGACAATCGTCAGGATGATGGAAGCTGGGTGGTCAGCTAGGCGAGTAGCTCGTCAATTAGGCCGCTCTGATTGTGTTGTGAGGAGGTGTTGGGACCAGTGGACCCGAGAGATGTCATGTACACGAAGACCAGGCTCAGGACGCCCTCGACAGACCAGTCGTCGAGAAGACCGCCACATCGTAAGAAATGCACGCGTACAGCAAACTGCTTCATCGGCCGCCATCCAGGCACAGGTAGCACCTTCACTAGGGGCCTCTGTGTCTTCTCGAACCATACGAAGGCGCCTGGCTGAAGGACAGTTGGTATCGCGGCGCCCATTACGTGTGCTGCCCTTGACGCCCACCCATCGACTCCTCCGTTTTGAGTTTTGCCTCGCACGAGGAAACTTGAATGAAGCGGAATGGAACCAGGTCGTCTTTAGCGACGAATCCAGGTTCAATCTCGGCAGTGATGGCAATCGTGTTCGTGTGTGGAGAGCCAGTGGTGAACGCTTCAATCCTGCCTTTGCTGTACAGCGGCACATCGCTCCCACAGCTGGTGTGATGGTATGGGGTGCCATTGCCTACAATACACGGTCACCCATAGTATTGTACCGTGGCACCATGACAGCCCAGTGGTATGTTCATGAAATCCTGCAACCACATGTGTTGCCACTCATGCAACGGCTCCCAGGAGCCATTTTTCAGCAAGACAATGCTCGGCCTCATACGGCAAGGGTGTCAGAAGACTGTCTCCGCACTGTTACTACCCTTCCTTGGCCTGCCCGATCCCCAGATTTGTCTCCAATCGATCATATCTGGGATCATTTGGGACGACGAGTTGGGCATCTCACGAGTTTGAACGAACTAGAGGCAAGGTTACAGCAAATATGGAACGAAATGTCTCAAGACATCATACAGAACTTGTATGACTCAATGCCCGATCGTATCGCATCGTGCATTCGCGCTAGAGGGGTCCAACGGAGTATTAACTCCTCCGTTCTTTTGCCTTTTTCTCTGAAATAAATTATTCTTTTTCTTTGATTTTCTTATCATTTACTTATATCAAAGTACTCATTACGTATGTAAAATTTCGTTTCATTTTAACGACTCCTTCTTGGTGCGCTAATTTTTTTGTCCATGAGTGTATATATTATTTGACCATTTATCCTGCTGTGTTGGAAATAAGAAAAAAAACCCTTTTCCTAAACCAATAACTTAACCTTAACTAACTTTTCAACTTAGGTTCCTGGGGAGAGAGAAGTTGAACTTCAGTTATTTAAATTTATTTGTAATCCACTACAACTTGGAATTATAAAATATTTTAAAATATATTGTATTTAAAATGTATACCGTATTTTACATTTTACGAAAAAATGATGGCAGATAATTTTTACTTCAAATAAATGAAATAGTGTATCATTATAGTATACTAATTGACAATCGATAAACAAAATTAAAAGCAACTTAAATTTAATAAGTTAACGAAAAACTGATAATGGATTCAAAAATTTTCAACAAAAAGACTCTTAGTTTAAAAAATAATTTACTCTTTTGAGTATAGTCAATTTGACTCAGATTTCCAGGTCAAGGCCAAGATCTGACCTAAAATTATTATACTGTAATTAAAAGATCACATCAGAAATAACTGTTTGATCTTAAAATTAGAGAATTTGACATTGGGTTATTTTTAAGAAAATAAAATAAAAAAAATAAAATTTTCAAAATAAAATTTTTTTTATTTCAAAAAAATAAAATCTTTTTGAAAGAATTTTTCAAATAGGTGCAGTGGTTCCGGAGATTACCCTCCACGTGCAAAATCACTCTCTCTCTTCATATATAAGTATAGATAGATAGCACCACGCTAAGGATCGTTGAAGACTTCGGCACAAAAAGCGGTAGAGGACAGTAGTGGTAACAATGGAGATTGTTAGGATTAAGCCCCTAACTTTATTTCTATTGATCAGATATACATAATATATAGCCTATGTCCATCTGGAATAATGTACCTTTCAAACAGTGAAATAATTTTTGAAATAGGTGCAGTGGTTCCGGAGATTACCCTCCACGTACAAAATCGCTCTCTCTCTTTATATATAAGTATAGATTAAAATTTATTTTAAACTAAAACATAATTATAAAAATACTTAAATACTGAATAATTCATCAAGAGCTACAACATGATCTTACTTTACTGCTTTTGTTTATTTCAGAACAGCATAACAGACATATGTTTGCAATAGATCTTAAGGCCATACTAAATGAAAACAACTGTGCTAGATTAAAGCACATAGACATTAAATTAAAATATGTTAGGGATGTTATAAAAGTGTGCAATATAAATCTTGTGTATGTAGCTACAGAACATCAGTTAGCTGATTTATTTACAAAATGTTTGCTAAAACCCAGACTGTCTGATCTAAGATATCAATGTAAAGTAATGTGGGATTAAGGGAGGGTGTTGTAAGTAATCACAAATTCCTTAGTGTATGTTTTGATGTAACTGTAACTGTTTTTGTATCCTTTCTTATAGCATGCGTTTTGGCAACAGTGTAGTTAGTTGACATATGAGCATGTAACGATATAGTACTGTGTTGTGCTTCCCAATTAAACTTACTTTATGTTTATTATTGGCCTCTGATTCAGTTATTAACATTTAATTATCTTCGATCTTATTTGACAGGTGTAGCGTCTGAAGTGATTAAAGGTTTTAGCTTAACGAGTAATAACTTTCGGGCTGCTATTGAAACTTTAAAGGAAAGAATTGGAATAAAAACGGTAGTTGTTCACTGTCATTTAAATAAGCTTTTGTATTTAACCAGGGACGCGCCAAGCATCTTCTGCGCCGTCGTGCGAAATACTACTAAATCGTGCATCATGCGAAAGCGCCTATATTCAGCAAAAAGTGTGATTACGTTAAATTTTAACCTCCGTTAAGTTTTTGTCTTCGTTAGCCCTTTGACTTTTTACATGATTTGAAAAAAGACACTAATTTGATGATCGTTAAAATTTAACGTAGGTAATCGTTACAGAATTAACACTTCAGACTTGTTGCTCGTATGCATTTTTTATTTGAGGCAAACAGTAAGTACACACACAAAAAAGTGTTATTAAAATTTTTACTGCACAGTAACAAAAGAACAGTGTTAATGTTATAAAACATGTATTCCAAATTATTAAAAAAACAAAAGGTCAAATAAAATATATTTAGATTGCAAATCAATAAAAAGTTAAGAAACACAAAGTTATTTTTTGTTTTGTATAAAAAAATTATTAAAGAAAATTCAAAATATAAAATTTTGTAATTCAGTTGTTATTTATAGCAAAACATGTTATCTGCCTTTTTTACAAAATGTACTTATACGTATTTTGCCATTTTAATTTAAAACGTCGCGTAAATAGTACATAGTGATTTTTAACTTTCATTTTTTACAACTAAATTCACTATACTTACCCTATTTGTGGCTATTTAATGTGAAGAAGTACCTACATTTTGTAAAAAAAGCAAATAGCGTGTTTTGCCATAACAGTACTGAACTATTATAACGCCAGTTTCGTAAGTATTTAAAATTAGAAAAACTGAATGTATAATTAAAACTATGTAATTTTTTAAAAGCATTATTATTAAAAACTACAGGGGGAAAAGACGTAATGTCACATAATATCAATAACGAGAAACATCGACTTTAAAGTTTAGAACTTCCAAGGATTCTTAAACACTATATGTATCAAAACAAAGTTGAGATGATTTAAATCAGTTAAAAATTATCTAAAAAATCATAAAATAATGATTTAAAAAAAAATTGTTTATTTTTTATTTTTTTTAAAATTGTGATTTTATCAACCCTGTATAAAAAAATAAAGTGAATCAATTTTTATTCATAAAATAAAGGTATCTGTGTTGAGTTTTTGAAACGATTCTAACGGAAAATGCATTTTTATGAAAAATAATGTACAATAAACTTGAATATTTTTCCACCCCAAAAAGAGGGAATGTTAAAAAAAAAATTAATTACCTAGTTCAAAAAGGAGGTACCTCTGTCCAGTACTCTGAGGTGCCTGAATAATAAAAATATAGATACTGTGATGGCTCCAAGGCGAAGACGCTTCACTGTTGTGTCCCGGGCGATCACCTGCTAACTCTCCCGGCGTCGACTGGCCGAGACTATTTCCACAACCCAAGAAGTGACTCGAAAAGAGGTGTTTAGTGTTACAAAAACACTTTATTCTTTTCTTGATATGTTCACACAGAAATGCAACTGTACATGAGTCATTACAATACGCAAATGCAATCTGCCTTGCGGTTTACACAGCCCACAGCCGAAAATCAAAAACGCACACGCTTCAACTGTCCCGTCGATCCACGTGGCCCGCTGACGAGATCACGTCAGTCCTCTAAAAGTCCGGCGACCAACGCCTTTCCAAATCTCTCAGCAAAAAGCTCCCTTCAAGGGCTCGCAGTCCCTTTTTAAAACCTTGCTCCCTCGCTGAACTGGTTCCTGGTGACGTCAACCCTTCCGGCGGGGAGCCTTTTTCCACAGCCAGGCGACTTCCTAAGACGCTGTCAAACCGGTCGCGCCGAGCGTGACCTGGCATGAAATTGTCTTTTCATCCCCACAAATCGTTTAGGGACAAACCCTTTGTTGACCAGATTTTCACTCCTGGCACATTGTCGAAGGCGCTATTCCCACTCTATCACAATACTTTTCTACTAGATGACGGCATTAACTCAATTTTCGATATTTTGTGACGTTCTTGTTTTTCTCCTGTGTAAAGCTGATTTGTTAATCGCTTACCTTATTTTTAAATGATTTTTCACAATCAATCATCCTTATAGAAAATCACGCTCACCGGCTCACCGCTCACGACAAAATTAAAAAAATTAATGAACCTGCACTGACCACGAAAGCGTTTAAATAAACCCAACTGATTATATTAATTAACACTCTCAAACACAGTTTATACAAGAAATAGACTGTAACACTAATTTCAGTCACAAGAAATATTTATTATCAAACACAGCACTGCGCTAAGCGAACACTCTGGTCGCCATTGCTCCACAAAAACATATACTACACTTTTAAAGTTCGGCGTGGAGACGCTACCAGCCACACCCTTTTACACACTTAGGTTGCAGCGTTCATGAGTTGAGCCCGCATGAGTTGGGGCCTTAACACCAACATTTTGCAAGCTTAAACCTGAAAACTAGGTAGAGGAGTAGTATAATTTCACCACCGTTCTGGCCGGTCAGTATTGGTAGATGGCAGATAATAAAATTTCACCTCTGGTATTGATAAATAATCTTTGGTTTTATGTAAATTTGTTGCAATAGAGTTTCAAAAAATGTTTAAATTTAACTTGACGGCGCCTTTCACGCTTTGGCGCCGTTGTGCGCCGCACGACCTTGTCCATATGGACGGCGCGTCCCTGTATTTAACTCCTCTTAAGAAATCGAATGATATACATGCTCTTAGAAAGTTGTTAGATATATGAGAAACCGAAATTAGGAATTTAGACGCGTTAGGCATAAAATCTAACAATTACAGCATAGTGCTTTGCCCAGTATTGATTAAATTAATACCTCAGGATATCGTTTTAGAAATTGCAAAACAATGCGATTTAGACGAGAATTGGGATGTTTCAAGGGTGCTTGATATTTTGAAAAAGGAAGTAACATACATGGAGAAAGCTCGAGTTTTGTTTCGTGATAGTCGCGACAGGGAATTTAGTTCTCAATTGAGTTCTTCTCTAAATACAAAAAATGAAAAGCCTCTAAATAATAGGAATGTATCAAAATATCCAACTGCGTCAAATTTATGAAATGATACTGGTAAAAGTTATAATTTATGTGTTGCTTGTACTGACGGAATTTTTTTTTTGACTGAACGTAAGGTGTTTGCTAATTACCCATTAAAAGAAAAAAAAGGATTTCTTATTGAAATATGGATTTTGCTTCAAATGCTTAAAGCGAGGGCATACCAGCAAGTTTTGCAAGAGTAATGTAAAATGTGAGGAGTGTAATAAGAAACATTTAAAAATTATGTGTTGGGAATTTAAATCAGATGGTCAGTTTGAGAATAAGAGACCCGCCTCTACAGAAAACGCGATTACTAATGATAAAGCATTGGCCAATAGAACACATATGCAAGATATCTTATTGCAAACTTTAACTGTGGGATTGAAAAACGGTAGTAAAGAAATCCTTTCAAGAATAGTATTTGATACGGGATCGATGCGAAGTTACGCAACTAAATAGATTATTTCCAACATGGATTATAAAGCGGTAGGACAAGAAACAATGACTCATGGCCTTTTCGGGGTATTGAGGAAACTAGAACGCACAATCGGTATAGGATACATCTAAGTTCTCTGTCTCGAGATTATTTATGTAACTTTGAGGTTTATAACCAAGAGATAATCTGTTCCAATATTCCTAAAATTAAGAATGGTCCTTGGATTAAAGAAGCACAGCAATATGGGGGAAAAAAATTTCAGATTTTGAAGGTTTTATTCTCGAGGGCCATAACAATATTAATATACTTATTGGTGCAGACATTTGTGGAAAGCTTTTGACAGGGAAATTTAAAATATTATAAAGTCGATTAGCTGCAGTAGAAACACTTTTGGAATGGACTTCATTGGGTAAGATTCCTCAAACTAAATGTAATAGTGGCAGTTCTATGCTTGTAGTCTCTTTATTAGCAAAGAATGAAAAAATAGGTGAGTTATGGGATTTAGATCTTTTAAACATAAGGGAACCCGCAGAAAGTAAAAGAAGAGATGATTTAAAAAAAGAAACATTAGCTTTGTTTAATTGAACAGTTAAGAGGGATACGAACGGGAGGTATATCGTTTCTCTTCCCTGGCTTAAAGATCATTCTCCGATACCCTCAAATCGTAATTTAGCAGAAAAAAGATTGCTGTCAACTGTGAGATCATTGAAAACATCCGGGAATTTAGAGGCTTGTCAAAAGGTGTTTAAGAACTGGTCAAATGAAGATATTATTAAGAAGAAAGTGGATTCGGATAACGATGGCCATTTTTTACTTCATAGAGCTGTGATACGGCAGCATGCTACAACACCTGTAAGTCCTGTTTTTGACGCTTCCGCGAAGGGAAAGCATTCTATTTCGTTAAATGATTGTCTTGCAAAGGACCATAATCTAATTGAATTAATACCTGCAATATTACATAGATTTCGAAAGGAAAAGTTAGGACTAACTGCTGACATAAAAAAGGCTTTTTGTCAAACTAGTTTGACCGAAAATGAACAAAAATTTGTAAAATTTCTGTGGCATGAAGACGGTGACTGTAGCAAATTACAATTGTATAAACATTGCCGCGTAGTTTTGGGGATAAATGATTCTCACTTTTTATTAGCAGCTACTTTAACTCATTTATTAGATAGAATTGAAGAACCATTTAAAAGGATAGCTGATAAATTGAAAACGTCCTTTTATGTGGATAATTGCGTTACAAGCGTAGACAATACAGAATAGTTGCGAGAATTCATAAAGACATCAAGGAAGATCTTAGCGTCGGCACAGTTTTACATACAAGGTTGGCAGTTTACACAAACTGATGAAAATTTCCTCGACGATGTGGCTGTAGAGTCCGAAGAAAATTATGATGTAGCAGTCTTGGGGTTGATTTGGAATAAGAAGGATGACGCGATCAGATTGATGCCTTCACCCAACGACAAAGAAGAATACAAAATCATTACGAAGAGATCCGTACTTTATATAATTAATAAAGTGTTTGATCCTATTGGTTTTTACAGCTCCAGCGACTTTAATGCCAAAATTGATGCTATAAAAATGTTGGGAGGAAAAATTTAATTGGGACAGTGCTTTTCTAGATGAAATGGCAAAACCCTTTAAAAAATGGGAAGAACAACTGTATTTATTGAGAAACGCAAAAATTCCTCGTAAACTTTCAGAAATTGATCTAATAAACAGTGAAAAACAGCTGCATATGTTCTGCGACAGTAGCAAATGTGCTTATGCCACATGCATTTTATTAAGAACACAAAATGGGGAAGATATATCTTGTCAACTTGTAAAGCCAAGACGAGAATGGCTCCACTGAAAGAAGTTACCATTCCCCGTTTGGAGTTACTTGCCTGTATGATTGGATCGAGACTAGCAGGAACTATTATCAAAGAACTGAATATTCATAATTTGAAAACTTTTTACTGGACAAATGCCAAAAACGCCCTGTACTGGATAAAGAATGATGGTTGCTGGGCTACTTTTGTACAAAATAGGGTGATAGAAATCAGAAGTTTAACCGATGTTGATGATTGGAATCATGTGCCTGGTCATCTCAATCCAGCCGACTTACCTTCAACAGGTTGTTCCCCCGATGCCTTAAAAAATCCCAGTGGTGGAACGGACCTGACTGGTTGAAAAAGAATCACGAATTCTGGCCTGAAAGTGGCATCCTTCCAGATGCCGAAGTTATTGCTTCAGAAAAAAGAAAAACCGTTATAACAGCTCTCGATGTCTCCGCCCAAGAATTTGATATTTATGAAAAATATTCTTCAAATAAAAAGATGCTAAAAGTAATGGCCTGGCTTCTAAAATTTTATGAAAATATTAAGCAATCGAAAGAAAGTCGTCTATTAACTGACTTAATGGTTTAAGAACTCAATAAAGCAGAACATGTGGTGTTATAATATTTCCAAAGGAAATGCCTTCATGAAGAATATAAAAAAATGTTTAACCTTTCAACTTTTGTTGATGAGAAGGGGTTAATTAGAGTCCGTACCAGAATTTCGATGAGAAAAGATTCAGATATCCAGTAATTCTACCCGCAAGCCATAACATAACATCGAGAATAATCGAAGAAAGGCACCAAGGAATGGATCATGCAGGAGTACAAATTCTTATGTCAAGTTTGAGTGAACAATTTTGGATAATTAGATGTAGGAAGACAATTAGAAAGATTCTTCAAAGATGCATTCAATGCCAAAAATTCTCGTCATAAACAGCTGAAGTGCTGAGTGCTCCGCTTCCAGAAAATAGAGTACGAGATGTCGGTATATTAGAAATTGTTGGAGTAGACCTCTGCGGACCTTTATTTCTGAAAGATGGACAGAAATGCTGGATTGTATTGTACACTTGCGCTATTTACAGAGGGATACACTTGGAGTTAACAATTTCTCTATCAGCTGAAAACTTCCTCCTAACGTTAAGACGCTTCATTGCGAGAAGAGGTCGACCACATGTCATATACAGTGATTATGGAGCCAATCTAGTTGCTGCTAAAAAGAACTAAATTCTATATATTGGAAACAAATAGAAGATTCCGCAGCTTTGAGAAGAACTCACTGGAAGTTCAACCCTCCCTCGGCACCGTGGTGGTGGTGGTGGGCTTCTGGGAACGTTTAATACGAGTGATAAAAGCAATTTTGAAGCGAGTTCTTGGAAAAGCTCGCCTTGACTACGTAGAGCTACACATCATAATTTGTGTTACAGAAAGTATAGTGAATGCGAGACTACTGACATATGTATTGGAAGATCCAAATGACATAACCTCTCACACCCGAAATGTTTTTGAAGGACATACGTGAAACAGGTGTTCCAGATTTGGACTTAGTTGATAAAACCAAGTTAAAAAAGAGATTTACATACCGGAAAAAATTAAGAGAAGATCTCCGTCAACGATTTCGCAGTGAATATTTGGGAACTCTTAGAGAATTTTCACTAGTTAAAAAATCTACTAAAATTAAAGAAGATTTAGTGTTAATAAAAGATGACAATCTGAAATGTTTTCAGTGGCCGATGGCTAGAGTCTTGAAGATGTATAAAGGTAGAAATGGACAGTTTCTTGTAGTAACACTCAAAACAAAAAATGGTGAACTATTGCGTCCATGCCAACGTTTGTGCCCTTTAAAACTTAGTTATGAGAAAGTTCCACCTAGGCCACAACAGCAAACCAGATATGGTCGTGTCGTGGAACCAGTGCAGCGGCTTGGTGTGGACCCTGATAATCTTTATTGAGCATGTCGTACGTCCTGCCCTACTGAAAGTGGGGAGGAAGTTACGTCACCATGAATTTTAATGTTGCGTCACCATGGACTATAGAACTAAAATGATGACCACAGATGGTATTTATGAAAAACTGATTGCTTGGCAACGAGCAAAAAAAAGAATTTTGTTATATATGTAGTATTAGTTGAATAATGCTCGTGTTGTGTTCGTGTTCTTGTATGCAGAATAAAATGATAAAAAGAACGGCGGACATGCTTTTCCCCCCTCTGACAGTAAGCTATGCATACGGTTTTAGGAGCTTAAAAGAGCGGATCTAGCTCGGCAAAGTGGCAGTCGAGAAGCACTATACAGGTAAGATACCTTGTCTCTAGTTGCTACGTAACACGGCTAAAATTGGCCAGAACAGGGTTTGAGGATAACCATGTTGTCCGTAACAAGGGTACCGGAAAAGAGAAATTTCATAGAAAAGAAACCAGGTTCCCTAATGCTGCAAGTCTGTTTTCAGCTAAAGAGCCAACTTGTATTTTTTGCGAAAAATTGCATGACAGCAAAGACTGTATAACAGCTAGATTACTATTTCTCCAAGAGAAAACTGAAAGGGTGAGGGAAAAGAATTGCTGTTTGAAATGCTTAAAAAAGGGTCAACGTGCCAAGACATGCAAAATTTTTGTACGGTGCCATGTATATTCTAAACCTCATACGGAAATATTCTGTCCAGAATGGGTTAAGATAAAATCGGGGGAATGGTACGCAGCTGCTGCTGAAATTGTACAGAGCACTGTAACACAAGGATCATGTTCTAGGGTAATAGAATTGATTACTGTAGAAGTAACAATTAAGGGAAATACTTCTAAGAAGGTCACGGCTCTGTTTGACAGTGGGTCACAAAAGAGTTACATTTTGAAGAGAACCACAAAAGAGATAGGTTTAAAAGAAATTTCCACAGAAAACTTAGCTCATTGTTTAGTTTGAATTCCTAGATCAAAAAGTAATTTGTGGGAACTTACCCCGTGTTCCTAAAGAAACCGTACTTAGAGAGCTGAAGAAACACGAGATCTGGCTAACCGATGTAGGCTCGGGATGCCCTGAAGTCGAGCTATTAATAGGTAGTAACATTTATGGTCAGTTGTTAACAGGACGTGTTAAACAGTTGCAACAAGGTCTCACTGCAATACAAACAAAAATTGGATCGACTGTATGCGGAAAACTGGGTGGTCCTGCCCAAACGCTTTGTACAAGGGGAACTGCTATGTTAATAAGCAACTTGGCCATGAGAGATATGAAAGTACCTGAGCTGTGAAAACTTGAGACCATTGAGATTTTAGATCCGGTTGAAATAGTGTCTAAACAAGAAGATGAAGAATTAGCTCACGAACATTTCTTCAAAGAAGTAACGAGAAAGGATGAAGGCCGTTAATGTGCGAGTCTCCCCTGGGTAAATGACAAAAGGGAAATCCCGCGCAATAGACAAGTCGCTGAAAGGAGATTGATGATCGTGACACGCAAGTTGCAGACTCTGGGTAAATTGGAAGATTACAACCAGCTAATTCAAGAATGCGAAGAGGAAGACATCATAAGTAAAGTCCCAGATGTTGATCTAAGATTTGAGGGACATTACCTACCTCACCATCCTGCAATAAAACTTCAGAGTTTGTCGACTACCACCAGACAAGATTTCGAAATTGGGAACAACGCCCTCGTTAAACTACTGTCTTTTCAAAGGGCCCAATTTGATTGAACAGATTCCATCCATTATATTAAGATTTAGAGAGAAGCCGGTTGCTGTCATTGCTGATATTCGTCGTGCCTTTATACAAGTTGAGGTGCACGAACATGACCGCCAGTTTTTGAGGTTTCTGTAGTGGGAGAAGCCGGAGAAGATACAAGTATATCAGCATAGTAGAGTTATTTTCGGGGCTACGTGTAGTCCATTTCTACTTGGGGCAGTTATCAAGTTTCATTCATCCAACGCTTCAGAAGAGCAAAACCAGATTGCTTCAAAACTCGCTAAATCCTTTTATGTAGATAATCTGGTTACTTCAATAGATAAAATTAGCGATCTGAAAGAATTCGATGTGAAATCAACATATCTTATGGAAGAAGCCAAAATGAAATTAAGAATGTGGGAATAGGGCCCATTAGAAGAAAAGGAATTTTTATATGGGGAAAACTTGTTTAAAGAAAACCCCAAAAATACCGTTCCAGTACTAGGTTTTCTGTTGGATAAAAGGGAAGATTACTTAATGATTAATATCAAATTTGATAAGAAAATAGAAAGCTTGTCGAAACGACACATTAAGTCATTTGTGCAAGGAATCTTCGATTCCCATTGGTTTCACGGCCCCGGCGTTGTTACCGGGTAAATTAATGCTGCTAGAAGCTTGGTCCACAAAAATAATTTGGAATACTCCTCTTCCCGATAAAATTCAAAGGGTTTTCAAACAATGGTATGATGAATTAAAAAATTTATCTAGTGTGAAAATTCCAAGATGAGTAGGCCACGGGGAGAAGCAAAGTTGGTCACTACACACGTTCTATGATGCCAGCCAAAAGGCCTTTGCTACCGTTATATTCCTTCGTTGTGAAGACGGAAAGCAAATTTCTGTGCTACTCTTAAGTGCAAAGGCCCGTCTCTCACCAAAGAAGAACGTGACTATACCACGTTCTGGAGCTTCTTGCTTGTGTTCTAGGAGCACAATTGAGAGATTATATCCAGAAGTCCTTAGCTTTAAAAACAGTTCCAACCTGTTATTGGACTGATTCTTCGACAGTACTTGCGTGAATATGAAGAAACAGTCAATGGGGTACATTTGTAGGGAATAGATTAATAGAGATTTGAAAGCTCACCGAAGTTCATCTATGGTATTTTATACCGCGTCACCTCAACCCGGCCGATTAACCTTCTCGTGGTACCCATCCTCAAAAATTCGTGAAAAGCAGATGGTGGGAGGGACCACATTGGTTAAGAATGTCAAAAGATGAATGGCCCAGGATAGAAACACCCCTCAGGAGGAACTTGTAAACGCCGAGACAATAAAAACCGTGGCTACGACTTTTGATGGCAGTTTCGAAACTCCTTTCATGGATTTCATAAGAATTTCACGATTATCAAAATTCATCAATGTTATATGTTGGGTTAAAAGATTTATTTCGAAGTGTAGCAGAGAATTTTCTTTGGTTAATGATTCAGAGAGAAAATTTTGGGGATGTAAAAGATTCTGTGAAAGGACTACTTATGGTTACGGACCAAAATAACATCATTCGTATCAAGACAAAAATTTTGGATCGAGAAGATGAGTTAAATTTTCGTAATCTTATATTGTTACCCTCCAAACATCATGTTGTCTCGTGTTTGATGCGAGATTGTCATCTAAGGAATTGTCACTCTGGACTCTAGATTATAAGATCCTTGTTGTGGGAGAAATTTTGGATATCTTCAAAACGAAACATCAGGAGTGTGCTATCGAAGTGCGTCAAATGTAAAAGATTTTCAGCGAAAGCCATTGTCACTCTTCCCATTCATCTCCCTCATCTCCCATTAGACAGAGACTCAAGAACGTTTGAAGTTGTGGGTATAGACCTTTGCGGCCCGCTCTTTCTTGAAGGGAAAACGAAAGCTTAGATCATACTTTTCACATATGCCGTCTACAGGGCGATACATTTAGAATTGGTGACAAGTCTATCGACAGAAGCCTTTATCCATTCTATAAGATTCATAACGAGGAGAGGAAGATCCATCACCATATACACGGATAACGGAACTAATTTTACAGGTACTAACAACATTTTGAAGAACCTACATTGGGGGGAAATAGAAACTTCTGAAGATCTTGTACCACTGAAATGGAAATTTATACCACCAACAGCGGCGTCGTGATGGGGCGGTTGGTGGGTGCGTCTGATTTGATCCGTCAAAGCATCTTAATCAGAATTTTAGGTCGCTCATTCCGAAGAGTTGAAAAAATAATACCAAAACGGTCCTGATTTACCACTTCGGCTTAAAAAGTTTCTACTTTCGAAAAGAAGCTTATGCGCATGCAGAAAGAAAATGTCTCTTCTCTCCATTCCTTAGCGGTATGAAGGCTTTTGTGACTGGCGCAGAGACAAGCAAAAAATGTTTTTGTCAGTTGTTGCTGTCGCTGTTGGTGTGGAGCCACTATATCAGTCTACTGAATTTCGAACTAGTGATTATGAATTTCAATTTCCTTAAGGATCTGTACTACAGCTCATAGGATCGAAAACAGTAATTCCTAACCTTTGTTTCGAGAGAACCCAAGAGGAAAAAATTGGTTTCATCGTTTCAAACAATATTTTAAATTTGGGAGCATCAATTCCTGTATTTCTGACGTTCTGAGTAACAAAAAAAATCCTTCTTCTGCTTCAACATTTCTAACTTATTTCCTATGAATAGCACTCGCTGGGTTACAGCCATTTCGCAACCAGTAAAACCAATGCAGGCTGAAAAATCTCGGTCATTTGTAAGTGTTCATAGGCTTTTATGTTTGCTATTGTTCTTTTTTACATTCACAACGAGCATTGAGAAATCTGTGCTAGAATGTAGCAGAGACTTTCGCTCTTTTTAAGACAGTAGTCAAAGGCTACTGTCTTAAAACTGTCTTAACTGCCTTAAATAAAGTACTAGGGTAGCTAGCCTGAACGAACTACATTAATAAGAAGATTATATCTTACATTTTTATTTATGTTGTTGAGAGCAGTGTTACTGAACTTATGATTTGCAACATAAAGGAATGGTGCTTTATTTAACTGTATGTGTTTCTACTGAATTGTTGTAAGAATTATATGAAATGTTAATGAGATGTACTGTATATAAAATAGGAATTGTAGAAAGTGTAATAGATGATTGTTAAAAACGCAAGCATATACATTTGAAGGATCATTTGATTAATAAGTTGATAAGTATCATTTAATATTATTAGAAATGTTAGGAATATATATATATATATATATATATATATATATATATATATATATATATATATATATATATATATGTATATATATATATATATATATATATATATATATATATATATATATATATATATATATATATATGTATATATATATATATATATATATATATATATATATATATATATATATATATATATATATATATATATATATATATATATATATATATATATATATATGTATATATATATATATATATATATATGTAATTGATGATATACCGATTTGGAACTTTTCCGTTACCCGGGCGCAAGTGATAAATCGCCAAATATGGTAAGTCGCATTTTCAGCCGTTTTTTTTGTTAATTGTAACTCGCGTGATATTAATTATTCATTAGGTTCCTATTTTTTATCAGAAATGACGTGATTCATGGGGATCGACGCATTAAACATATTCTTCCATCAATTAAAAAACTGGCGTTTAGGGGAAAGTAGGGTAAGATGACGAAGCGAATAAGATGACGAACTCTGTATTTCTCCGACGCAATCATAGATAGCAGCACCTGTCCAGGCAATTCTTAAGACTCTAGTATTGGGTTATGACGCCCACTACACATAATATAAGTTGAGATCGTTTTGTGTGTAGTGGCGACTCAAATGTATTTCTTTAATATGTGTTTGTAAATTTTGGACTTCACAGCGCAAGGAATTACCCGACTACGGTAAGTTATTTTTTCTCTCTCAAAATACAACTCGTAACGTTAAAAATCATGTATGTTATAGTTTATTTACGATAAGCTTGGATACTGATAAACAAGTTGAAATCGAAAATGGCGTTGTGGGGTAAGATGAAGAGGAGCCTACCTTAGAATTAGTACTGTCCAGATTGCTGTGAACGGAATCAGAGCTACTGGCATTGAGCCTCTATACAGCAATATTTTCACAGACGAAGATTTTCACGCTTCATACACCACTGATGTTGTTGAAAACAACCAATTAGTTTATCCTACCGTTTGTCAGCAGCACATTTCACCGGCCTTTCCTGCTGAACCTACCATTTCATCAACCCTATCTCCACAGCCATCAACTTCCTCAGCTCTTCCTCCACTTCCGATGGCCAACAACAAAACAACTAGGAAACCAAGAAAGAAACTGCCTTCTTACCACATTTCTTGATCTCCTGTAAAACAAGCTCTTGAAAAAAAGAAGAAAGAAAAACTATTGATGGAACTGAAACGACAGGAAAGATTGAAAAGGACAGCTGAAACATTAGCGTCAAAGAAAGCTAAATGTTTTCCGAAATCGCCTAGAAAAAGTAGCAAAACTAGAATGCATCAACGGGATTACTGGTCATCTGATGAGTCATCACAAGAACTTGTAAGACCTTGTCTGGGTCGTGCGTGGAGTGGTTGCTTGCTGCGGGTCTATATGCACCGTCGGGATTTACCCAGTGGGGCTTCGGCCAGGTCGGGCCCGATGCGTGCTTTTTGGGAGTCATCACAAGAAGGAGTTCCATGTGTGGAGGACGACGACTATGATAGTGAAACATTATTGGAAAAAGACTGCATTATTTGCGTGGAGGAGGGAAAGGACGAATTATGGTATCAGTGCTTCAGGTGCAAATCTTGGGCTCATGCTCAATGTTCCGGCTGGGATGATAATAAAGCGAAAGACAGACCCTGGAAATCCGATTTTTGTATATGAACTACACTGGTGTAAGAAATTAAGAGAATTTGCAGACTTTCCTACACTGGTGTAAGAAATTAAGAGAATTTGCAGACTTGGTCGATTATCTCTGAAACTACTGTGCTGATTTTAATGAAATTTGATATGTACTGTGGCGGTCACGCGAAGAAGATGAAATCATCATGTAGATTTTCATGCAAATTCCTAGCGTGATCGCCTGCGCATGTGCGAGCTTCCCCAGAGCGACATATAAGCGGGCTCCACTCGACTCTAGCGGGGAGAGAGAGCAGTGATCCGCCTGGCCGCACGCTCACAACATAGTGTTCCCGTCGAGCTCTTCATGTGCTCAAGCTGCAGAATATTTCTGGTAGTTATCGTCAATTGCTGTAGCACCGGATTCTTCAACTTCACCCACTAAAGAGTGTTCCCGTGTACCAGTGTGTGTCTCACCATTGATAAGCTGTACCCTAAGATCGCCTCACAGGACTCTTGTGCTGCCAGTCGTAATATGAATTTTATTGTGTTATTAGTATCGGTAGTTATATTATTTATTGATGTTTTTAATTGTAAGGGCAATAGTAGTTATTGCAATATTGCTAGTTTTCAATGGTTTTATTATATTCCAATGATTGTGAACAGGGTTCATCAATAAACTGTATTGCATTATTTAACAAGTCTACTGTATTTACAGATACACTGTAAACAGCCCACGAGAGTGGGGATATGTGGTAGGTGTTTTGGGAAAACAATAACCTTCTGTAAATATCTAGCTGTAAATATTTCTAAGTTAAAATATTATATACCGGCACCTCCACACTGGTGACCCGGAATTCTGTTTACAGTATTATTTAATTAATATATATTGCTGTCTTTACTCGTTTTTGAATGTTTTATATAACTACCAGTAGATTTATACTGAAAATTAGTGTATGAATTATGCCAACCACAGTATGCTCAGGCATGCAATAACTGCTCTGGAAACCCGCTATAGGTGCACTGGCACTCTCCCAGGTTGAGATTCTAACCTAATTCTCACTAGCTGAATATCTGTTCCTACTGCATTAACAGGAAAAAATGCCCAGCTAGCCATCTGTAGTCATAATGACTGACGATAAAACCGAGGTCCGAGGGTCAGGTGTTTCCGATATAGCACGAGTTGCATTCAAACCACCGCCATTCTGGGATACAAATCCACGAGTTTGGTTTTTACAACTCGAATCTCAATTCAAGTTAGCTGGTATAACAGCCGACGAAACTAAATTTCACTCGGTTATTTCGGCAGTTGATACAAAGACTCTAAGTAGAGTGTCGGATATTGCAGAGAAACCCCCGTCAGACAACTTGTACGGCACGTTAAAGCAGCGTATACTTGATTTGTATTCTAGGTCAGACGCAGCCAGACTTAGGCTTCTCTTTCAAGACATACAATTGGGAGATAGGACGCCTTCCCAGCTCCTACAAGAAATGAGGAATTTAGCTGAAGGAGATATTAAGGACGACGTTTTAAAGAGTCTGTGGTTACAGCGCCTTCCGCTGAACACACAACAGATCCTGTCCATTTCTAACGATCCCCTGCCAAACCTCGCGAAAATCGCTGATAAAATTATGGAAATTTCCCCCATAACACCCACGGTTACAGCCGTAGCACAGTCAAGTGAGTTGAATTCTATTAAAACTGAATTGTCTAACATTAAGAAAACTCTTAAGTCTCTACAAGAACGCAGAGATAGACAAAGTCGCTTCAGATCAAACTCTGGATCTCGAAACCGTCTCAGGTCGAATTCAGAATCTCGTAAAAATGCTAATAGATTATGTTGGTATCATCACAGGTTTGCAGATAAAGCTAAGATACATTGATACAATACAAAACAAATAACCATTCAATAATTGTAATACACACGCATGATCGTGCATAACACTCGTTGGAGTAGGAAGGTATGAAACAGCGGTTGCAGAATAAACAAAAAATGGGTTAATAGATGGGTTAATAGGGGGTATGGTCCCCTCTTGCAGATATACGGGTCTCGCAGCGTGATTTCATACTTGAAATAAGGCAGTTTATCATTTCCCGTGGCAATTGGTCCCACTCGTTCAGCAACGCTGTTTTCATTCCCTGGATGGTTCTCGGAGGGGGGGGGGGGGTGTGAGTTGCAATTGCCCTCTCCAGAGCGTACCAGACATGCTCTATAGGATTGAGGTCTGGAGATCTGGCTGGCCAATTCATCCGGCGAATATCCTCACTCTCTAGAAATTAGTCGACCAGATGAGCTGTATGCGGCCTCGCGTACCTATCGTCCATTAAAATCAACTCAGGGCCAACTGCACCCTGAAAATGCGAACATAGGGCTCCAAGACCTCATCCCTATACCTCACACCAGTCACAGTGCCTCTTTCAAAGACGTGGAGAGGTGTGCGGCCATCCAACATGATGCCTGCCCAGACCATTAAACATCCTCCGCCACAATGGTCGATTTCGTGGACATTGGAGGGTAGGTAGCGGGTCCCCGGTTCTCTCCATATGAACGTACGGCGAGAATCAGTGTTTAGGCTGAACCGAGACTCATCAATGAAGAGAACGGTCGCCCATTGATCCATACTCCAATGTCTATGCTCTCTGCACCATGATAAACGGATTCTCCTGTTCATAGAATTAAGCGGGACGCAAACAGCAGGTCTTCTTGCAAACAACCCTCTCTCATGAAGTCTTTTGGAAACAGTCACCCTTGATACATGGGTTCCTGTGGCTGCATACAAGTCACGAGAGAACTGAGAAGCTGTAGCACTCCTGTTACGCCTCGCTATAATCGACAAATGGCGATCTTCTCTGGCCGTCGTGGCTCTTGGATGACCTTGCCCAGGCTTTCTCTCGATGGATCCGGTATCCTGGAACTGTTTCCATATGTTACACACGACGCTGGGCGTTAAATTAAACTCTCTACAAATTTGGACTTGAGATTGGCCTGCTTCTAGCCTCCCCACAATTCGCCACCTCATTCCATCATCTAAACGTTGGTGGTTACTCATTTTTACTGTTACAATTTGAAATTAACCGATTGCTGCAAAATAACACCAAGAATTAATCCATTTTTTTGTTTATTCTGCAACCGCTGTTTCATACCTTCCGACTCCAAAAAGTGTTACGCACGATCATGCGTGTGTATTACAATTATTGAATGGTTATTTGTTTTGTATTGTATCAATGTATGTGCATATCAAATTTCATTAAAATCGGTACAGTAGTTCTAGAGATAATCGACCAAGTCTGCAAATTCTCTTAATTTCTTACACCAGTGTATGTTTTTTCTTAATTTTTGTATCTTATTCTTTAAGTTTTTGTTTTATTATGGGTAATCTGTCATTGTATTTTTAGTGTTATCTGTGCTAAGTACCTAAGTGAAATTGTTTCTCTGCATTTTTTAAAATAAACCTTTATATCTTGATTTATATTGTTATCGATTCGTCATCTTACCCACCGCCCTTAGTCATCTTACCCCACCTAATGGGTAAGATGACAAAAATTACTTTCTTGGGGGGAAGGGAATATTTTGCCATCTTCCAAGAGGAGATGAAAAGTTTCAATTTTTTTTTTTATAAAACATAAAGGTTGAAAGAAGTCTTTCTGTAAATTTCAGGTTTTTAAACCACTTATTGAATTCAGGAAAAATATTTGAAGCTTAAGTTCGTCATCTTACCCCACCTTCCCCTAAATATTACAATAGTTTTAACCTACAAAATCGTGCAGTTTCTTGCCGAGATTACATTCATGACGAAAATTTGGGAATTACCTGTAACGGAAGAAGAAGCTGTACGTTTTTTTCTTCAAGAAAAAGATATTTTATCGGAAAATAAGACGTGTGCTAAGAGTCATGAAAGGAAGTTATATTTTGGAAATGACATTCGATGGCGGTATAATGCTTCTATCTACCGCAGCAAAATGAGCATTCGTCAAGAAAGATGGTTCCAACGCGTTTGAATTTTTTGACAGCTTTGAGATTTATTTACAGTTGGAGCGAAGAGTTAACTTCGGTAAAATGGTACGAGAAACATCTGGAAATGAATCATAATACAGTTGTTGACTGGAATAATTATATGCGAGAAGTATGCGTTAATTCTGTAATGGATCGTGATGGAAAAAAAATAGGAGGGCCCGATTTGATAGTCGAAATAGATGAAAGTATGTTTTGAAGGCGAAAAAACGATGTGGGAAGCGTTCTTCCTCAACAGTGGATATTTGGTGGTATCTGCCGGGAGACGAATGAATGTTTTCTGATCCCGGTACCAAACCGATCCCTTAGCGTACTTTTAGAAGCTATCAAGCAAAATATCAAGGAAACATCTGCGATTTATTCCGATTCTTGGAAAAGCTACAACACCACAAAACTTGAAGAGCAGGGTTTCCACCATTTTAAAGTGAACCACAATTTTGTTGACCCAGAAACTGCCGTACATACCCAAAAGATCGAGCGTCTGTGGGGAAGCGGAAAATGGAGAAACAAAAAACATCGGGGAACAGTATTTGGAATCATACCTTGCTGAATTTATGTGTAGCCCAGTCAAAATAGGTTTTATGGCTAAAAAAAATATGAAAGTTTTGAAAATTGGTGGAGATGTTTGTTTAGGCATGCTAATGAACATACTAAAAGTCCCCACCGATCAGACTTGAGCTTTCGCCGCCATCTTGGAAAATGTGGACACATTTTTGGTTTTTCGGAAATAACTTTAAAAATATTGATTTTATAAAAAATAATTAAATGCAAAAATTAAAGAACATTAAATTATGAACAAAAATCATTCATAACATTTTTTTATATGTCTAACAGGAACAAAGATAATTGACTTTGAAAAGAGCGCACTATCACACCTGTGACGCGCAAGCGCGGTTCGCCATCGCGGTGGGGGGAAATACCCTCGCATGTGCATACCATAATTAGCCAAATTAGTTTTACACTAAATGGGAAGGTTTTTTGTATTTTTTCAAATAACTAGGGAAATATTAACTTTATGTAAAAAAAGTTTATTTCAAAAATTAAAAAACATTAAATTATGTACAAAAACGGTTTTATACATATTTGTCGTAAACCTAACAGGAACGAAGATATTGACTATAAAATGCGCGTTGATAATGGAGGTAGCTTTAAAGTCTCGTTGCAGGCGCTCTTCTTTGAATATCTAACCTCTCCCACATTTCGGCATTCTTTAAACACAAGAAAATAGACAATGTTTTTGGCTATGTAGATAATTAATCATTATTAATTTTATACATGAATGTAGTAAACTTGGGGGTATTCACTATCAGATTTCCATTGCGAAAAATTGTTCAAGCTTACCTACTTCAGGATTTACGTGTTTTTTTCGGTACGGGATTCTCCCCTTCCTCAGGCATGTATCATCGTCATCATCAACAGGGGTGATGCCATTCTGACATACCCCATTGCAATTATTGCAGGACGTTGTGCAGTTGATGCCTGCTTTCCGACATCAGCATCTTACTCCATTGTCAGTCTTACAGTTGCAAAACACCATGTTTAAAACGGAATCGGGAGCTACTGCATCCATAGTTGTGATGGGCACAAGAATTTTCTCTTGACGCTTCCAGCCTCACAGGCAGTTGGGCCTTTCTTTTTCAGGTGCTCCAAAGTCTTCGTCATTTTAATTTCGATGGCTCGTATTTGAGTGTGTGCGTTTAAGGTTTCTTGCGATGGTAGTTCAGTAGCAAAATCTCGAAACAACTCACGGAGATTTTTACATTCCAAATCCGATATGTCCATGCCGTCAAAAATTATTTTTGCTAAAGCTGTTTGGGTCAATAAATGAGCTCGGACTGCCCTAGCATATGCATGGCCAGGCAACATTTTTTCTACTGACGTAGGTGCATAAATCAAAGTTAGTATTTCTTTCAACCCACTTCCAGCCATTATGTACCCAATGCAGCCTAAGAATGACATTAAAAGATGGAATCCAAGCCTCACAATACAACTTGATAATAATGGATTGGATGTTGCTGCGACTATCTCTCGAGCTTTAATATACAGTGGTTGGTCAAACGTGAGTATGCAAGACTTTTGGTGCATTTTAACACACTGCTGGGCAGCAAATTTCAGCTCAGGGAAAATGGTGTCATACTTGCTTCGTGGTAAATTAACAAAAGGAAGGGGTATTACTTTGGTCTTTTCACAAGGCTGGTTTCTGGTTATATAATGGAAAAATCCTTTCCATTCAGGTATCTGTGGAAGACCTAACCACTTAGCACACATCCAGGAGATATTAGATGGTTTAGGCAGTGGTAAATCTTCCGCTAAAGGATTTAAGACATTCAAATATTCGATAGTAATTGTTTGTAACCCAGGCCCTCGAAAATTTTCAAACGTTTCTAGAGGAATGATTCCCATTTTGCCTACGGTCGATGCGGATGTAAGTTCGGTTAATTTTTTTATCTTCGTCTCGGGTTCCACTGTTGACGCTGGAGTAAAACAAGCAATGCCCCCCATGCTATGAAACGTATTCAGACCATCGATTGTCGACACATTGAAATCTGCATTGTCAAATACGAATTGGCAGAATGATCCCTCGCGCATTTGGGGTTGCGGATGATTTATGGCTCACATGTCAAGTGTTTGGGCTTCATAGTAAGAAGAACAAAATCCCAAATTCGAGAGCATTGTTATTAAATTCTTGGAACAGAACTTTTTGTACACAAATAAATCAAGACCATTGAGCAGAGGAGACATAAATGATCGTGACCTTAGCGCTAATATAATGACGTGAGCTATTGAAGTGACTTTTTTTCCGCCTTTTTTTTAATAATCAAGTGCTCCAAAAAAGATTTTGGGCTTTCTGGAATTCCCTTGTTCACATCTCTGAAAAAATTATCACTTGGAGGGTAGCAATGAGTGTCATAAACTGGTGTCTGGATATCTTCTTTTATTATGGCTGCAGCAGTTTGTACTATTCGTAGACGCTCCTCACGATCATTTCGTATCCTTTTGTCGTACCAAGAGTCTGATAAGACTTTCATTCCAGTATTACGTAAACATATGACAGTTACTTTTTTGGAGTTTGAAGCAAAAATAATGCCATCCCCGTATTTTTGTTTCAACTTATTTCTCAAAGTGATGTCGTCTGGAACTAGCCCTGTAATTTGAGATTTGAGTTCAGGTAGTGAGAATTGTCAGTCGTCATTATTATCAAGGAAGAAGGATATTTCGTTTACAGCTGCTGAGGCGTAATCCGACTCAGGCCGCCCTCTCTTTCTGATTGGTGCAGTGTGTAGAAAAAAAGTCATGAAGTAATCTTGGTGATAAATCGCATCAGCTGCAACTAAATCAGCAACGTTTATTATACGACACTGAACTTCCTCTCCCCACTGGTCATGTCTATTCTCTGCAGCTTTAAAAACTTTGTGTTTCATTTCGAGACTCCTAACTTCCAACCAAACTATAACCAATTATTCGTATATAGTTCTTCGTCTGTCAGTTGGTTTTTTCTTTTGTCTTGCTTTGAATTCTTCGTCTATCACTGCCGTACAAAAGAAACATTTTGTTCGAAAATCGAACTGAGGTAAAAAAGATCTTAAACTTACCGCGCGCTCTTCACTTTGGGATGTTGACGCGATTTCTGCATTTCTTTTTGAATCAACTTTTATATTTCCTGGTCTGGTGTAATTTATCCGACACAACGAATGAACCGAAACAGATTTTAAATGTTCCAACTGTTCATGCTTATTGTCTTTTCTTTGGACATTAGCTCTCTTTAAAGCGTCGATCCTCTTTTCTCCTACATTCACGAAATCATCATTTGACATTAATTTTTTACTTATAAAACATAGTTCCGTATCAGCCATTGTTCACAGACGTACACGGAACGGTGACTAACTATTAACTGGCTAGGAAAATACTAGGGTAAGACCGATTTGGCGCCTTACGATATACACATGCACGTGTCTTCCAGCCATCGCGATGGGCACCCACGCATGCGCGTCCCTGGTGTAATAGTGCGCTCTTTCCAAAGTCAATTATCTTTGATCGTGTTAGACTTAAAAAAATATAATATATGTTTTTTGTGCATTGTTTTTTGTAGAAGCTACCTCCATTATCAACGCGCATTTTATAGTCAATATCTTCGTTCCTGTTAGGTTTACGACAAAAATGTATAAAATCGTTTTTGTACATAATTTAATGTTTTTTAATTTTTGAAATAAACTTTTTTTACGTAAAGTTAATATTTCCCTAGTTATTTGAAAAAATACAAAAAACCTTCTCATTTAGTTTAAAACTAATTTGGCTAATTATGATATGCACATGCGCGGGTATCTCCCCCCACCGCGATGGGGAACTGCGCTTGCGCGTCTCAGGTGTGATAGTGCGCTCTTTTCAAAGTCAATTATCTTTGTTCCTGTTAGACATATAAAAAATGTTATGAATGATTTTTGTTCATAATTTAATGCTCTTTAATTTTTGTATTTAATTATTTTTATAAAATCAATATTTTTAAAGATATTTCCAAAAAACCAAAAAAGTGTACACATTTTAGAAGATGGCGGCGAAAGCTCAAGTCTGATCGGTGGGGACTTTTAGTATGTTTATTAGCATGCCTAAACAAACATCTCCACCAAATTTCAAAACTTTCATATTTTTTTTTGGCCATTCGTCAAAATCGGGTCTATTTTGACTGGGGTAGTGGAGAAGATTAACAAATGATCCATTTCAAAAAATTCTGAACGATGTAAAAAGTTTTTGGCCTTCCCCGTAATGAAGTGACTGAAGTTTTCTTTTTGGTGTGTGTGTGTGTGTGTGTTTATTTTACTATTAAATGTGTTACCATTAAAAGTGTGTTTATTTATGTGTGTACTTTGTTGACTAAAAGTTGCCAACAAATCACCTTACTAAATGTGTTACTATTAAAAGTGTGTGTTATGTGTGTGTGAAGAAAGCTAATAAAGTTTGTGATTCATTTGTTTCCAATTTTTATTCATGTTAATTTCGGGGTTATATAGTTGGGTCTTTGAACTTAATCGTGTTCTCTCACATGATTCATACCCGTTGATCTGTCATCTTCTTCCAACGTTTTGTGTGTGACAATGCTTCTTCAAAATTTAGTCCATCTATCACCTATTAAACTGTTTTCCTAGGGTTGTTATGTCGGAGACTTTTCATTCTCGCCAATGGCGATACTTAATAAGGCGAACGCCAAATGCGCCCGGCTAACGGAAAAATACCTAAGAGGGAGGGGTATATGAAGAATTGTTATGATTACATTTTAAATAACGTAGAAATTGTAAATAGTACTATAAATCGATTGGAGGTATAAATGCAAGTATATTTGTAAGATGGTTATAGTATGGAATTGATAAGTATGATTTAAAGTTAAGAGTTTGTATAATTGATGATGGTAAGATTTATATGATATGATGTGGTGATTATACTGTACATAAATTATAAATTGTAAATAAGTGATATTGATTGCTATGGAAAATATATGCAAGTATATCTATAAGATAGTTACTAATAATGAAATGTTAAGTACACTGGTTATCAAAAATTAAGGAAAAGTCACAAAAATAGCGATTACTCAAAAAGTTAAGCGTAGAATTTAATGAAACTTATACACATTATACAACATATAGGTAGGTATAAAATAGCATAAAAAGAAGTCGCAAGACAATTATGGTGTTATAGAAACTAGCATATGTATACAATGAACAAATCGGTTTCGTTTGGAGCGCTACGGTCAACTTTTTGCTACACGAGGGCTAATTAGACCGGGACCTACAGTTTAAAGGCGATTCCGAACGGCTACAAACACCCATGCCAAGAGTGGGACTCGAACCCACAGGATCTGAACCGAATGCCAGCGCCCTAGCCATTCAGCCAACACCTGGCATGAACAAATCGGATGTGTCAGTTTGGTATAGGAAAAGTACCTTTAATATGGCGTATGATCCCTCCGAGAAGCAATACAGCACATACAGCGATGTGTGATGCTGTCAATTATGCTGTCTATGCGTTCGGTAGGAAGTGAGAGCCATTGCTCTTGCAAAGCAATTGAAAGCGTGACTAGGGTCCTAGGAGGAGGATGGAGAGCAGCTATAAGTCGTCCTAAAGTGTCCCAAACATGCTTGATAGGATTCAGGTCCAGTGATCCAGCTGGCCACTCCATGTGCTGAATTGTTTCCTGCTCAAGATAAGAATCCACGATGCGAGCCCTGTGCGGTCTCGCGTTATCGTCCTGTAGCACGAAAGCATCACCAATCGCCACGGCAAAAGGGCGCACATTAGCATCAAGGATGTCATCTCTATAGTGTGAGCATTAACATTTCCACGTTGAAAGACATGGAGGTCTGTGCGTCCACCCAAAGAGATACCACCCCAAACACAGACACTGCCTGATCCGTATGCATCTCTTTCACGGATGTGTGATGGATGAAAACGAGATCCATGTTCTCTCCAAATCAAAATACGCCTACTATCGCTTTGGAGGCTAAACCTGGACTCATCCGTAAAGAGAACAGCCCTCCATTGATCACGCATCCAGTAGACATGTTGACGTGCCCACTGCAAACGTTCCCGCCTATGGCGTGACCCAAATGGCTGGTCGCCTCGCAAAAATAGCACCTTCGTATAGCCTTCTACGCACGGTTGACGTTGATACCAACCTTCCGGAGCTTACAGTGAGGGAGGATCTGAGTTCAGACGGAGTTGCGGTTCTATTCCTTCGTGCGCATAATGACAAATATCGGGTATAGGCACTCGTTGTAGCGTATGGCCGTCCTTGGCTGGACCTCCTGGATGCCGAATCCGTTGTTAGAAATTGTTGCCAAAGTCTATGAACCACAGACGGATTCACATTTAACCATCTGGCTATTTCTGTCTGACTGTGTCCTGCCTCTAGTCTCCCAATAGCTCGCCATTGCAGTTCTTCAGTTAAATGATGCCTGGAGGTCATTGTTACTATTTGGCTATGCCAGATGTCTAATCTCAGCTTCGCAGCGACAATTGCCGCCTTGCTCTGAGACATGCACTTTTATGCTCCTCGAAAATGTCGTAATTCGACTGCAGCGCCACTATTTTGCATAATGTAGTATTGTTCAGCACCTTTTGCTGAACAACATATTCAAATTTTAAACATATTGGCCTAGTTTTAAACGTGATATCCCTCTTTATGTGATTTTTCTTTAATTTTTGATAACAAGTGTACAAGTTGATTTTATCACAAATGTCAAAATTACTAATGATAGAAAAATGTTTGAAATAGTTAGCCTCCAAGAAATTTAGGTTCCAAATTGTAATACATACAGCGAATAATAAAGAAAGGAGTGTCAATGGATCAAAGAATGGGGACAGTAAAATATGGGTTTCGTTAAGAAAATTTTGAGTTTGGGGCGCGGCGCCCTGCGTAACCCGCAATGTGATGAGTGGGGTTGTCATCGGGCGAAAGGTCTCCAGGTAGAGAAGGCCGTATCACTAATTGGCGGGGGCGGTGTAGCTTAGAGATTTCTTTTACATTCAATTTGTTATTGTTATCAAGTTGATTTGTCCCTATTTATGAAAGTTTTTTTATCACAATTAGGGAGGGGCCCCTCCCCAAAATGCTAATTGTTTGATTTGGCTTATCACCCACAACAATAGCCTAGAGTTTATTGTGTGGTGCTTAGTGTTAATAGCAAAATTTTCTAAGTCAAATTATTCCAAATTCTCTACCGTCACCTCCACGTGGTGGGCCCTGGGGGTTTAGCTATGGCTGAACTGCAAACGACGGAAGAGGGGGAGATGGAGTCGCCAAAAACGAGACTAATTGATATGGAAAATCTCTTGGAAACGAGGGCAGAACTTGAGGAAATAGTTGAAACTAGATATAGAAATCTAAATGAAACTATTGGGACAGCTAGGTGGACTAGCGAAGTGAGAAAGAATCTTTACGATGATCTAGCAGATATTATGAGGGCAACCAAGGACCAACAGTTGCAAATTACTTACTTATTGGGGCAAATAAAAGTTTTAAAGGAACAACCAACTAAGAAAACGTATGCGGAAGCTGCGTCTAAACCCATTAAGAAGAAAAACCAAATTAAAGGGCAAGGGACACATGTCGCAACAATATTTCAGAAGAAGGATCGCCTCCTTAGTGACGCGAAAGGAGATGTTCAAGAAAAAATACAGCCAGATAAATTGAAAGTGGGAATAGTTGTTTGCAAAGAGATTGCTAATTATGGTTTATTAATAGGAACTAGCAAGGAGGATGATATTGATAAAGTTATTGATGAATTTAGAAAGGTGGATGAACTAAATGAAAGATATGAAATAAAAAAAGCAAAGCAGCGAGATCCACGTATTATCATTTTTGGAGTCGATGAAAGATGGGAAAAAGAAGAGATAAGAAAGAAATTAGTGGATCAAAACGATGAACTCACAGGAGAGGATATAAATGTGATAACAAGTTATACAGCTAAATATGGCAGAAACTGGATTGTCAGTATGAAGGGATCCACATTCAAGCGTTTAGAGAGACTGAAAAGACTTAAGATGGGATGGGAAGGTTATGGCTTCAAGGAGTACTTGAGGCCACTAATATGTTATAAATGTTGGTGTTATGGACATGTTGCAAAACATTGTGATTACGAAAAAATGTGCAAAAGATGCAACAAGAGGGTGCATGAAGGGGATTGCGTAGGACCACTCAGGTGTGCTAATTGCGTCAACTTCTGTTTGAGGATTGACAAGGAGTCGGAGATACCAGCATGCGCTGGTCATCTTCCCACCGATCCGAATTGCCCGCAACTTAAAGATCAAGTCGATCGGATTATTGCGAGGACTAACTATGGGACAAGGAAAGTTGGGCGTTAGTCGCTTCTGTCGGCATGACTTGGTTGCTCGTTAATTTGCTTTGCTTATTTTTGCGCTCTGCTTTTTGCTATGTATTTGTTATTAACGCTTTTACTTGCTACGGCGATAAGTTGATTTTGTAGTGTAGTCATTTGACTACTGAGGTACAAGGTGTACTTTTGTTTGAGTTCGGCAATTGTTCTTTTGTTAATGTTGTTTGTATTATTTTCTGCACGGGTGGACTTTGTAAAAATGTTTTATTTAATAAAATAAAAAATGATGAGTGGTGTAGAGCGCAGCTGGTGGCTGCGTAGTAAAGTGGGAAAATAGCATTGACAATAGTTGAAATAAACGAAATAAGAGCTCAGACAGTTTAAAACTCGGATTGGCTCTATTGATGTTCTGGCTCGTGAGGGCCGTGAGCGAACGGTTGATGTGAGCTGAACTTGGACGGATACGGATTGGACTTATACGGATTGGTTTTGTATTGCCCTAGCAGCGGGTCCTGTTGTGCGGCGGGACTGTTGTGGCACGACTGGTCATCAGTTTTTGCATAGGCTGATACTCCATTGGGAGTGGGGGGCCGTTGGTGTTCTAGAACTTATCACAAACAGGGACAATTAGGGACAATTAAGGGGCTGGGGGTATCTTGAGTGGATGGCAGATCTGTACTGTTTGTTCGGCATCCTCCAGCCCCACAGCAATGGAAAATGCCACCGAACTTGGGAAATTAACCCTCTACTGCGTATTCAGGCTCTTGCTACGTAGTGACTGGACTTCAGGTGTATCACGGACGATAGACCTTAATGGTCTGGGGGTCCGAGGTGTCAGATTCAAAGATTATCACAAATAGTTTGTTTATTCAAAAAATAAAACCATTTTTGGCCTCTAAACGGATTTGTCGGGAGATAGACAAGTGGACCCTAATCAACAAAAGTTAAGAACCGCTGATCTGAAAGATATACTACTATTCTATTTCTCTTTCCCTATACAATATTCAGAAAATTTCCTGTGATATTAATGTTTCGTGTTAAATGATTTAGTCTAACGTGAGGTAAAAAATCCTATTATTATGTAGTCAAGTTCTATTAAAAGTACTTCGACTTTACTAAAGGAAAAAAAGCATGGTAATTTAAAATTGGAATTTTTGAAGTTTGTTAACAAAAAATTAAATTTTTGCACCTATACAGATATTTAAAAAATATCTTGGTTTTCAATGATAAGAAAACACATTGTAAAATATTCATTATGTAAATTTAACATTGAAAATACAACTCGTGCAAATGAAGCAATAACGTAGATACGAAAGAATGCAAAGTGAAAAACTTAACAGAAGAATGCCTTATTATGCTACCCTCCTTACCGAAACATTGTAGTTGAGACACTTCTTCAAAACTTGAAATAAAAATATTTCTAAATGTCGTCTGCAGACTTACGATCGCTACAGTATAGTTACGGCTGTTTTTACAACACCATCCTTGTTTAAGCGGATTTGATTATAAGCTTTAACTAAATCAAGTTTAGTAAAAATAAATAAATAAAACCTCTGAATACCATTGCAAAGTCATGCATCTGGGAATGGATGTTTGTCTAGCCAGGTAATCGAATTTAGCCTACGAAAATTTCGACATATTCCCCATAAACCGTTTCTTTTTTCCTTATCATGTCAATTGGACAAGCCCAAGATCTTTTAAAAGGGCTGATGATGCCCTGGGCCAATAATGCTTGAAATCAGATTTTGGCGCTTTCAATTTTTCTGGCGAGTCTCCTTCGCTTTGTTGTCACAGGTGGTCCTGGAGTTACTATGAAGTGTGTTGTGGAATGTACCACAGGAATTTGATCAAGTGCAGATTTTGTTAAATTTTGAAATTCTGAATGTAATTCATGATATGGTGAGTCGCCGAAAATTGTTTGTATACCGGGAGGTAGACCAGGTATTGCCTTAGCATTGACTTCAATAAAAGTTTTTCGATCTATTAACTGACGATTTTCTATATCCATTAGTAATTCAAATCTTTCTAAAAAATCTACTCCCAGTACGAGTCTATAATTATCTGGAATAACAAAAGACAATAGAAATAAGCGTCGTAACCCTAAATCCAACGTGTTAAGTGTTTATGTCAAAAAATTTTATTGGGTGTACCATTAGCAACATATAAGGTAAAATCTGAATTTGGAATTCCCTTAACACAACTTCTTTGATGAACAGGGAAAACGGGACATGCAGCACCACTATCTATCAAAAATTTAATTCCTCTTTGCGATCTTGAACAAATAATCGGCTCAATTGCTGCCCTCCATCAGTCGCCGCTAAACCTGATGCAAAACGCACATGGTACCAACATAAATAAGTTTAATTTAAGCGAGTTTTTGATTTGGATCTTTACGACCAGTGTCTAACCCAGTAAACGGTGCGGGAGATATCCAATCTATTTTGCGAGAAAATTCAGCAACTTTATTTTCTAATGCTGTAATTGCAGAGGTGGATGAAACCGATAAGAACCGAGACAAAAGATTACAAAGTAAAAAACTTAACAAAACTCCTTTTGTGTTATTCTCCGTACCGGGTCATCGTAGTTGCCAAGCAACTTCTTCAAAACGTGAAATAAAAATATTTTTAAAGGTTGTCTGCAAAGGAATTAGGCTGCAGACTTGCGATCGCTACAACATTATAGGAAATAATTGCTAACTGATTTTTTACAAGACAGGTCTTATTCACACATAATACAATATCAAAATTTATTTTCTATTCCGCTGTAACTTACTAATAATTCCGATTCCACATTTTGAATTATACAGGTATAGTATTTCTCTTAACCAGATGGTATTTATAATCAGTATATTTACTGAAGCTGAATGGGCTCAACTGCGGTTTCTAGGATATCTATGACTAGTTTCATTACATATTTTCTAATTTTACAGGTTTAAAATTCTTCTGGTGTGTAATATCCCCCCATCTTCAAGATGAGGTTCACTTAGTTTCATAGGAAGAGAAAAAAATCAGTATTTAACTTTTGACATTATCCAGCAATGTCTCCACATTCTTAAGAATTTTAGATAATTCGTATTTTGGCGTATGACAGTATTAAATTTAATTTTATTAAGGCACAATAATCATCGCATATACACAGTCCAGTCATATTAATGTGACCACAGCCTACTTTAGACGTCAACGTCAAATAACCAATCGCAGAAGGCATGTGTCATCAGCAAATTTGGTGGATATATAAAGTGTGTTGTAGGCATTCGGAAAACATTTCAGTTCTTGCAGTCATGCAGAAACGGAGCGATTTATCCGACGTCCAAAAGGGCATGATCATTGGCTTTCGGGCCAAGGGTGGAAGCATTTCCGAAACGGCTAATTTTGTAAACTGTTCGCGGGCTGCCGTGGTAAAAGTATACCGTGCATGGCAAAATGGCACTATCCAAAATCAGCGACGTAGCAAATGTGGTGCACCACGGGCCATAGATGGCAGAGGTGAACGACGGCTGCGGAGATGCGTTCGGGCGAATAGACGTGCAACCGTTGAGCAACTGACCGTTCAGATGAACCTAGGGGCTACCAACAGTATCTCCACAACGATAGTTCAGCGAACGTTGCTGCGTATGGGCCTCCGCAGGAGACGCTTGGTTAATGCACAAGTATGCATCTATCCTTGCGGACCATGTTCAACCCTACATGCGAATTGTTTATCCTCAGGATGATGGCATCTACCAGCAGGACAATGCGACATGTCATAAAGATCGCAGTGTACGTACGTGGTTCGAAGAGCACTAGGATGAGTTTACCGTACTCCCTTGGCCAGCAAATTCCCCGGACTTGAACCCAATCGAGAATCTGTGGGACCACCTCGATCGGGTTGTTCGCACCATGGATACTCACCCGCGTAACCTAGCGCAGCTGGCCACGGCACTGGAGTCGGCATGGCTCAACATCCCAGTGAACACCTTCAGGAACCTAATTGACTCTCTTCCTGCACGTCTCGCAGCGGTCAGCTCTGCGAAAGGTGGTTATTCTGGATTTTGACAGGTGGTCACATTAATGTGACTGGACTGTGTATTACCTGCCCAGTAAATTGCTCAACAAATTCGTAAACAGTTGTTTTAAATACGAATCAGATTTCGTCTTGTAAGATGAGCCTCCACTTTCAAGTTTCCTCTTTGATTACCGGTGGCACTGAATGAAAGCCGATGATCACATTCTTTATTGCATATCAGATTTTCCTTTGGATGAACATTAAAAAAATTCTAATAAGAAAATAAAAACTAAATTAATTTCAAAGAATTAAAAGGCAGACAAAAGCCAAAATTTATTGCGTCTCGACAAGAAGCCATAAAATATTATTTTATGTATAATTATTCATAGTTGAAAAAAGAACATACATCTTAAAAATTATAATTAAATATTAGGGGAAAAAACCAGAAGGTTTTTCTTTTTGAATTAATCTCTGCAAATTTTTATTTCACATAGTGCAATTGAAAGGTTTCTCTTCTGTTCGAGTACGTAGATGTGCTTTTAAAGCACTGGAAAGAAAATCTATTTTCCCACACAGTGAGGACGACAGATTTCTTTTCTGTGCGGATACAAACATGGTTTTTTAAACGATTAAATTCAGAAAACATTTTCTCACATATGGCGCACACCAACTCTTTCCTCAATGGAAAAGGAGATGCGTTTCAAATTTCACCGAAAAGTAAACCTTTACCCACATACACTGCGAACGAAAGGTTTCTCTCCATGTGGGAGAACAGATGTATTTTAAATTAACCTGTTCAGAAAAACTTATTTCGCATACAGCGCAGGCGAAAGGTTTCTCTCCTGCGTGGATGTGGAAATGTCTTTCTAAATGACCCGGTCGAGAAAATCTTTTATCACATACAGTGCCGGCAAAAGGTTTCTCTTCCCGTGTGGGTATGGCGATCTCTTTTAAAATCAGCCTGAAGAGAAAACATTTTACCGCATACAGTGCAGTCGGAAGGTTTTTATCACGTATAGGTGCCGAGATGTCTTTCTAAACCACCCTGTTAAGAAAATCTTTCCTTATACACAGTATATGGGAACGGTTCCCTCTTGTGTGGGTGCGGACATATGGTTTTAAATTACCCCTCTCAGAAAATCTTTTCTCACATATAGTGCAGGCGAAAGGTTTCTCTCCTGTGTGGGTGCGGAGATGTTTTTTAAATTACCCTGTTGAAAAAACTTTTTCCCATACATAGTGCAGTCGAAAGGTTTCCCGTATCGGTGTGGAGATGCAATATTACATAACTGTACAGAAAATCTATTCTCGCATACAATGCAGGCGAAAGATTTCTCACCTGTGGGGTTATGGAGATGCACTTTTAAATGAGCCTGGTGAGAAAACTTTTTCCCACATACAGTGCAATCGAAAGGTTTCTCTCGTGTGTGGGTACGGAGATGTCTTTTAAAATCAGTCAGTACAGAAAACATATTACCAGAAAAAGTGCAGGCGAGAGGTTTCTTACCTGTGTGGGTGCGGGAATGTGTTTTTAAAATACCCTTTTGAAAATATCTATTACCACATACTGTACAGTCCACAGGTTTCTTTCTCTTCGGTATGGGTGCGGAGATGTAATTTTAAATTATTCTGTTCAGAAAATCTTTACCCGCATACAGTGTATTCGAAATATTTCTCTCTCGTGTGGGGGCGAAGATGTACTTTTAAATGATCCCGTACAGAAAAATTTTCCTCCCATACAGTGCAGTTGAAAGGTTTCTCTTCCGTATGATTGCGGAGATGCCTTTTGAAATTACGCTGTTCAGAAAACTCATTCCCACATACAGTACAGTCAACAGGTCTGTCTTCCGTGTGGGTGTGTGCTTTTAAATTACTCTTTTCAGAAAATCTTTTCTCACATACAGTACAGGCAAAAGGTTTTTCTCTGTGGGTGCGGAGATGATTTACTAAACCTGTCTGCTCAAAACATCTATTGTTACATACAGTACAGGCGAAAGATTTCTCTCCTGTGTGTGCGTGGAGATGTCTTTCTAAAGTGCCGTTTACATGTGCCAAAAACCCGGGTCAATGCAGAGTTGTTCTTGCTTTTTCACTCATGTTCCCTACGATAGGGAAAAATGCAGGATGGAATTTCGACCCTGCTTCGAACTAGGATAAAACCCGCTATTTACCCATGATGTATTTCGAAGCAGGAAGCTAGTAGTAAACAAACATGGCGATTTGAACATGTGCGAATCTATGAAAATGCAGCCGAATAGTCGATGGAGGGATCTGGAACCCCTTAACGATTGCATAATTTTCAAGAAAACAGTAGAAAAGTGCCTATTTTTGCAAGAGGATTTCATTTATTTCTTGATCTGCCACATCTAGTTTTTAAAAAAACCCATCCCCAATTGCATTATAAATAGACTAGTACTGCCATCTGGTATGTAAAATAAGAAATAAAATTTCATTTCAATAACATTTTCATTTAAAGTGTTATGGTACAATTAATAAATTTAATAAGCATAATCAATAATTAAACGTAACATTAAAATTTATAAATTAATTATTTTTAATTTAGCGATGAAGCCACAGATCGTACGATTATATCTAATATACGCATCAATCTTCTAGTTCTTCTATTCCTTTTCTCCAATCTATTTTCTAAATTTATTTTTAGAAACAACAGAAAAAATCATAAACGTTCCATGATTATCAACAGCGACTGACATTAGGGTGGAACGAAAAAAACTTTTTTTTGAATTTCAATATGCTCTAGTTTTTAAAAGTTGCCTTTTAACAAAATAAAGACGGAAATTAAATATTAGCGTAATTGGTGCATGTTTTCAGTTCGCGCAAGAAGGGCAAACTTTTGGTTTTTATTAAATTTTTGACAAATTTCGCAATTATTTTGAAATTGAATACACTTGTAGTACAAAAAAGTAGCAAAATATGTAATTTAAATATTCCTTTTAGTCAGGAGACCTGCTAAACTGATTATATAATACGTTTTACTTCATAAAAATAGTACACATAAAGACACTTAAGGACGAGGCACTTAAGACACTCGGACATCACGGTGGAACGAAAATTTTTTTTTTCTGAATTTCAATATGTTCTAGTTTTCAAAAGTTGTTTTTTAAAATTAAAATTAAGAATATAAATCTTTTTGCTCTACTAAAATATTTTCAAGTGCCGCAAAGGGTTTCAAAATGGATATTTTTATGAAAAAGTGATTATATTTGTATTTTTTGTTAATTTCTTTTATAGTATATTAAAATGTATATTTTCTGTAAATAAAACATTCAAAATATGATATTTTGACAGAAAACTTGCATATTCTAAGTATTTCTAATTTTTAGATGCCATAACAGAACAACTGATTTTGTGGAATTGCGCGATTTTCATCATATTAATTTTACAGTAGAATATTCTTATAATACACATTGGAATAATCTATATAATCCACCTCGCCCCCCCCCCCCTCTTTCGAGTATCGGCCATGAAATACCTGAAGACCAGTCACTACGTAGCAAGAACCTGAATACGCAGTAGAGGGTTAATTTCCCAAGTTCGGATGCATTTTCAATTGCTGTGGGGCTGAAGGCTGCCGGATATACAGTACAGATCTGCAATCCACCCAAGGCACCCCCAGCCCCCACACATTGGAATAAATCTAAACTACGCTGCCCCCACGCTTGCGCGTATCGGCAAAAAACTATTGACCAGCCGCTCTACCGCAATCCTGCGGGTCCGTCAAGACCCGCAGGGCAGCACAGGCACAAACAAAACACCTCCAAGTCGGAATAACCACAAAAAAGAATAAGCCTACCTATTGGTGGCAAAGGAGCAATTAACCGATAAAAGATAAAAGGAAACCAACACAAATAGTTAAAAAATACAAAGTAAAAACACATTAAATACAATAAAGGGCTCGTAGGTCCTGTGTTCCACCCCCTTCCGTCCTTTTCTTTTCCTCTCTTTGATAGATCTATTTATTTATTCCAGTACACAGGCCATTCCTTCCTTTGCATTATTCGGTGAGGCTTTCACCCGAAGTAGCCAAGTCAAAATAAACATTTGAGCATAAAATAATACCGTGCCACAAACTTGTTGACAGCTACTTCAATAAATTACATGCTGAGACACAATTACATGTCTCCCACAATACAAATTAAATTAATACAATATACAATTTTTACAAGTTATTTGACTTTGTAACAAATAACTTAATACACAAAGTAGGTCAATAAACATTATTGAATAGGTGCGATTTACGCACAATTTGAATTAACTCACCAATTCACTTCTAAAACCATTTAGAACAGTATATACCTTAGACAAATACCAAAACAATACTACACCAATAAAACATAAAAATTGAACATAAAACTATTGACCCACTATTGATTAATTAAACGAGTAATATATATACCCCAATAAGTTGCAGTTCAGAAGAAAGCAGAACCGCGCCGAACAAGCCCACCATTGGGTGTTTACCGTGAATTCTTAATGTTTATCACGTATAATAAGAAAAACAGCATAACATAGAAGATATTGGATAAACCAACTAGTTCAGAAGAGCACAGCCAAGGGTAAGTGTATGGTTTAATATTAGCTGACTTAGCTGAAGTGAATAAGTAATAAATATAAGTAAATAAACCACCGCAACTAGGCAAGGTAGGCCTAAGCCCTGACCAGTGACAATATGAAAGTAAGTGCTATGTGAACACCCAAGAGGCCGCCGAGATCACAACCAAACTTTGTATAAATTAACTTAAAGTAAGGTTGATTAACTTTGAGATAGAATGTTTTTCTTCTTCTTTTTTTGTTAACACACAAAATTAATTACCAACTATAGTATTGAATAAGGAGTAATTCCAAATCAAAGCAAAAGTTGTCATCCCTACGGCGGAAAGTGTTGCAACTGCTAGCAACCCCAGCTTAATTGTTTTCACTAACCCACAAGCAATGTTAGATTTAATAGAAGGTGTATTAATGTTTCAGTAGCACTAGCTGGTGTAAAGTAAAAAAATAATAAAATTTAATAAAATGTATACAATAAGGTGTACCCCCCAGTGGCTTGCCCCTTAATTACATAGGTAATTATAAATACAAAAACAACTATATAATAATTAGCACACATGAATTATATATAACTGAATTCAGTAAATTTAACGCTAGGGAGTACACTAAAACAGGTAAAGGAATTAAGCTTAAGCAGTTCAAAACAACAGGTTTTTTTCTTAATGAACAACCAGAACATAATTGCAAGAAGTTATTTACACTAGCTAAGTGTAGTGTATAATTATGTAATTGAATTAATTATAATTAAGTCCAGTTTGTACACAAAAGCAACTAAGCAAATTAATCCCATACAAGTGAATACAATATGATAATATCACAAAGTAAACAAAGCAGTATAAACATTGGATAAAGTCCAATAGAGGTACAAATAGTATAACTTAATATAATAAGAAGATAAATATAGCCAGTGTTTTAAAATAAACAGCACAGTAGATACAAGATAATGAGCACCGCAGAAGTAACACATAAGTTCAACGAGTGAATTTCAGTTGATTACCTATTTAATTACTCATTATTTTTTTTCTCCCTTGTTTAATTCAGCAACAGCACCATCCAGTACTCAAAAGAAAACAAATTCAAGGAGAGGACAAGTTGAATTAAAGTTTCTTTTTTTTTCACTTTTTTTAAAACAATTTAAAAAAGCTGTTATGAGTAAACAAATGAGTCATTATTTATCACCTTTGCACAAACATAGCTAATCATTGCAAGAAAGGTGAATGCAAGGCAGGAGGACCAGCCACATCAAAGAGCAACAGAGGGGATCGGAAAATGGATCAAAAGTAAGTGATAAACAACTTTAGCAATAATTTTTTTGCAGTAATAGTCGCAAAAGAATTTGTGCTTCGGCCAAGCAGCTATATCACTAGGTAGATTTTTCCTGAGTCCATTAAACATCGGGCATTCAAATAAGCAGTGATCTGGAGTTTGAGTATTTTGGCATTGGCAACTGTCGTTTTTGTTATGAAACCTAGCCTGATAGCTCCCGAAGGAGCCATGGCCCGTAATGGCTTGATTGATAAGAAAGTCAGCGTTTAACCTATTGGTATTAACTATCTGAAATATATCGTACACTCTTCTTCCTTTATTACTCATATTCCACCTTTCCTGCCATTTCTTAATTTCCTGTTTTTTTAAGTAAGGATCTTATTTTACTCTTAGTCCATTTATAGGTATAGCTGATTTCCCTTCATTCAGTTGCCTCTTTGGCCGTTAAATCTGCTTCCTCATTTTCCGCAATACCGACATGTGCCTTTACACAGTGAAAGTAGATTTTTATATTATTTGCTTTTTTTTTATGTCTTGAACTATATCTCCTTTATAGTTTAGAGAGTTAAGGGCCTCCAAAGCACTCCGAGAGTCGGTGTATATGTCGCTTTTATCAATGTTTTTAGAGATCATATAATTAATTGCTAATTGTATAGCTCTAAGCTCCGCTGTATATGAGTTGGCACAATCCAATCTCTCTTTGATCTTATCTATGACTAAATTATTTTTGTAAATCACCACTCCCGCTCCAGTCTTCTCATTTTTTTTTACCCGTCAGTATAAATTTTTGTACTAGTCTTATTTTTTAAGTCGAAACTCCAGTCAAACCTGATGAGTTCTTCAATTTTCATTATTTTTTTTTCCCTGGTTGAGCAATTATTTTCATCATATTTAGTACCATTGATATAAATTTCCTGTTCTTTATCGTATAGTTTATATAGACTGTTTGCCGTTTTAGCTTTTAAATATAAAGGTATGCAACCAGCTAGTACATTTAAAGCGTCAGTGGAAACCGTCTTGTAACATTTTGTCAGGAATAACAAAAATGGTCTCTGTATTTGCTGCAGTTTTCTTCTGTTTTTTTCCGTGTCCTTATACCATATTTCCGCAGCGTAAAGTAGAATGTTTTCTATGACAATTTCATAAATTTGTTTAGTGGTGCCGGGTTTAATCCCCCATGTTTTTTTTGAAATTCTGTTAAGTTTATAGAATAGCTTCAAAGCTTTTTCTCTTGTTTTCATAATATGATCTTCAAAGTTTATTTTTGTATCGATGTGGATGCCCAGATATTTAATATAATCGTGAAATTTTATTTTGTTAACACCCAGTTTAACAGTAGGTTTTCTGCTGATTTTGCCCCTACTTGGCACTATGGTGTAACTGCATTTATCTATGCTTATTTTAAGTTCGTTTTTATTTATCCAATCTTGGCAATAATTCAGTATGCCTGTAGTTGTGTCGCTAAATTTTTAAATTACCGGAGATTTGTTTAGGATTAGTATATCATCAGCAAAAGCCTGGATTCTAGTATTATCATTTTCTACATAATCTGTTAAGAGGTCATTAATTATTATAAGCCAAAACAGAGGTCCTAGTGATGATCCTTGAGGGACTCCAATATTATAATCTATCAAGCCTTTATTAGTTATTTTTCTATCAGTGATATAATTTATAAGAATACCCAGGAAGTAGCCATTCAAATAGTTTTTTTAATTCATCTATAAGTATATTTTTTTTCACCGAGTTGAATGCATTTTGTATATCAATTGAGATGATGCAAGTATGATTATTATTTGTCTTATTTTCGTAAATATTTTCTATTTTGTTATCAAGAGCCTGTAAGGTTCCCATGCCTCTTCTAAATCCGTATTGATGTTTAGACAAGATGTTATTCGTTTCTAAATGTATAGTGAGGTGGTTTGTTAATATTTTGTCCATAACTTTACCCATCACTGGCAATAGACATATGGGTCTATAGGATTTCATCTTTTTTAGATCCTTATTTTCCTTTGGGAAAATATTACTATAGCTTTTTTCCAGTCTTTTGGGAAATACCTTTCTGTTAAGCATCTATTAAAGAGGTTTTTGATAAGTTGTTTGTTACTATTGTAAATCTCTTTAACGATACTTATCGTGAAGCCGTCGTGGCCTGGGGCTTCACGATAAAATACGACTGTCGTGACGATAAAATACGACTGTCGTGGCCTGGGGCTTCACGAAGAAATAGACTATATATTCCCCCGATTATATAGTCTATTTCTTCTATGGTTATCTCCTGCATTTCTTCTTCTATTTTCTCTCTGTTTATATTACTCTCAATCACTTGTTCGCATTCAAAGTGAAATTTGACCAACGCTTCCTCAATGTCGTCCCCATTGTCCAATATAGTTCCATTATCAAGTTGTATACACTCTTGCATGTTAGTTTTTTTTATTGATTAGACCCTTGACTTTACGAAAGGTGTCCTTAATGGTTAGTTTGTCAATAAATTCATTAAACGAGTTTCTTCTGGCTTTCTTGATGCTTTTCACGTAACTAGCCCTTTCATTTTTATATTCGATTTTCAGTAGACTTCAGTAGACTTTTGGTTGGATCTTCTTTTTGAGACCTTTTGCGTAGGGCTCTTAATTTTTTCTTTTAATTTCTAATTCGAGGTTCCACCATGGGGTATTTATCTTAACATTCTTTCTGGTTTTTCTACTATGTTTTTTACATAATTGACTAGTAGCCGTATTTATCCTATGCATTATTTCATCAATAGTTAAGTCTTGCATTTCCTCGTACAATTTTTTCATTTCTTTTTTTATGTTAACTCTAAATTCCATCCAGTGAAGTTGTTCTATTTTCCACCTGTGCCTTTTCTCGCCATTGATATGTCTAACCTCTGGGACAACCTCAAAGTATATTGCGTTATGATCAGTGTTGATGTACTTGTCTATTACTTCCCATCTCTGTATTCTGTCATCTTCTAGACCAATGGTGATGGTTAGATCAGGCCAGCCCTTGCCAAACGGTCCATTATATGTGGGCAGGCTATTTGGATTATTTCTTATATGAGTGTTATAATGAATAACAAATTTGATTATTTCCTCGCCACGAGTATCCGTCGGCCTCTGGCCCCAAACTGTCGATTTAGCATTTAGATCACCTAGTATAATTATTTTTTATCTTTAGCTTGTTCTACTATATTTTTCAACTGGGTCCATTGTGGTTCCATTCTATCAAGTGTGCCTCCGGCCGGTGGGATATATATTGTCACGATTATTATTTCTTCTTTTTGAATGTTGATTTTAATGGCGACAATATGATCAGATATTATTAGTTTAATGAATTTATATCGTCTTTTAATAATTAGCGCAACTTTAGGGTATTTTTCGCAATAAATTTTCTGATAGCTAGTATGGAATCCGATGATTTCATCTTTTTCACCTCTTCTATAGTAAGGTTCATTTAATGATATAACGTCGTAATTAGGATCCGCCGCCAGTTCATAAACAGCATGAAGGGAGTTATTCAAATTGAGGTGAAGGCAAGTCCAATTTTGAGGACCGCCAGTTGACAGGGGATCAACCTGCAAGTCCGGATCTGGTACCATCGGTGCACTCATAATCAGTTCTTTCCCTCAATCTCTCTATGGCTTTTTTATAATTTTCACAGTTGTTGTCGTATGGCAAATGTTCTGTTTCAAATCCTGTATTAAAATTCTCGTTCGTGTACTTACAGTTTATGCAACAAATTTTTTCTTCACAATCTCCGTGTTCCTCTTCTCCACAATTTCTGCACTTTTTTTCTTTGTACAAAATCTGGCCAGATGTCCAGTTCGATAACAGTTATAACAGATTCTTAGTTTGAGAAACTCTCTGATGTTATACTTCTGCCAACCTATTTTGACTTTATTTTTCTTTATAATCTTACCGAATGAATTTCCGTCTACACTAATTATCCAGTTGTTGCCCTGCTTATTTTTGAACTTGAATATCACTTTTGTACTCTCCTCTTCTAGTTCTTCGTTTTGTAGGATTAGCTTTTTCTCTATTTCTTCCTTGTTTAATTCCTCTTCTACTCCGAATATTATTATATGCGGGTTTCTTTTCTTAGGTTTGATAATTGTGTATTTATCTTGAATATTTTCGGCCTGTTGAATCTCTCTTAATAACTTGTCTGCGTCTTCTTTACTATCAACTGTCACAACTAGTCCTCCTCTGTTAATTTTTCTTATCGTGTTTATTCCCACGTTTATATTTTCTGGTTTTATGTTTTCTTGTATTTCTTTTTTTGTTTTTTTCCGAGTTTTGTTCCTCCTTTGGAAGTATGGCAAGTGTATGTATTGTTTTAGCTTTCCTAGTTTTTGACCTGGATCTATCCCTTTTTTCTGGCCCTTTTATTATTTCTGCGTAAGTTTTTTTTGTCTCATTTTCCTCTGTCTTAAATTCCTGAATCAAGTTTTTGAATTGCCTCTCGAGGGCTTTAATCTGTCCTGTTAAGTCTAATATGAAGCTTCTCTGTATTTTTACAAGGTAGTAGTTTTTTGATATTACGGTTGTAAATTCTTTTCTATCTCCTTTATTAATTCTATCGTTTTTCTTATGTTATCACTTATATTTCCTATTCGCTTTTCTAGTTCATTTTCCAGCGCGACCAGTGTATCATCACTACATGGGTGATCCACGTCAAAAATAAAGTTTTCAATATTGTCTAGCGTGAGTTTTTCTTTTTCCGACATACTAACAAAATATTACTCAGTAGTCAATTGGGGAAGAATGAAGACATATTAAGAACAATATTAACAAATACAAAAGTAATCTTACAAATAGCACGTTATGAATTCAATTCAATAAATACGAATACTACATATAATTCTGAAACCCACCTGCAATAATGTACAAAATGGTAGAAGCGATTTCCGGAATGACTATGTATTTAAACAGTTTTACACTTGAACATTCAATTAAACAATCTATATTATCTTCTAGAACAGTTACCAATGCTACTAGTCACTGTCAAGTCCATCTTATTAACTACTGCATTTATGTGAATAGACGACAGTTCAGTTTTTTTTTCTTTTTCAATCGTCGAATAGAAGCAGCATGTATTTTATGATAAGCAAACAGATATTCCTACCTTTTACATTGAGCCACAAAAGCTATCTTGCTTTACAGGGAGTTATACCCCTCCTCACCACTGTAATAATCTGGCTGATGCAGCCTACAGTAAAACCACAAGGCAAAGTTGAGCAGTATATCCAATATAAGCAGTTGTTGTAATCACTTAATGCGCCCAGTTGCTCTTCACCAAGAGTTAGTTTTGTTTATTCTCCACAAAGATAGCACTTAGAAATTTCCACAATACTCCAAGCTGCATTCAGACCGCCATATCTCAATGAAGGCCTGTTAGTCCTAAGGCCAGCAATATTTCTAACTTAGAAATATAAAATAAAAACGTTTTTAACTGTAAATTAAAGTCCTATTTGGGTAAATAAGCGTATCACAACTATTGAACACAAAAATATAACTAATAATATAGAAATTCACAAAAAACTCAACATTTTCAGGAACTCACGAAACACCCAACCTACACATTCGCTGTCACCGTTGCCACCACACACATTGTTGCCACACACATTGGAATAAAAGAAAAACAATTTTTAATTGACGGACCTTAGTTAAAATAAACAAATCACTTATTTAGAAAAATATTAATGTAATGTCTATAAAGGCAAAACGTTATTTTGAAAAAAATATTCATTCTCTTCAAAAGTCCATAGTAATCACACATGGTTTCCATTACTTATTTCACTGACACATTGAATTGTTTTATTGTTTCAAATTTTGGCATTATCTTTTGAGAATGTATTTTTGTTTTTATCAATGAATCTCTTGCAGAAGTACCATGAACGGACAAGGATGACCCGGTAACTAATTTAACAATCCTTTCTACTACTTGTGTCTGACATGGAATGTTGTTGAAGTCAATAATTTAAATGAACTGCCCCTACGTCACCTATTTTGTTTCCTAGATGGAAAAACTAAAGGTCCAAATGAATTTGGAGGAGAAATAGGTAAACAACTAGAAAACTGCTATGAACTTCCAGTGATTGAATTTTCACCTATTGAAAATAACATTCCATTACTAGACATTAAGGATGATTTAAGTGTGGACCCAAAATATTTGTTAGAAATGTGTAATGCAATCTCTGTTGGAAAGTGCTATTCTGATTTGTCCGTGAGAAAACCAGAAAAATTTTGTCATTCACGATGGCTTACATTAGCAAACCGAATACTTCTTGTATGTGGGAATAGAATGTCCTTCAAAAATTCTCCGAATACTGACTGAGTACGTTTTGAAAGTTTATGCACCAATTTGGTTTAACATAAAGCTGAAACCATCTTGTATCCATGGATCGAAGCACTTGTGGAAATTTGTAAGATATTCACGTTACCTCAATCAGACTCTTAAAAATGTAATTGACCCTGGCATTCAAAGAATTGCATACTTTGCCGCTTCTGAAAATCTCCTCCTTTGTATGATATTGGACGATCGCAGTCATGTAAGAGAGCTTGGATTACGCCGGATTCTAAAAGCAAGGACGGAAAATGAAGGAGGCATGAGAACGAATTTAGTTCCACGTATAAACTTTGATGCCAAGGATTATATTGATATGATTGAATGGAATGATGTTAAAGTAACAGAACCTTCTATGGCGTGGCATGTTTCTGATGACAAACTAAAACAGTTTATAAAGGAAGCAAAATAATCTGATCACGAGAAACAAATTATTGACTTCAACAACATTCCATGTCACACACAAGTAGTAGAAAGGATTGTTAAATTAGTTACCGGGCCATCCTTGTCCGTTCATGGTACTTCTGCAAGAGATGCATTGATAAAAACAAAAATACATTCTCAAAAGATAATGCCAAAATTAGAAACAATAAAACAGTTCAATGTGTCAGTGAAATAAGTAATGGAAACCATGTGTGATTACTGTGGACTTTTGAAAAGCATGAATATTTTTTTCAAAATAACGTTTTGCCTTTATAGACATTACATTAATATTTTTCAAAATAAGTGTGATTTATTTATTTTAACTAAGGTCCGTCAATTAAAAATTGTTTTTCTTTTATTTCAATGTGTATTATAAGAATATGCTACTGTAAAATTAATATGATGAAAATCGCGAAATTCCACAAAATCAGTTGTTCTGTTATGGCATCTAAAAATTAGAAATACTTAGAATATGTAAGTTTTCTGTCAAAATATCATAGTTTGAATATTTTATTTACAGAAACTATACATTTTAATATACTATAAGAGAAATTAACAAAAAATACAAAAATAATCACTTTTTCATAAAAATGTCCATTTTGAAGCCCCTTTGCGGCACTTGAAAATATTTTAGTAGAGCCAAAAGATTTTATATTCTTAATTTTAATTTTAAAAGACAACTTTTGGAAACTAGAGCATATTGAAATTCAGAAAAAAATTTTTTCGTTCCACCGTGATGTCCGAGTGTCTTTTAAGTGCCTCGTCCTTAAGTGCCTTTATGTGTACTATTTTTATGAAGTAAAACGTATTATATAATCAGTTTAGCAGGTCTCCTGACTAAAAGGAATGTTTAAATTACATATTTTGCTACTTTTTTGTACTACAAGTGTATTCAATTTCAAAATAATTGCGAAATTTGTCAAAAATTTAATAAAAACCAAAAGTTGCCCTTCTTGCGCGAATTGAAAACATGCACCAATTACGCTAATATTTAATTTCCGTCTTTATTTTGTTAAAAGGCAACTTTTGAATACTAGAGCATATTGAAATTAAAAAAAAGTCTTTTTCGTTCCACCCTACTGACATGTGCTGCATTTAAATAATAAATATACGCAGACGTAATTGTGTTTTAGAAGAGGAGTACCTTCGTCGTATCGACTTTATCTCCTGTAAGCAAGATATATGTAATCAAAGTGGGAGTGCTCAGTAGTTAAAATTTTAAGTAATGAATTAAAAGATTAAAAGAATAACGCGGGTAAAGGGAAAACAAATTTAACAGTATAGTTTAATTAAAACAAGAAAGTTAATTTTAAGAGAAAAAATATAGAGTTACAAGTTAAGAAAATTTAGAAGAAAAATTAGATAAGACTAATGATCCATGGAAAACAAAAAAGTAATAATGTTAAGAGGCCCAGAAAAGCAGATATTATAAGAATACAAAATATATTTTTGTAAGTTTTCCAGTTTTTTTAAATTTTTAGTTATGATTTTTTTTGTTATTTTTAAAATTTAAGAATACGAGGTCAAAACAGCAATTGAAAAAATAAAAGGCCCTCCCCAGGACCATACACTTCGTAATGAGATAAATGCAGAGTTCGAAGGGGGAAAGCTAAAAATAGCAATAGAGTGAATTTGGAAAAGTACGACACCGGCTGGGGTCGAACCCACAACGTGATTTACAAGGGATGATGGTGTATGATCACTTCCACATTCATGTCATGGCCTTTACTTCCGGTAAGACGGGTAAAAGCAGGACGAAAATGTTGACCCGTGTAAACGGGCTTCAAAGGATTTCCCTGTTAGCGGGTAAATCCCGGGTATTATTGTTGTCTATGTAAACGCAGCTTATCTAAATGACTTTATTGAGAAAATGTTTTCTCACCTACAGTGCATACAAAAGGTTTCTCGCCTATGTGGGTGCGGAGATGTCTTTTTAAATTACCCTGTTCAGAAAATTTTTTCTCACATACAGTGCAGGCAAAAGGTTTCTCTCCTGTGTGGGTGCGGAAATGTCTTTCTAAATGACTGTCTTGAGAAAATGTTTTCCCACAAACAGCGCATGCAAAAGGCTTCTCACCTGTGTGCGTGCGGAGATGTCTTTTTAAATGACCCTGTTCACAAAAACTTTTCTCACATACAGTGCAGGCGAAAGGTTTTTCTCCTGTGTGGGTGCGGAGATGACTTACTAAAATTCTCTGCTTTGAAAATCTTTTCTCACATACAGTACAGGCGAAAGGTTTCTCTCCTGTGTGGGTGCGGAGATGACTTACTAAACTACTCTGCTCAGTAAACCTTTTCTCGCATATACTGCAGGCGAAAGGTTTCTCTCCTGTGTGGGTGCGGAGATGCCTTTTTAAATCCCTATGTTGTGAACACATTTTCCCACATACACTGCAGACGAAAGGTTTCTCTCCTGTGTGGGTGCGGAGATGTCTTTCTAAATCCCTATGTTGAGAAAATATTTTCCCACATACCGTGCATGAAAAAGGTTTCTCGCTTGTGTGGGTGCGGAGATGTCTTTTTAAATGACCCTGCTGAGAAAATTTTTTGTCACATACAGTGCAGGGGAAAGGTTTTTCTCCTGTGTGAGTGTGGATATGACTTACTAAAATTCTCTCCTCTGAATATCTTTTCTCACATACAGTACAGGCGAAAGGTTTCTCTCCTGTGTGGATGCGGAGATGACTTACTAAACTTCTCTTCTCAGAAAACCTTTTCTCACATTCATTGCAGGCGAAAGGTTTCTCTCCTGTGTGGGTGCGGAGATGCCTTTCTAAATCACTGTTTTGATAAAATGTCTTCCCACATACAGTGCATGCAAAAGGTTTCTCGCCTGTGTGGGTGCGGAGATGTTTTTTTAAATGACCCTGTTCAGAAAAACTTTTCTCACATACAGTGCAGGCGAAAGGTTTTTCTCCTGTGTGTGTGCGGAGATGACTTTCTAAACTACTTTGATGAGAAAATCTTTTCCCACACACAGCACATGCAAAAGGTTTCTCGCCTGTGTGAGTGCGGAGATGCGTTTTTAAAATACCCTGCATGGAAAAACATTTCTCACATACAGTGCAGGCGAAAGGTTTCTCTCCTGTGTGGGTGCGAAGATGACCTACTAAAGTTTTCTGCTCAGAAAACCTTTTTTCACATACACCGCAGGCGAAAGGTTTCTCTCGTGTGTGAGTGCGGAGATGCCTTTCTAAATCACTATGTCGAGAAAATGTTTTCCCACATACAGTGCATTCAAAAGGTTTCTCGCCTGTGTGGGTGCGGAAATGTCTTTTTAAATTACGCTGTTTAGAAAACTTTTTCCCACATACAGAGCAGGCGAATGTTTTCTCTCCTGTATGAGTATGGAGGTGTGTTTTTAAATGACACTGTTCTTCGCAGGAATGACATTCATTGGAAAGTCTATTTTCGCTGGAAATAGAGGACTTTTGCTCTTCTAGCATGCCGAACTTTCGTTATACGATGATCAGAAAACTAACTGCCCGCAATTTGTTGAACCTCTAATTTTGTGGACACCACACAGTTTAGTTTCGCATCTCAGAATATGCACTGGACATCTGCAAAGAGAAGAGAAAGGAATTTGAGATATACGTATAAGATACATCAACACAGTGACATCACGCTTTCTTCGTATTTTTCACGTGAAATCAATATCAATATATAAAAGTTTGTGCTAAGGAATGAGATATCTATAATCTAAGGTGTTATAAATTATGTCCTGGATAAATCAAATTACTGAGTTTTTTAAATTTTGTGTAATTAGGGGACGAGGTTCCTTAGCTATCCTTATTCTATTGTGCTTGTAGATCATAAGCACGCGCAGGGATTTGATATGTTTCGGCGTATAGGAATCTGCAGAATACTGCTGCTATCGGCCGATCAAATAATGGATAAGCAATATTGCTATTTTTCTCTTATTTATATTCATTTTGGTTATCAGCAATGCAAGATAATTTCATCATTAATTATTTATTTTAATGCTTCGAGAAATTCTAGAGATTAAAATCTCATGAAAAAGCTCGGTTACCATCAGATTGAAAGGTTTATAAACCAAACAAATATATAAAATTATTGCAGGAATTAACACAGAATATGTGGCTTATTCGTTTATTAATGCACATTATTTGTATTGAAGTTCTTTGGCAACAAATATTTTTAACCACACTGTCTCCACATTTCAATATGGTATGTCGTGTATATGTTACCGGCAAAGTATGAAATCCGGCATTCTATAGAATGTTTAGGTATTGTATATAATGCCTAAAACTAGCCGGCAATGTATGAAACGATTCATATTTCACATATTTCCTAGGCATTCTATAGAATGCCAAATGAGAAACCGGCAAAGTATGAAATACATCTCCGATTCGTTTCGGATATCATGTGGCAAGGCACGTGACTTTTAACACGCACCTCAGGCTCAGAATTTGTCAGTTGCACTTTGCGGTTTGTTCGAGTGTGTCAAAATACGCAATTTTACTTAAATTTGTTCAACAAAAAATTAGTTTTTTTACTGTGCTGCATGAAAATGGAGGAGCAAGCTGTAGTGTTGGAGAAGAAGTCATGGTCTATAGACATGAAACAACGATTCGACGATGAACTGTCCAAAATTCGAGTTAATGCTGTGAAAAACAGTTCTTTCTTAACCGAAACTACTTATCAGAAGTTAATAAATGATGCACAAAAAGCCAAAATGACTACTAAGAAGAAACCCAGGGACTATTGGTTGGTGAATCGCTATGATGAGATGACTGTGGAAAACAAAAGTAAACTCATTTACCCTGTTAAAGAAGGCGTCAGTAATATAGAGTATTACATCACGAGTTATTTCTCGAACTTCCTGAAACTCATTTGGCTATTGGACACGAAGGACGTGATAGAATGTTGAAATAACTTTGAACCAAATACAAAAACGCTACACGTCATAATATTGAACTGTACGTCCACCTTTGTGAACCTTGCCAGAAAAAATAGAAAGGTATTAAAAAGGGCATTGTTGTGAAACCTATAATTTTTTCCGAATTTAATTCCCGTTGTCAGGTTGATCTTATTGACTTTCAGTCTCAGCCAGATAGAGAATACAAATTTATTATGGTGTACCAAGATCATCTGACAAAATTTGTGATTCTCAATTCTCTAACGTCAAAAAGAGCTGGAGAAGTAGCCTACATCCTAGTGGACATATTCTCGTTGCTTGGAGCGCCATCTATATTGCAGTCTGAATTTGGTAGGGAATTTGCCAATAATGTGGTGACCAGCTTGAAGGAGTTTTGGCCAGCACTGAAGATCGTCCATGGGAAGCCTCGCCATTCACAAAGCCAGGGTAGTGTCGAAAGAGCTAATCAGGATATCGAAAATATGCTCTGTACTTGGATACAGGACAACAAATCTGCCCGCTGGAGTGAAGGACTGCGTTTCGTTCAATTTATGAAAAATAGAACTTATCATTCTGGGATCAAAAGAACACCATACGAAGTTCTTTTTGGCTGCAAACCTAAACTAAGGCTTATAATGTCTTTTCTACCCGAAGATGTTTTAAAAGATATAAATACAGAGGAGCAGCTAGAATAAGTAATAGAAAGCGTCCAAACAATGGAAAAAGGTGAAACTAATCAGATTATGCAAGAAAAAGAGCCTGTTTCAAAAAACATGAATGAGATTATAGTCGATAGTGGATTAAACCAACATGATGAAGACATGCTTACCGAAGAGATTTCCGTTTCTGATACCTGTTGTGTGTGTTTAAAAGAAACGAGTGATGCACTTGCATGCAAAAAGTGTCGTCAAAATATTCATACTTTCTGTGGCCATGCTAGTAAAGATGATGAAATGGATATTTTGTGCACCCTTTGTTTCGAAACTTAAAATGCTATTGAAGGCAAAATAAATTCTAAAATCAATCTGGAAATACAAGCCCAAAAAGAAAAGAAAATGAATTCGGGAAAAAAATTTCACACTGCTTCTTTGGGAACTGCTGTGCGAGTTCCTATTCCTGACGTCGGCAAAGGGCGAGGTGATTCGCGCAATATATTGGCAGTTGTAATGAGTGTGACAGAGGATGGTTTCTACCGACTTAGAACTTCTGAAGGAATTTTAAAACAAGTATATGCGAGATCACAATTCACTTTATGCCTTAAGAACTTGCTTAGATTGAAGATATTCCTGACCACGAAATCCCTCTCTGGTCAGTTACAATTGCTCAGTCCAGGTGGAAGCGGCCAAATATTCATCAAATGTATGTGTAAAACAAAGTGCCAAAATATGAAATGTCTTTGCGTGAAAAATGTAATGAAATGTAATTCAAAATGTCATTCAAGCCTACCATGTTGCAACAAGTAGGTTAATTTTAATTTCTTATTTTTTATATGAAAATTTTGTTTTTCTTAATAAGAAAGGCATAAATTTTGCTTTGTACAACTTTCATTTTTCTTTACGTATTTTCAATAAAATTTTTTTGATGGCACTCTCATTATTTTTTCAGAATAACATTTGCATTTTTGAGAAATTCACGTCATTTATATAGCAGACTTATCAGAGTCTTTTTTCATACTTTGCCTAAATAGCATTTCTCTTTCTATAGAATGCCTAGGTATTATATACAATGCCTAGGGAAAGTATGTAATAATTCTCATATTTCATACTTTGCCTAAAAACGTCCGGCATTATATACAATGCCGGCATTTCATACTTTGCCGATAACATATATAATACATTAGAACTGACAACAGCAAAATTTATTCAAATTCCCCTCCGGTTCTCTACTGTACAATAGTACTCTATGTGACTCTTCACATAACGTTAATCAAACATATCAAAACAGTTATCTGTGCATCTCTTGTAGTCCATGTGAAATACTTCAGGAATACACGGCTTATAAGGATTTTTTCAGACCGACACCTATTAAATATTCTATTGAGAGATTATAAACACGTAATGAAAATTCTAAACAAAATAAATCGACATGGTAATGATGCCATGCTTCTTAAAAATTACTTCTGATAACAATTTTAAATCTTCATACTCAGAAATATTAATTCAGAAATGCTTAAAGATGATTCACACCTGCTATCTCTCCCGCAATTTATTTTTGTATTATAAAATTTATTTTGTATGATAAAATAAATAAAATGATTGTGCGATGCAGAGCATACTGGAAAACCATTTTGTTCTTACAGCATAAGGCAATCTCATAACATTTTTTATTTTGCGTATCAAGTCAAATGATTTCAAGATATCCACATAGAGTGGAATTCTTTTGGTCAGAACTCTACACAATACAATTTAGTCCTACAGGAAATCCGGTGAAGATTAAGCTATACCTATTACAACACTTCTTGGTTAGAGAAAATCACACCTTTCTCTTTATAAATAATGAGATAGAGAAGCAATTGATCATTTAAATAAGTTTGAATGATAGAGTATGATATATTTTATTCTTCAATCATACATGTATGCACTGAGAGAACTGAAAAAGTTAAATACCTTATTTAACAAAAGAGTGATTAAAGAAACATACACACGGAGTAAACAAAATAGTAATACTCACACGAATTAATTTTTTTAAGGACAAATACGCTAAAAACAAATTCTACAGTAAAAAAATTCTCTACATGATGAAATTTAAACTACTTAGTTCATATATAAACATATTATGGTCTTTTTATCAGTTACTTCCGATAAAGTATTTTTCCTTTCCCTCCTCCTTCCAAATAAAGGAAATTTCAAACAATTTATATACAATAATAAATTTAAATCCTAAGGAGTAATACACTTGACAGGAATAAGAAAAAGTAATGTTTCTCTATTTTGTACATATAAACTCAGGAGGACACTGGCAAAACATTCACTGTCTTTCTTTCGAGCAAATGTAACAAAAAGATATTGCATAACAAACCAGTTATTGTTACTTTCAAAATAAATTGTGCAGCAAAATTCTTTTATATAAATCTCATTGGGGTATAAAATATTTAGACTGGTACAAGGCAGATAACAATAATGGAAGGACAGGGGTAGCCTAGTAGTAATGTGTTGGCTTTCGGTACTGAGGATGCTCGGATCGAATCCCAACAATCACCATTAAATACCTTCGCGTCTAGGCCGGATATGGGCACGTTAAATTCATAGAACAGAAAGTCCTCCTTTGAGGTCAGTGGGTGGGGGAGGTGAATCGTACCTTGAGATGTCACCCCCATGGGTGACATCTCAAAGTACGATCCCCTAAGATGTGATTAAAGAAACATACGAAGATGTGATTATCCCTGGGGGTGCTCGGTGAAAACTGAGGTTGTACCTGGCTAAGTCGGACTCGACCCTTGTGATGCCATTATAAACCAGAGCGAGATCTCTCAGCCTACATAGACCAGGTTTGGAGTATATTCCAGGCAGGGGCACAAGCAACAACAAGAAAAACAATAATGGATTGTTGAGCTTATACCAGAATGCGAAAAAAATCATAAAACTCAAGATATCTAAGGTGTAGGGTTTGGATTAGGAGCATTTATAAGTTTTGAAACACAATTACCCATTCCTTGAGGCAGAGTTACAAGCCATAAGATTTATGACTGGATTAGAGTACAAGAGGCTGATTATTATCTGCTTTCACTGGAAGTAGATTTATGAGAAGTTCAGCACAGGCCAGATAAATACTGGGTGCAAGAGGAGGACGTGGCTCTTACTCATCTATAACACACTAGCTGAATACCCGTGCTTCGCTACGGAGTACATTCGAATTAAATACAACGGTCAATGAATGCAATTAATGCCAAAAAAATACATTTATAAAAAAAATCGTAACGGATATTTTTATAGACAAAATAATGTAGAAGAAAATATTCAAATTAAATACAACGGTCAATGTATGCAATTAATTTGTATGTTTAATATCCATAAAACATACTAATTTGAATTAAAGTCTTACAAAATTTCCATCTCAATGAGTCTAGTGGTTCAATTTTATCTTTTACCGTATTTCAATATTTCATTGTTCTGCCCGTGACGCCAAATTAATTTAAAGTATCGCAAAAAGAAAAGAAACCACGTGATCAGCATTTAATAAATTAAATTCTAAGCATAAATCTTTAAAAATTCACAAAAATTCAGAAAATGGAGGTAAAGATTCGAAAACGATTTCATTTAATAGAATTTTTATAATCTTTCTCGTGATATAAATTTTACAACCCTCAAATCATTTTAAATGCAAAATTTTAAAAATGGTACAAAAACAGCTTAAAACAACATTATAACATTCTCAAAATATGACAGTTAAGAAAAAGATACCATCCAGAAAAAATAAATCATGCTACCAGAGAACGCCATACCACAAATTTATATAAAATTAATGTGTAACTACATTTGGCGTACAAAATAATGCATATGCTATACAATTCAAACATGTAAAATTCTTCACCTAAAATTTCCTGATGAACCAGTGTAGTTGATGCTGCATGAAGTTTTGTGACTTTCCTACCATTATTATATTCTAGATTTCTCTCCGAGATCAGATTTAGCATATTCACACCCAGTGCAGTACTTCAATATTACCTCATAATCTAAGACAACCTGTCAATATATCAATGACACAACCAACACCAATTTCTGATGTATGTCCTCGGGTAAGCCAGGTACCGTTGAAAGAAACAGCAATGTTTGCAGTAGCATTATCATAAAACACACTAATCCTTTAGAACCTCATGTCTGATTTTACATATATTTTTTGCTCATGAAATTATTATTGATTAAGAAACATTTTCTTGTAACGATTGAAAATTCTGCTTGACATCAAATGCATGTTTGTATACATACAAATAACCTCTAAAGCTGAATAGCCTCGCCCAAAACTCAAAAAAGCTTGAACAACAAATATAAAATGATTGCCGTAAGGTGCCATCAATCTTTTGGAAGTATATGTCTCACATTCAACTTCTGTATAGCCATTGCAACAACTTTAGTTTTGTGTGAAAATCCACATCTCTCCCCTAAAACAACACCTAATGAGTTTGTTTTGCCCTTGCTGCACATCAGATTCGTATACAAAGTGGATAACATATTCACATCTATAATGACATAATTTGGGCATTCAACAGCATCTATTTTCTGGGGTAAGTTGCAAAATTCAGATTCTTGCTTGAAATTTCTGACATTCTGCTCTTTCACGGTGTTTTCAACATCAGATACTTTTTTCTGAAAAGCAATCACTTTTAGCATCTGATCGCCATCGCTTCATGGATTTTACTTCGTAGGAATACATTTCAATTACAAGTTTATTTACGGTCACATGTAAACAATCCAAGTCAGTTAAGTCAGTTACAGTTAACCGTCAAGGTCATTTCTCTTGAAAAGAATGCAAGTTTAAAATATAAATTAATATAAATATATTAATTATAATAATTAAACACACAAATATATAAATTACAAAACAGTTTTTTTTAAAGTTTTTTAAATTTTTGTTATGATAAAGATCAATAAATATATTTTGATAAAGATATATTTCACTTTTGAAAAAAAAGCATTTACTGAACAAATGAACTTCAGAAATGAAAATGGCAACAAAGAACGTTTGTTTACAATTTGAGCGCTAATTCTTCGAAAAATCAACGGTAATTCTTCGAAATGTCTTAAAATATAAATTTTAGAGTATAAATTCTGACTTGCAAGATTATTATTTTCCATTTATTATTCTGGACATGACTTGAAACTGCTATATATGACTTGAAACTTTTTGATTTTATTTATTTTTATCTTTTTGCTCGCTTTTTGCTAATTAAGCCTAAAGTGGACACCATATCCAGAGGGGCGATTCCACAAACTGTAACAGCCTCCATTTACTAGATGCAGCCCTTTATAAATTGTTGGTTTTATATTAATTAAAAATTAACGGTAATAAAATTTAAAATTCGGGCTAAGAGGTGCACATACTCATCGTCTGCACTACCTGTTTGCCGAATTTCATGGCTGTAAGTGCTATAGATTCGTCTGGAGGCAGCATGCACACACATCCTTTTATTAATATAGAAATCTGAGTAGAAATATCTGATTGAAACACTCCTTGATGCTTTTCAGAGAATTTAAAGGAGTTTTATTCAAATTTCATTAACTTTATCTACAAACATCATGTTTCCTTTAAAAGATTTTGAAAAAAATCCAGAGCCACTTTCAGGTATCTCAACAAAATCATCGCTTAAAAGTAGATCAGGAAATACGAAAGTGGTAAAATGAGGTGCAAGAAATTGTCACACACCATGAATATGCTACCATAAATTCCACTTAATTAAGTTGTGAACACAACTGCATAGAAACCTATGAATACATATATCACGTTCTGACCATTTTCATTTACAACGCACAGGACATGTTAGATTTTCAAGGATTAGACATAATTGGGAATTATCTGATTTCCTGACAAACAATTACTTATTATTATTATTTTTTTACTTGATTTTTTATATCATGGAAGCCTTCTGTAATCTACGTATATTTGTTCCTACAGAACTAAAGCGAGCAGTAATTCTCACAGATTAGTGAGAAGCAAGAGGAATTATATTCCCCAAAATCTTAAAAATAGAAATCTACTAAAAACCTAAAATAATTGGATGCTTTCCGTGCCCTCCGCGAACTTATTTTTTAATAACAGACTTGGTGAATAGGAAATAATTGTATTTGGAGTACAAAGAAAAGTGGAGTGTAGGTCATAACGTTTTTTCAGGCTAAAAAGTTGCTTTTTCTATTAGCAAATTGACAGCAATTAAAACCAGAAGCTGAAATAGAAGATCTAACATAGAGATACTCTTGTGAATAGAAGTCTGCAAATTTCGAAAGTTTCTGAAAAACTCCTTTAATTACTTGAATGGTTTAATAGAGCTGGATACCTACTGAAACTTTACTTACCAAATGATGATTCATGAGATAACATGCAATGTGAAAGATACAAAATATCCACAATTTTTCTGCCCTGACCAGATTTACATGTCTAAATCAAGACAAGATTTTGGCTCAGCCAGTGTTCTCTTTATAATTTAAAAAAGTTCGCAAAAACAAACTCACTACTGAATTAAAATAATATGAATAATCATCAGATAGCCTTAGGAACACTATGTCTAAAATGATGAAAAAAAAATGTAAAGAATTAATTTCCAAACGTGGGGCTGGCTTTAACATGATTGGACTTACTAGATGCATTTGGATCTGGTGAAAGTACAGAACTCCATATGAAGAAAAATTTTAAATATGTCTGAAAAGAAGTATTGTGATCATTTAGAAATCTCTTAGAATCCCTGATAAAATATAACCACTCTGGTTTCGAACAAATTTTATTCGGGGCCACAGAGCTTGAGATTTCTTTGGAAGTCACTCCAGCATATGAGAAAAATTGTTTTATGAAAATGAAAAAGGATATTTAATTATGTGCATGCGGATGAACCTATAAGAAACTGGAAAGAAATGTTTGAGGTGCATTGTTTTTAACAAATACTGTACAAAGCTAGATATGTTGATTCCAGATGAACCACACAAAAACATCGAAAACATGCATCAGTGCTAGGGATGCGACATCGATGTCGATGTTTTCAAAACATCGATGTTTTGATAAAAACATCGATTTTTTAAACATCGATTTATTGAAGCCGATGTTTTTTTAACATCGATGTTTTGTGCTCGATGTTTTACGTTGTCTCGATGTTTTTTTTTAAATGAAAAGGTACCGTAATAAAAAAAAATTACCACGTAGCATAATTTTCACTCAGTAAATGTAAGTCTGAATTCTGAAAAGGACGAATACAAAAGGGGGAATGATTCCTTAGCAAAAAGACAAATGGCAATTAACAACCAATGAACCAATCAGAGGGCTTGGAATGTTCCTGACACTCCAGAACCTTCCATGGGGTTTTATTTTACAAATAGTATATACACGAGTGCATCCATTTAAGTTTTTGTTTTGTTCTGGTTTTATATAAGTTGACGTTAATATTACTAGTAAGATGCCTCCCAAAAGTACCGTTTGCAAATATTTTTACAAAACCACTGACAAATTGGCGAAATGCAATATTTGCCTTAAGTCCCTCAAAACTTCTGGCAATACCACGAATTTATCTGGACATTTGAAAGCAAAACATGGTGGTATTTACAACGAGAATTTTGAGTCATCAATGTAGCCCAAAGCAAACAAGTTTTTGTCATTTGTGCCTGCCCAATCAGAGAGTAAAATTAAATCACCCCCTCCCCCCACGACTAACGGAAGTAACATTAACGTTAGAGATTACTAAACCAGTTTTAAAAAATGGATGTTCTAAAACATCGATGTTTAAAAACATCGATGGTTTTCGGGCGATGTTTTATTAGCATCGATGTTTTAATATTGGATATCGATGTTTCAAAACATCGATGTTTTGTTATCGATGTCGCATCACTAATCAGTGCTAGACATTGTCTTGACAGATGTAAAAAATAATTCAGAATAATGACCAAATGAAGTCTATTTAAGATGTAGATGCCAGTAATAGCTAAATGCTGGTCGAAGAAATGAAAGTATTAAAACCTATTGTTTCGGAAATCCTATAAAAATTCTACAATTGCTATAAATGACAGCTACTGGCTTTTCAAATGCATTTATATTTTTAAGGATATTTTTAACAATTTATGTAGCTTTGGGGAAAAAAAGCTTTTCTAGATGAAAATTAATCAAAATATACCTGAAGTCAACAATACTGCAGGAGAGACTCATCAACCATGCAATACTGTCTACAGAGCATGTAGAAACAAAGAGATTAAAATTTCATCAATTTATAAATGATCTTGCTGATAAAAAATCTAGCAAAAGTTAATTGTAAATAATTTTATTCTGTGAATAAACTATATGTAGTGAAGGTACTTTTTAGTTTCTCTTTTCTCATAAATGTACATAAAAAAGGAAATATGTCCGCCATCCTAATTTTTGTCTTTTATTCTTCACATTAAATGTTTATCATTTAATGTATATTAGAATTCAGAAGGACCCCGCCGAAATTTCTGCAATTGGACCCCGCAATTACTTAGGCTGGCCCTGATAAAAGGCATGAATGACAAGAACTTTGACACCAAATTTTCCAGTGCAAAATAATTAAATGTTATACTCTGTTACCAGCAAATAAATTAAGTTAATGCAGAAATTTCCCAATTTTTAAAGATCAAATTGCAGAATTTACACAAAATCTTTAATTTTTTAAATTTACCAGATTTCTATAAATTAGATTTAAAACAAAATTATATGTATCCTAAAATCTGCACATAACCTAAAATGTGCACATAAATCCTAAAACCACAAACATCAATTTGACCAATACTTAACTTAAGGATAGAAACTGCATATATTAAGAAACTTACCAAAGATATGAACAGCAAGAAAGCAGTTCTAAATTTTGCCACTACAAAATAATCTATTGAGTTTAACGAATATGCGAGTCATTCTCTGAAAAGTGGCAATTTCTTGCCCCAGTGGTCTTGAGGACATATATCTAAAATTACAAAAAGAAAAAGTGATTTAATACATCAATATTAATCCGGGACACATATAAACGGTGATTATTTGCTTATTGAAATTGAAATATAATATAAGAAAAAACTTTAGTGCAAATATCATTCCCTCACTATGCCCCCAGTCACACATGCAGGAATGAAAATGGTTTCACAGTCATTACAGCATGTATGTTTATAATGTTTTTTATATAAAATCCATTAAAGATACTTCAATAAATATTTAGCTACTTAATTTTAATTACATTTTATGTAATGAAAGAAATTGGGGCACTTTTTATTGTTGTCCCTAGCATCTGACATCATTCCCTCACATAACTAAAAATCTGCCCCTATTTACTCAGAAGATGGCAGAACATGCCTTATACAGTACAAACTCCCAAATCCAGAATCGTTCAGGACACGGCATGAATGACAAGAGCTTTTCCGGATTTGGGAATTTTCCGGAATTTGAGAGGTTTTTAAATAACACTACAAAATTTTAGGAGAAAAAAATAAACACAAAAAAAAGTAAAATGGTTTAACTATTAAATAAACTTAAATAAAGAACATATAATTACATTAAAATTTAAACATTTCAGTCAATAATGTCTGTTGCTTTAGTTTCAGCTTATTAGAAATTTTTTCTCGAATTCTATATAGTGACATAATTTCATGTTCCGAGATAAAATTCCGGTGTTCTAAGCCTTGTTTAATCTAATGATTTTATCAGGTCTTCCGTTGACATTCTTTTGTTTTCGGGGCATTCTGAATCAATTTCACGATCGCTGTCATCATAACCTTTGTTATTTACCACACTATCAATAATTTCAGAATCGCTCATGCCGCATTTACACAGTCGCGATAGCGGCGAGTCGAATTGAGGGGGGCGAATGTGCAAATCGTGGCGTTCGCTTCGGGACCCGTTTCTTGGACGAGTCAAAGGGGTGAATGGCGCCGGGGGGGGGGTCAAAGGTGAGAATGGCGACGGGAAATCTCGCGAGTGTCTTGCGGGTGGCTCGATCGTGAATGTGTAAATGCGGCACAAGACATTCGCGAGACATTAGTCATGTTCCTGCATCAACGCGAGTGACCGTTCTCACATTCCCGCTTCTTGCTGTGAACAAGACTTCCCGTCGTCATTTTCCCCTTTGACCTCCCCGGCGTCATTCGCCCCTTTGACTCGTGCCAGAAAACCGCTCCCGAAGCGAGCACCACGATTGGCGATGAGAAACGGCGAAAACACCGTTTACACATTCGGCCCCTGCGATTCGACTCGCCGCTATCGCGATTGTGTAAATGTGGTGTAAGAGAGCAAACGATCGGCACATTTTCGTTGATGTCTAAAACTTCTTGTATGACCAATTTATCCAAGTTAATGTTGCCTTTATTCGCACATTCTACTCATTCTCCTATTTCAGTTTCTCTCCCATACACTTGAAAGCCCTCAAAATCGCTGCTGTCACTTCCTTGAAAGGAAGCGCAATTTTTTACCGATCATTTTGATAGCGACATCTATCGGTAAAACAGAAAAGTAAAATTGGCCATTTATTAAAGCATTCCGGATTTGGGGGGGGGGGGGGGGGGTTCTGGATTTGAGACGTCAGGATTTGGGAGGTTGTACTGTATAGGTCTAGGATAGTTTGTATAGGAGTAAAGCAGCCATCTAATTTTTTGCTCAACAACATTCTTCAATAGCTAACACATGATTTTTAAGTATTAGATCAAAGAAAATATTTTTATTACCTATCATTCCCTCATCTATTATAAATTGAATAAAAGCAAATAAAATTTCTTTTTCCTCTTATTATATTATTGGAAATGTGTTTCAAAAGATATTAAGTTAATTGAAAATATACCTAAGCCTAATAATTTATGTACAAAGTGGTTTTCATAAGTATTTTATCACCTCATAATCATTCCCTCATAATTTTAATATTTGAAGGAATGATCTGTATCCATTTACATATGTACTAAACAATAAAATAATCTGACAACAGACAATAGAATAATCTGATGCAATAGAAAACAATAGAATAATCTGATGCAATAAAATGCATATTAAAAACTCATAAGACTTTTAATTTGAGTAGATAAGGTTAATCCATTTTAATTTTTATTATTTTACTGAGATAAGTTAAAAATAAACTTGAAAAAGTTATTGTATTAATTTAAAGAAACATCAAATCTGTTAAATTTTAATGCTTTATCTTTATTTTTCAATTAAAATACTGTAAAAAAATTATTTATTGAAAGTATGACAGTAGTAATTGTTTTTTCTTGGTTTTTTAAAGAATAATAACACTACTATGGGGAAACTATAAGGAAGAATTAATGCTGAAAAAAAAACAATAAGAATCAGATGAGAGAAAAATAAATCAAATCCAGTGTTGCTTGCAAAACTAAAAGAAAAGGAGAAGCTAAAATATTTTTAAAAAACCTGAGAAATGGCAAGTCAAACTAGTAAATAATATGACGCTATGTGAATTACTTCAAAAAAGAAAACAGGAAATATCAGATATGGATGATGTGCAACAGCCAACATGTAGCAAGAATTCGAATAGTATTCTAATGTTTATTAAGAAAATGCGTCATTTGGAAAGATAATATAGTAACATTTTATAGTTTTGAAACAGAAACAGACGTGAAAATTTATTTTGAAACAGCATTCAATTAATACTTTTCATATGTTAGATGATGGATCCTTCATACTAAGTAGAAACAAAAAAGTGTTTTATTTGTTAAGGTGTCACGTGCAAGAATTGTTTCATAGCATCCAAAATATGACATGGAATTATACAGAAGCAGGCCATGGGAAAGGGGCAACTAACAGCATAGGAGGAACTTTAGCATACAGCAGATAGAGTTAGTAATAGCTGAAGGTAAAGATGTCAACACATTTGAAACTTTCCTCAAAATTTTAAGGCAAGAATGTACAGGAATGGAGATATTTCCAATCGATGATCACATGATGTGTAAAGCTGATAATATGCTAGCAAAAGATTTAGAACCATTTTTGAGCACATGAAAGATTCATCAGATTGTATATACTTCAGCACATACACTACTGGACTTTCTTGCTTTAAGTGCAAGATTTTCAAGTGTATACATTTTCAGTTAAATTCTGAAAATAAAAGAAAAAAAAAATACAGCAAATTAAGACCAAAAGATTAAAAACACTAATATAAATTTGGTGAGTAGGTGATGGTAAAATATAATAAAACACTGTATCCTGGAGAGATCCTATTAGTAGAGTAAAAATTTTCACTATAAATGTCATGGTTTCAACAGGAAACAACAGATATACGAGGCTCTAAATAAAGGACATTCATACTTACAGCTTGATAGATATAAAACATAAACTGCCCCAGCCTATGCCTTACAATAGCAGAGAAAGCCAATATAAATTACTTGACAAATAATTTTACATGTGCCTATTTATGGATAAAATTTTTACTATAATTAAAAAAACCATTATGAAAATAATGTGATTCTTGCCTACTAATAATTACATCAAAACTACTTTGTTATATGAAAAGAGTCAATGTTAACAGTAATCTGTCATTCCCTCGTTTATTCAATAATTAAAATCCCAGAAGATCTAACTGGTACAGTTTGGATGACATTATTTTTTGATAAATATAGCAAAAATTTACTTGCAGGCTAAATTTAGAAATTTTTGATGCAATTTTATTTGGGCTCAATTTTTCTTAAAAAAAAAACCAGCCACTTATCAGACAATGACCACCAATGCAGGTAAGAGAGCAGATAATTAAAATCTAGTTCTAAAATGACCCAAGTACAATTTTACAATAAAAAATCATATCAAGGGTGTCATAAATATCAGTTAATGCAGATTTTATAAATCTTGAAATATTCCTAATGAAGAAATCTTGTACAATGCATGGTGCAGAGAAAATTAAACAAACAAACAATACACACACACACACATATATATGTATTCTTTCAAATCATCCTCTTTGAAATGCATTGACTTAAAACTACCTAACCTAAACTGTACCCAAATTGATGTACCTAAATTAATGAATATTTAGGAGTATTATATTTAATGTTGTTGCTGTTACCTTTGTTGCAATGAAAAATGAGCATGTATGTTATTTATTAAATCTTCTCATTAAAAATATTAACACTGAATGACTACAGAAACAGACACACACAAATAAATAAATAAATAAATAGAGATTTCAAATGCAATCATCAATAAAATGTTCTTTGATAGAATGATACAAGAAAGCAATACCTAAACTGCAGATTACTCCTCATGGTGCCAAGCTGTAAAAACTCATCAAATTTGGTGCCAGTTCATCATTTATGTGGAAAATTAAATTATTTAATTAGCTCAATCAATAGTTTCACATGAAATAAACAGTGTATATTGACTTCATAGTAATTTTCAAAAATTTAAGGCAGATACATGATGGTTTGTAAACTTTGATAAGCTTTATATGTTTTAAAAATTTTAATGTATTTTAGCATGGAATTAAATTAAAAAACATGAAACTCATAAATGTTGGGAAAAGTGCTGAATTTTTTTATGGTGGGACATTCCTTGAGTAACGGAATGACATTTGGACAAGCATTCACAACATATATTGCAGATTCTACTAACAAATATTAAAATAAAAAAAGAAAATAGGGCAAACTATTAAACATCTTAATGACTTAAAATGAAAAATGCAGATAATTTAAAATTATACATTAACTATATTTAAAAAATAGCACTTTTTTGTGGTAACGGAATGACATATTTTGGACATAACAAATAAAAACATTCAATAACAAATAAAAAATTCAGCCAACTGCTGCAATAACAAAACAAAAAAATGTCAGCAGCAAGACCTGATTCAGTACTAAAAGTTTGTCATTTTTCAACGTGAAAATAATAATTAATGTTATAAATTAATTAGGCTTAATGAAATGATGTGGTAACAGAATGACAAAGTTCTGTTAAGAATTACTTGAAATATCAAATACAAATTTATTATAATTAAATTACAAAAGATCACATTTTATGAATAACATTGAAACTGAGTTGATTTTCATACATTACTCAGCATATATACATTTTTCAAATGCAAACCGGCTTCTAATTCTAGTGTTTGAACCATCAGTTACTATTGATGGTTCTTTCAGCTTTTGCTTTATTTGAGTTTTTGTGATCCAACACTGTCTTCTTTGTAAGGAAATGCATAAATTAGTTCTAGAGTGTCCTGTTTACGCATACAGAGAACTTCGATATAATCATCTTCAATAACAAGTACTTGGGACACATATGTGCAAACAGTTTTCTTTCCTAACCAGTCAATTAAAATGTAGTCTCCTACTTTTAGGGACTCTTCTTCTTCTACTTGTGAACTTGTAATGGTAGTTAATTTGCCTTCCTTTAAATTATATGTCTTCTTTTGACTCGAAAAACAGTATTTACTGTACTCAATGAGGTAATAATCTAAAGGTTTCTGGAAATGCACTCCATGTGTATCTGGAAGGGCAAAAATACCTTGCCATCTTTCATTCAGTACATCAACATAATCATTTATCATTTCAAAAGAAACAAACTTTATAATCAGATTGTTGCAGTGTTCAACCGCAATAGTGGCAAATTCTTCGGCAGAAGTTATTAATTTTCCAGATAATATTTTGTACCACACCCAGCACTTGACTGTGCCACCAATTCCATCTACAATACCTTTGCTGTGACTTGTTGCAAAGAAACTCCAAGTCATTTGAAGATTATGATGCTTGAACAGAAAGGTTAAGTTTGTAAATAAGTAATGCTGCTTAAACTGACTGGCAGTCCCATCACTAAAAAATGATAATTCTCTAATATCCAGATACTTTTGTTCTATTTCTAGAACAAAAGTTCTTTTGTTCTATTTCTAGACATAGTTTCCAAAAAAACATAAGCATATTTTTTCATGATTCATATCATCGCTTATGAAAACAATCTTGTCCATCATTATTCTCTAGCCATATATATGATGTAAACAATGTTACCTGGTTATTATACCAATGTGCACTTGTATTTCATTTTGAAATTTTTATGTAAAATTTTCTGCAAAATCCACTTGCACTACAGCTTTTGTTTCTGAGACACTTCATTTCTGCTCTTGAAAGAAATTCTGTTGCTGGCATTTTATAAATGTAAGCTTCAAAAAGTATGGCAGTTTGTTGTAAAGAATTTTCAAGCAATTTTCTAAATTATCTGAATGTGTGCATTTCAAAGATTTTTGGTTGACTTTTTCCCATTGTTCCCACAAAAGTATTACATTTGGTACTTTGTCTAATCTAAGTAGATACTGTTCTTTAAATTTATCTCTACACTTTTTCCAATGAGAAAACATACATGCTTCAATATTTTCATTACATACTACTAAAGAAATTAAATCGTGATATGTTTCAGGAAAATCACTTAAACAAGAACTCAAACTTTCTAATAATAGTCTAATATTCTCATGATACACACATACACATACATTATGAGGAATATCTTTTTGAAGCACTAGGGGCTTCGCCCCTAGGCTCGCTACGCTCGCTCCTCTGGTGAATCAAGTGAATGAATGACTCAATAGTTGTTTACAGCGATTGAGTCATTCATTTGTTTACAGTTGAAGCTCCCCCCCCCCCTCCCTCCCGACGAAATGGATGAATGGGTGAAAAATTGGATCTTCTTTCAAAGGAAGAGAATGAGAAGATTTTTTTGAAGTATTTCTTTAAAATTCAATTAAAAATCGAAATTTTAAGATAGAGACTTGAAATGAAGTTTATATGAATGAGAAAGCTTTCATCTTCCAGTTGATATAAATATTTTCTTTGTAACATAATAAGTCTGAGAGCATCGAATTTATATATCTCGAAACGCATAAATTTTTCCAAACAAAGGGTTTTCAATTTTAATAAAAATATCAGTCTGTTTTAAATTATTTTTAAACAAATGAGGTCTTGTTTGAAGGAGAAATGTCTGTAGTCTTAGATTGTAAAAAAAAAAAAATTCTACGATCCTTTTTTGGCGAGTTATCGTAATCTGAACATGAAAAAGTCAATATTTTCCCACAAAACATAAAATAAAAAAAAAACTTAAAGTCTGACGAATATGAGACATGTCTTACTTTCTTCCCCACATTGTTCTGCATCGATTGGTATCGGTCTCGACCCCATACCCCCAGCGGTTTCGGAGGAGATAGCGTGACAAGCTTTTGACAGCGGCGGCGGCAGTTAGTTTTTTTTAGAATAGAGAGATTACAAAAGGAGGACGGAGTTTACAGAACTTTGAGAAGGACAACAGCATTTCTGATTCTTGCTAAAAAAGTGCATAGACTTCTTTTAAAGTCATAATTAAGAAGCGTTTTTGTACTTTGGTTTTTTAACCATGTTTACGTATTATTACAAAATCTTTTTTTCCAGGTGCTTGCCAAGAAATATCATCATTTTAATAAAAATTTACTATGCTTTCCACCACTTCCTTACTAAGCATGCTTTTAGATACTGGTATACAGGGCTCTGGTAAGACAGCATATTTATTATTTCCTGAACAACTTTAGTGCATTTTCATGGACTTGAAGGCAAAAAAGTTTGAGGGGGAATTGTATGGACTTGGAGAATGTTTTGGTTTTAAACTATTCTTCTCAGACCTGCACTTTTGTTAACTTTCTATTTCAACCTAAAAGTTTTTAACTGTTTAGGTGTTAATGATTTCCTCTTTTCATTTTTTCTTTTCCTATCATTTTCCTTTACTTTGGCATATAATCCTTTTGCTTTTAAATGTTCTCCATACAATCTTTGTTTTTCAGCAGCAGTTAGAACCTTTTTTTTTCAATTTCAATTTTAAATATATTCTAAATAGTTAATACAATACATATTCTAAATAATTAATAGCATCAATATGTGAAAAAGAAAATATTACTCAGCAATGTATTAAGTTTTGCACAAAATACATCAAATTCACACTATCTACTCTAGCACATGATCTCTAAAAGCTACATTACAGTTAAAATTAAATTTATGGTTACAGTTAAAAATATTCAGCAGTTATCTTTGTGGTTAAAGTAACAATAAATAAATAAAATTTGCAAATGAAACAAAACTAATTTCACAGTTTAAATGGTTAAAAATAGTTTCAATAAAAATTATCTTAATTTTGCATTATAAAACAAAAGAATAACAAATTTTGTTGTTAGTAATATTAAAGATTACATAGATTTTTTTATTTTCATTTTATTAAATTTATGTGCATGAAAAATTGCGCTATAGTTTTGTACTGTCATTCCGTTACTTTATATTGTCATTCTGTTACCTACAAATACTATCAGAAAAATTAACAATATTAAAGATACAAACTTATCATAATATTTTAGACTTAAAACATGCTTTAAAAACAAAAATTTAAGTTTAAATAAATAAAATTTAAATAATCACCCAAAAAAGTATTTGTTTTTTGGTAACGAAATGACACTCTCATATCATTTAATTAATTATCCCCTCAAATAAAAAAATAAATAAAAGATTTTGATGCTGCATTTATAAGAAAAAGGGTGAGAGATTATAAACAAACAATTGTTAGGCCTTTTTAAACATAAAATAAGCACCACAATAAGTATGCAAAAAAATGGGTCTTCATATCAATAAATGGTCAATGCAAAAAGAGTATTTTCTATTGTATTTTAAGGCATGTTTCCTGTGAGATATGGTATTATTCTTATCAAATTACGAAAATTCAGTTATTTCTGAAAATAATGATATATAACACTTGCAGAAAAAAACATTTTAAATTTTTTCATAAAATGTCCACTTATTCATGGAATGTCCCTGGTGTAGAATTTGGTAAATATATATAAAAGTTGTTCCTTTGTTTATGTTCAGCTATAACTGGGTTGTAATCTTTATAATGTTTTTATTACTCAATTTAATGGCTTAATGTGCTGTAAACCTGCTCAAGCTAAGCTTAGATCTTACATCCCCAAAGGTCAGTGATAATACCTCAGAAATGTCACTCGGTTTTTCTTCAGTTTCAACAAATTGAATTTGAATGATTGCAATTTAAATGTTTTCAGCCCCAATGAATTTTGAATTTGCCTTCAAATAATGAATTATACATTCAGACATTGAAATATATTTTGTATTACAGTGGTTTCCACTTATAAGAATCACATTTGTTATTACTGTTTTTGATTCTTATAAGCGGTTGATTCTTATAGCCGAAATTTAGGTTTTTGGACAGGCACACACATACCTATATATACATACATTAGATAATTTACCATAAAATACTGTTTAATTTACGTTAATTATCTTTTATTAAAATTATTCTTTATAATTTTAAAAATACAACTTAATTTCTAGACTTATAAGTAGATACACATGATTATAGTAAGAGAAGAAAAAAAATCCAATATTTGATACAACATACCTGCTTAACAGTTTAACATTTCAACTACAGGAAGGGAGCAAGAAAAAGTTTTCTATGGTCGTTTGACGTAATGAAGTTTTCAGGAGGCTGTTTATACGTCTTTCAATACCAATAGTCTCAGACGGAGATTCACCTTCTAGATTACGTTTCAGAGTTTGATAATGTGCTGAATCTACTAATGTCACGTTTGCCTAAATGATAGTGGACACTTCGCGGAAGATTTATGTGTTTGAGGGTCCAGGAAGCAGCAACCAGGATGTGGGAGGTGGGAAAAAAGTCCCTGTCTTTGTTTGTCAGTGGAGAAAAGTGAAATCGGACACGGACGGGTTAGATGCCTGTGGGTCAAGCTAAAAGGGCAGTGTTTAGCTAAAGTGTTTAAGGGGAAACCATTATGTTATGTCTAACAAAGAAAGGTATGCATTTTACGACTGTATTCCATCCCATCTTATCACTCTTTCTTTAAAAAAAATAAAGAAAGATCTTCGTGCCTTTTGAGGGTTTAAGTTGCTTTTTTTGAAAAATGAAAGGAAAGCGAAGAGTGTAAGCTGATTCTTGAAACCGGTGGATTGATTCTTTAAAGCGAAAATTTTAACATGGAAATAATAAATTTGTTTTTGTTTTTGAGATATTGATTCTTATAAACGGTTGATTCTTATAACCACTGATCACTATAAGTGGTGGTTACTGTATTTTCATAACATTGAATTTTGCTCCTTTTTAAAGAATACAATCAGGAAGATGAGACCTTACTCTTGGTTATTCATATCTAGATTATAGGTGCTACTCCAGGCCTGAGTGCACCTGGTACATCACTTCACCATGATTAGTGTTTTTGAATTCTAATTTTTCCAAAAAAGATATATAGTTTTTGTTTTTAGTTAATTTTGTACCCTTTCCTAATATATTTAAATTTTGTTTTTAGTTTTATAAATTTATTTTTATACTTCAGAAATATTTTAAATTTAAATTTTTCATCTAAAAATTTACCTGTAATACCATTGACATATATATTTTTTTCAATTTTCTATATACTTTGAAATTATCTTGCCACAAACTTAAATGTAATGTACTCTTTTTTTATTACTTTTGTATTTCTTAGTGTCTATCTTGAAGTATTTAATGTTTATTCTCTACTTTCAAAAGAATTTAATAAAAATAAAATTCTTTTATTTTGAATATATCGTTTCCCTACAACATTTTATACATGCTATGCTACAATGTATTTTCAAAAAATTAAAATTTTGACTCAATTGTTGAAAGCGAATGATATAATTAGGACACTTTGCAAATATTTATGCTGTTTTGATTAATTACTCCAGATAAATGCTGTATTGAAAACTTTTTTTATTAAAATATTCTAATGCAGTATATCAGCTACTTATGTACTGCTGCAGTATATACTGCTGAATTTTCATACAAAGTGTTGATTGTCAAGCCAAAAGATTTAAACACAGTAAGAAACAGTATTTTCCTAAATTGCTCATCAGAACTTCACTTTGTGGAGTTTGACAACTTTCCCTCGTATATTTCACTTTTTACCGCAATTATTAACAGCTGAAAAACATTTGTATAACTCATAACCACCGAAGTAGCTAAACACGTTTTGTATGACTTGTAGAATGGGATATATTCATAAATTCTGGATGTTCCAAACTTTGAATAAAATAATCAGAGAAATCAGATTGGCAACTTTTAGAAATGAATCTTTAAATCGTGGAGCGTATATCTTAATAGCACACCAACATCGACCAGAAAGAAATAATTTACTAATTTTGCTGAAAACAACATACTGTGGGTGAACATGCAGTTTTTAACAGTTTAATAGTTAGACGTACTGTATTAACATTTAGCTTCACTTACAAAACAAAATAGGGAAGAATGTAGAAATCAAATATAGCATTTTCAACAACTTAAAAAAACAGTTCTGTCATACAATACAGAAAAAATAACCTGTATATGAAACTTGAATACCTGTTTATTTTTCTAGCAACTAGATCAATGATATTTCAGTCCATGTTCCATTCTAAAAGCTGCGAATATTTGTTGCCAAGGGCACTACCTTTTTTCTGTTATTTACTACGATAACTCTTTAATTTCTTTTAATTACTAAGAGAATCAAGAAAAGATTGAATTCAATAAATATGAACTACTCGCTTAAGTCTTATGCGATACTGTTTAGGGATGGATCGGAAATACTGGATCTGTTACTTTGTAACAGGTATGTGTTAGCTGAACTTTGGACCTGCTACCGATTTTCAAAAGTAACAGGTACGGCGTGTGTGTCAAACGATAGAATACTCCCGCCAGGCGAATAGAATAGGGCCGCCAGGCGGGGAGCGGGAACGAAATAAGTATACGAGTATTTTTCCGTACCTGTTACCATAAAATACTCCTTTGCCTAAACGAGTATTTCCACACTCGTTTATACTTTATACTTCTACGTACTACGTAGTATGTAGGAAGGGGCGTCGGGCGCATACAAAACAAATAAACGAGTATTTCTACTTGTCTTGTGACCTTCCCCACTTCCTGTTTACCAGGAAATATTCGCTTACCTAAACATTTTCACGTTCGTTTATAACCATTATTTTCCAATAAAATTGACAGTTGACCTGAATTTCGTTGGACATATTCTTACTTTCTTCTTCATTTTAATTCATGACTATTATTAAATACTAATACACTCAAATACCTTTATAAAAATATTTACTTTCATTGGTTTTGAAATAAAATAACATTTTTGGGTCAATGTTGTTGATAAAATTCACTGATTATTCATTATATAATTGGTAATCATTTATGTGTTTTATGACAGGTGAAAAAATTGTTTCTGCTCACTTGTCAGGATTTTGTGAATTGTTGATGATAATAAAAACGTCTTATGAAAAAAAAATTATTTTATAGTAAATAAGATTATCATGAGCAAAACATAAATATTTTTTAGAAAAACAACTTGGTATATATGTATTTATTGTACAATAGGTATACAGATTTTATAAATAATCAACTGAACAATTGTAGTTTGCACATAAATATTAATTATCCCTTTATGTAAATATAAATTAAACTGTACCTAATACAATTATATTAATATTACAAAATAACTAATTACTAAAATTTTATTGAATAAAAAAAATAGAATATTATTTAATGTTCTAAAAATTAACAGTATTAACAGCTACCTTAATAGTAATACAATGGAATCTCGATCGATCGTTTTCTCGTATGTATCGTTATTTCACCCAGTCCCGAAGAAATTCCATAGAAAACAAGCAAAAAAGACCGCATGGATCGTTCCTCGATCCATCGTTTTCCCGTAATATTCGTTCAGAATATCGCAGCTTTACATTAATTTATCGGATCGATCGTTTTTTCATAATTACTGAACCTGAAATATAAATGTCTGGATTGAGCTAGAATGACGCTCTAATTAAACAATGAGCAGAACATTAGAGATGCACGGTCTCGTATTTTTGTTCTCTCTTGTTTAGCCTAGTTTCGCTTTATTATACCACTCCCATTATTTGTTCGTCGTTGATGTTCCTTAATTCTTTAGCCCCTGGAGTGCCCTATTTTCGGCAACTAATTCCAAATTCACCGACTATTCAACATTTCTGTTCTTATCAGCAGTGGCTCACAGTCAGTTTTTTTGTTGGCCTTGGGATGGAGGCACTCTGGTGTTTGGTATAGTGTGTGAAAAGTTTCATGATTACTGCAGTTCTACACTGGCCGATGAGTGTTTCACCCGGAAGCTGAATTTCCTGGTGGTCTTATGTCGGACCCCATCCAGTGCAATGGAATGGTTCTAGTTACAAGCGATTCACGGCTGCCGCTTTTTTATACTCTCACACAATAACCGATACCGAAAAGAATGCAATTTGCAACACAAAAAATATTGTTTACTTGTGGAGAGAAAACCGCCAAAAAACAAACGACGATTAAGTACTTTTATTTGAATCAAAATTCCTGTGTATCTACGTGAATTTCTTTTTTTATAATTATTATCTTGGATTTCAGTACAACTTGGCAATTTTATCTTCAGTTACGCTACGGGTATGTATGCATTTATATATGTGAGTAAATATATTTTAGGGATATCAAACTTTAAGGTATGTTAATACTTTTTTGTATGTTCCCGCATCCATCGTTTAGTTCAGTCGGTCACGAAAACGATAGACCGAGATTCCACTGTACTTTTGTATCCAAATCAAATAACAAAACTGAATAGGTATTTAAATATAAACGCATTACATTAATTATTAAGCATTATTGTTAAAATGTACATGGCATTTGTAAAAATCTTACACCACTCATTAAAAAAGTTGTTACTCTTAAACTTTTGTTTTCGTTACTTTGTTTATTTTCTTTATTTATTTTTAGTCTCAAAATAATTGCTCACGATAGAAGGTCAAAAACCACAGAATTGGTCTATTAGTTTCTATTTTTTTATCAATACAAAATCGCTTAATAGCTATCAATAAATAAAACAATGAAAAATAATGACAGTTCAGAGAGTTATTTTATGACTTACTTTTCAGTAAGTCATAAAAAGATTGGTAGTTAATTACTAATGATAATTGCCAAATTTCGAAGCCCTTTATGAGCAAAATTGAGCGTTCGTGTTTAAATATAAACGGCGATCGGATATTATATATCCAGACTTGGAAAATATTCTCTCGCACGGGACAGAAGTTTCGAGGGCACAAAGCTTCTTTTTTGCCAATTGGCTAAGAAAGGGGTAATTAAATTTTTGTTCTGCCCACCACTTCATAGCAGACTAGGCACTAGGCGAAGCGGTAACAGGTACGGGGTATATATATATGTGTGTGTGTGTATTAGGTTCAAAGACCGAAAACGCTCATTGAGCCAAAAAAAAAGTCCACAACGTGTTATTCATGTTGTGACTTTTAAAAAAGTAGCCAGAACGTGTTGTGGCTAACTCAAAAAGACCACAATACGAAATTCGCGTCGTGGCTCTCATAATATTTGACCACTTCGAGTTGTGGTTATTAAAATAAGCCATAACGCGTTCTGAACGTTAGCTGATGGAACCATGATACCACGGACAGGTTGTAACCACATCTTCTGAATGTTATGTAATAAAGAGGTGATGTTAAAAAAATAAAACATTCTTTTTAATTATCCTTTATTTATCTTTAATCGTTATCTTTTATTGTTGGATGTAAAATTACTATGGAAATTATTGTATATGTAATAAAATTATTAAAATAATAAAGTTGGTAATAAAATTATCAAGGATGTTGAAGAGTTATTTATTTTTACAAGAACTATTACCTTGACATTTTGAGATACACTTTATGTTCTTTGAGCGACATTTTCATTTTTTATCAGTACAGTATCTTTTACAGTGACACATCATAAACCCTTACTGATTTCCAGATGATAACACAGACGCTGAGAGAAGTGTTAATGGAGTTGAAGGTACGTCCTGAATGCTAATAAAGTTACTCTCTGAAACTGTAAATTCATTACGAGCATAAAGACCTTCCTTGTTCCCGGGTTCCTTGATCCAGCCTAAGCTTATATGGCAAAATCCCTGACTATTTACTTTGTATATCAGCAGTGTAAAATTTACTTTTAACATCGATTTGCATTCACAATATTATACACTACAATGCTATACAATTAATTGACATTATGCAAATCAATTTATATATAACACACTGTACAATACCATATATATATATGTATTATATATATATATATATATATATATATATATATATATATATATATATATATATATATATATATATATATATATATATATATATATATATATAATACAACACTGCAAAACAAATCATAAAAATGTTAAAATATTTATGCCGAAACTTGACATCTTTACTAAGGATTTGGAAATGAAAATCATGAAATACACACACTGCCAATGAATTAGAAACCTGTGACAGTTTCTACAAATGCTCGTTAGCAGCGTGCGTATGCAAAACCTGTTGATAACGTGGATGAAACGTCATCAGAATGCTAGTGTAATTAAGGTGTATGGCTGCATTTCACGATAAACGCAGTAGAATGGGAAAATCGACATCTTCCACCATTTGATAAAGGGCTTATTGTTGGGGCCCATTTAGCAGGAGTCTCGATTGTGAAGGCAGCAGAACTCACTGGGTTCTCAAAAGCAGCCTTTTCGAAGGTGTTCAACAGTTGGTAGCAGAACCCACAGTCCTTGTCCAAAAAAAGTAACTTCGGTTCGAACACAATCAACCAAGAGTGTTTTCGGCGTCGTCTCCGACGGATTGTATGGCAGAAAAGGGACTATACTGTACTTAAAACAATCAGAAATCTTCAACCAAGGTTCATCCTAACCGATTTCGGTGCGAACCATGTGGAATTACGTAGTCGGATGTCTGTGAGGAAATCTCTCATTTCTGCCCTGAATGCCAAAATTCGTTTGCAGTAGTGTCTGGAAAGCCGAAACTAGGCAAAAGAGGATTGGGAAAAGGTTATGTGGTCAGATGAATCACACTATACCTTGTTTTGCACTGATGGAAGACGTCGATTTTGGCGAGAACTCCATGAAGCCATGAACCCACCTTGCCTTGTTCTCACTGTGTAAGGGCCTGTTTACATAGGAGACCGTTGCGTTGCGTTAAGGAAAAGATGACGTTGAGACGAAAATAAACCAATCATATGCCTCCAAACGATTAGCAATGAAATTTTTAACGTCTGATTGGTTTATTTTCGTCTCAACGTCATCTTTTCCTTAACGCAACGCAACGGACTCCTATGTGAACAGGCCCTTAGGGTCTGGCGGGAGTATCATGGTGTGGGGCGTGTTCTGTTGGTATTGAAGTGGTCCTCTGGTGTTCGTTGAGGGTAAACAGGCAGCCATGCAATACCTGGACATATTGACAGATCAAGTGTATCCTACAATGTTACATTTTTACTCCGCGGGTGACGGATATTTCATGGACGATAATGCAACTTTACATCGTACCAGAATCGTTCGAGATTGGTTCACAGAACATCAATCAGACTCCCACCAGCTTCCCTGCCCGCCGCAAAGCGCGGATCTTAATCCAATAGAAAATGTTTGGGCCATGTTGGGAAGGCTCATCCGACTGCTATCTCCTCTTCCATCCAATTTACAGGTTCTTAAGGTCTGTGTAGCCAACGTATGGTTTTCTCTGGACGTAAATGCACTCCAAAAGCTTGTAGAATCGACGCCTTCACGAATACGGGGTGTTATCCGTGCAAATGGAGGTCCAATAAAATATCAATCCTAAGTTTCTAATTCACTGGCCAGTGTGTGTATTTTCTTCAATTACAAAAACATTTTCGAAACACAATAATTTTTGAAAATACGCTTGACGTTCAAGAAAATAAAATTAAAAAATATTTAATGATTATACAGGAAATAAAACAAGCTTTTGAGGAGAGATTTAATCAATTTAAAACTTTGGAAAATACATTCCACTTTATTTTATATCCATACAAAATGAAATTCGAAACAATGGAGTTAAGCGAATTTATGTGGCTAGGTATCCATGATTTAGAAATGAAATTAGTTGAATTTCAAAGCAGCATAGTGTGGAAAAATAAATTTGAAAATTTGATTTCCGAAGTAGTAGGAAAAATGTCTGAAAGCAGTGCAGATAATAATGATACCACACTAAAAATTGAAAATATTATATTAAACGTATGAGATTCTTTACCAAATAATTTTATATCAATGAAGAGACTTGCCAATGCTCTTTTAACGATGTTTGGGTCCACATATTAGTGTGAAAAATTGTTTTCTTCAACGAATTTTGGAAAAATCTACCAACAGAAATAAACTTGGAAATGAATTGACTACAAAATGCGTTAAACTATTGAATACGGAATATGAACCTAATATTAAGAAACTATCTGAAAATAAACAACAGATTTCTCATTAAGTATACTTTAACTTTATTATCAACTTTATACATACACAAACCTATTACTACAATATCTATTAATGAATAATATTTTATAATATATATGTGATTTTCTTTATTCCTTGTTCATTCAAATACTCAGTGCAGGGGCGACTGCCGACTGGGCATTGAGTCACCTGGTGCGGTAATTCATGGTATCACCCCATTTTAATCAATTTTTTAACGTCGACCTTTATATTTTGCTCTTCACTTGCTAAATAAAAGTTGTAAAACAAAAAAGAAACGTAAACTTTTTAGAGGATTTTAAAAGTGAGAACCAAAAAAGTAGTTTTTAACCATCCTCCCCTCCCCCTTTCCAAGTGGCGCCACTAAATTACTGACCCACGAGTTAGTACTAAAAAAAATAATGAACAAAATTTGACCCACTTCTCAAAAAGCTCACTGCCCTATACAGAGGGAGTCGTATATTTTCAGGTTGTCGCAGGGGACGAACCGGTTTCTTTTCGGCAATACAACCTAAAAGGGATCGATACAGAACGCTTAGGCAATGTATCATATGAGTTTTTCAGATGCCGAATATGAATAGAAGCCCGATAAAGAGACGAGATCCCGAGGGCCAAGAATTCAACTCCGCGGGCAACAGGAAACCGGTTTCAGCAGGACTGGACTCAAAGAGCGACGGCGGAGTTCAGCAGTGGATCGAAGGGGCCTGACACAGGAAGGTGCCCGCCAGAGAAAAAGACTGGGTTTCCGGCTAACGAGGTTCGCCGGTGACGAGATTTGACTCCTGTGGGAGTTAAGTGATTTGGATTAGGCAGAAAGTGCCTTGTATCGCACGCGTGCTGTGAGCAGCTTCGGAACCTTTCGTATTTTTGCCGGTGAGCCACTTCTAAACTGCAAGAACAGTACTGAAACTCCGTAAATATTGTAAATATGCATAATTGAATAATGAAGAGTATTTTATTTACTCTATTTCAGTCACCTCCCAGATAATTTAAGTTAAGGTATGAGCTAGAGTTTAGCCGTAGCTCGGCTCGCGCTATAACGAGAGTAAGGTAGTGTAGTGAATTGGCCCCACGGTTTTATAAGAGCCAAAATTTATTGTCTCGACAAGCCATAAAATACTTATTTATATATAATTATTCATAGTAGATAAAAGCAGTTACATCTTAAAAATTATAATTAAATTTTAGGCAAAAACAAAAACCAGAAGGGACATTTCGTGAAACCCTTTCCTGCAGGGTAAACAGGTATGACAGGTTCTTTTACTACAGTCACTTTGGTGGGTCAACTATATCATCAAGGATCGTAGGTCATGATCGATATCGTATTAATATATTTTAAAATTTTTCAAAAGAAAAAGTCATAAACACTAAATCAATTCCAAAACAATTAAGAGCGATATGAATTCGAATTTCACGGACATTTCCCCCCACGGTGAGACAAAAATATTTTGCACCAAAAAATCCTATTTCGTAAGATATTAGAGAGTTGGTTACATCCCTGAATGGGTAGGCAGATGCTATTTTCGTCTCGTATCAAGCTTATACCCTGTAGAAAATCTATTCTTACATATGCAAACGAAAGGTTTTTATTCTGTATGAGAAAACAGATGTGTTTTTAAAGCACTGGAAAGAAAATATTCTCTCTCACACAGTGAGGACGAAAGATTTCTGTCCTGCGCGGGAACAAACATGTTTTTTTAATCAATTCAGTTCAGAAAACCTTTTTCAATTCCACCGAAAAGAAAATCTTTTCTCGCAGACACTGCGTGCAAAAGGTTTCTCTCCCGTGTAAGTGAAGAGAAGTGTTTTGAAATTACCCTGTTCAGAAAATCTTTTTCCACATACAGTGCAGGCGAAAGGTATCTCTCCTGTGGGGGTGCTGAGATGTCTTTTCAAAATACTCTGCTCAGAAAAACTTATCTCACAGTGCAGGCGACAACTTTCTCTCCTGTGTGGGTACAGAGATGTCTTTTAAAAGCAGCCTGTAGAGAAAACTTTACCACATACAGCGCAAGCGAAAGGTTTCTTAATCGTGTGGATGAAGAGATGTTTTAATTGATCTGGTCGAGAAAACCTTCTCTCGCATACAGTGCAGGCGAAAGGTCTCCCGTGTGGACACATAGATGACTTTCTAAATAATCCGTTCGAGAAAATCTTTTCTCACAAACAGTGCAGGCGAAAGGTTTCTCTCCCGTGTGGATAAGGACATGTCGTTTTAACGCTTCCCGTTGAGAAAACCTTTTCTCACATAAAGTGCAGGGGAAAGGTTTCTCTCCTATGTGGGTGCGTAGATGACTTTCTAAATGATCCTTTCGAGAAAATCTTTTCTCACATACAGTGCAGGCGAAAGGTTTCTCACCTGTGTGAAAGTGAAGGTGTTTTTTTAAATGACCATGTTGAGCAAATCTTTTCTCACATATAGTGCAGTCGAAAGGTTTCTCTCCTGTGTGGATACGGAGATGTCTTTCTATATCACTCGGTCGAGAAAATCTTTTCTCACATACAGTGCAGGCGAAAGGTTTCTCTCCTGTGTGGGTACGGAGATGTCTTTTAAAATTACCCTGTTCAGAAAACATTTTACCACATACAGTGCAGTCGAAAGGTTTCTCTCCCGTATGGGTGCGGAAATGTATATTTAACCTACCCTGAACAGAAAACCTTTTCCCACATACAGTGCAGTCGAAAGGTTTCTCTCCCGTGTGGGTGCGGATATGTACTTTTAAACCACCCTGAGCAAAAAACCTTTTCCCACATACAGTGCAATCGAAAGGTTTCTCTCCCGTATGGGTGCGGAGATGTGCTTTTAAAGTACTCTTTTTCAGAAAACCTTATCTCGCATACAGTGCAATCGAAAGGTTTCTCTCCCGTGTGAGTGCGGATATGTTTTTTAAACTATCCTGAACAGAAAACCCTTTCCCACATACAGTGCAACCGAAAGGTTTCTTTCCTGTATGGGTGCGAAGATGTGTTTTTAGAGACCACTGTTTAGAAAATCTTTTCTCACATACGGTGCAGGCGAAAGGTTTCTCGCCTGCGTGGGTACGGATATGTGTTTCAAGATCAGCCCCTACAGAAACCATTTTACAACATACAGTGCTGGCGAAAGGTTTCTGTCCTGTGTGGGTACGGAGATGTCTTTTAAAAGCAGCCTGTAGAGAAAACATTTTACCACATACATTGCAGGCGAAAGGTTTCTCTTCCGTGTGGGTGTGGATATGTCTTTCTAAATGATCCGGTCGAGAAAATCTTTCCTGACATACAGCGCAGGCGAAAGGTTTCTCTCCTGTGTGGGTGCGTAGATGTCTTTTTAAATGATCTTGTCGAGAAAACCTTTTGTCACATACTGAACAGGCGAAAGGTTTCTGTTCTGTGTGAGTGTGGAGATGACTTTCTAAATGATCCAGCCGGGAAAATCTTTTCTCACATACATTGCAAGCGAAAATTTTCTCTCCTGTATGAGTATGGAGATGTGTTTTTAAATGACACTGTTCAGAAAATATTTTCTCACTTACAATGCAAGTGAAAGGTTTTTTTGTATCGCTACAGAGATGACTATCAATAATGTCGTACGAATTATACATATTTAAGACGGCCAACTTTGAATACGTTCCTTCACATAAATTATATTAAAATTTTTTTTCAGTGAGGAGGAATGTATACACTGGATCTTTTTACATTTAAACTAATTCTACACGTCTCACATGGGTTGCATTCATGTTCGGCGTCAGCAGGGTTCTGCTCTCAGGAATGGCATTCATTGGAAAGTCCATTTACGCCGGAAATACAAGACATTTGCTCTTTTGGCATGCCAGTTTCTTTACGCGATGATCATAAAACTGCCAGCTATTCGTTGAACATCTAATTTCGCTAACACGTCAAAAACTTTCGTTTCGCATCTCACAATCTGCACCGGGCACCTGCAAAGAGAGAAGTTTGAATGAGATATATTAACACTGTGCCATCACACTTTTTATTGTATCCAAGTGAAATCAACAGCAATATATAAAAGTCTGTGCTACGAAATGAGATATCTATGAACTGTTATAAATTATGTTCTGGAATAATAAAATTACTGAGCACTTCAAATTCATTGTAATTAGGGCCCGAGGTCCCTTAGCTATTCTTATTGTTTTGTCCTGTTAGATCATAAGGACACGCAGGGATTTCGTATGTTACGGTTTGTAGTGATCTGCACATAACTGCTGCTATTGGCCCGATCAATAATGGATAAGCAATATAAATATTTCCTCCCATTTTATTTATTTTCGTTGTCCGCAATTCAAAATAATTTCATCATTCATTATTCAGTTTAATGCTCCGAGAAATTCTAGAGATTGACAACACACAAAAAAGCTCGGTTACCATCAGATTAAAATTTTTATAAATCAAATAAAATATATAAAATTATTAAAGGAATTAACAACGAATATGTGGCTAATTGCTTTTTTTTGGCATATTTGAGATATTTTTCACCACACTGTCTCCACATTTTAATCTGGTATGTCGTGTATGTAATACATTAGAACTGAGAAAATATAAATTCTTCAAATTCCTCTAAGTTCATGTAGTGTACATTACTACTTTTATGTGATTCTTCACATAACGTGAATCAAACATTTCAAAACAGTTATCTGTGGATGTCTTGTAATCTTAAGATATACTTCAGGAATACACGGCTGATAAGGTTTTTTTGAGACTGACACCTTTTAAATATTGTATTACGAGATTATAAACAAGAAAAAAAAATTCTAAACAAAATAAATCTTCACGGTTATGATGCGATGCTCCTTATAAATTACTTGTGATAAAAATTTTAAATTTTCATGCTCAGAAATATTAATTCAGAACTGCTTAAGGATGATTTACCCATGTTACCTCTCCCGCAATTTATTCAATTCCTACTATTAGTTCACACTCTCCCTATATTTATATATCTTGTTCAAATTTTAAATCGTTAATAAAATACTTTTTATTCATCCACTCAAGTTCAAATACATTTTTTTTTAAACTTGTAGTGGATGACACTAGATATTAATACAGTTTTTCAAATATTAATTCATTAATTAAATTTAATTAATTAATTTTAGTTTTATATGGGAGAAAAAAATTTCTCGGCAATAATGGTGTTCACAGAATCGAACCAATATCAGTGCAATTCCCCGCCAAAAAGTAACTAAAATAAAATTTTTCTTTGTTGACCTAAGTAGGAATTGACTTAAATTTTTTTTTTATATTACTTGTTTTTGTATTTTTTTTAAGATCACGGGTTGTAAATAAATATGCCGAATGGATGCGGTGTGTAACTTGAATCTGAACCAGTCACATACTGATTTGACACAGCTCGGTATTACAGTAAACAAACAATTTTACAGCCGTAAAAGAAGAAAATAATTACATATATATACACTTCACTAGCTGAAAACCCGCGCTTCGCTACGGAGTACATTGAAATTAAATACAACGGTCAATGTATGCAATTAATTCCAAAAAAAATAAATATGTATATATTTATAATAAATACGACGATCAATGTATACAATTGATGTAAAAAAAACATATTTATAAAAAAATCGTAAGGGATATTTTTATAGACAAAATAAAGTCTGCCGCATTAGCAAGAAAAAAATATTTTTTTTTGTCTATTTTTTTTTTTTTTTTTTTTTTTTTTTTTTTTTTTTTTTTTTTTTTTTTTTTTTTTTTTTTTGGCACGTGACGATAAATTTATTTAAAGTACCAGAAAAAGAAATCACGTGATCAGCATTTAATAAATTAAATTCTAAAAATTAATCTTTAAAAATTCACCAAAAATCAGGAAATGGAGGTAAAATTTCGAAAAAAATTTCATTTTGAAGGAATTCTTATGATCTTTCTCGTGATATAAATTTTACAACCCTCAATGTATTATTTTAAATGCAAACGTAAAAAAAAGTTTAAAAAACAGCTTAAAAATTTAATTTTAAAAAATCTAAGAAGAATTTTTGAAAAATCTTTCTTAGTGCACCCCTACACTATTAGAAGAATCGCCATGCAAAATTTCAGCCCTTTAGGTCCAGCGGTTTGGTCTGTGCGTTGTATGTCAGTCAGTGAATGAATGAGTCAGTTACGGAACTGTTTTATATATATAGATTAGAAACATAATTACAACATTACATATCACTCTAAAATTTTGGCTGAAGTACGATACTAATACCGATGCGTGAAGTGTGCCAATAAAAATTTCACCGCGGTAACACCTCAGACACAAGGCTGCTGTGTACAACCCTAATGGATCCGCTTAACTCAATGTTAACCTATGGAGAAAATGGTCTACTATTTACAGCTACATAAATACTGATAATCCAATAAAAATGGTATTTTCAGATTGCCTGAACTTTTCTCCACCTTGCAAGAGGATTCATTTTTAATTTCGTCCACCAAAGGAATTGATGAGCGTTTAAAACACACTAAACGAGATTTTTCACTTTAATTAATTTAAATTAAAAAATATTTGCATTTTTTCAAAACGAAAACTGTCCCAAGGAGTAAAATGTCTTTCTCTATTACTAAGTACAATTAAAAAAATAAATAAATCTTTAAATCGAAGTCAGCAATCCCTGCACAAATTTTTCCATAGATTAACACTGAGGTGAGCGAATCCAATAGGGTTAGTACACAGCAACCTTAAGGTAACCGTTCTTGCTCGTTTCATAATATGGGTGTTTGTTTATGAACGGGCTTTTTTCGTATTGAAATGTTGTCTCTGCCGCTTCGTAATAAATTATTAATGAATTGATAATTGTTTTAACGCTTTATTTGTACATTTTAAAGATTTTTTCCTATTGTAAATCTTTATCTTTCAGAAGAAAAAAAAGTTTTTAAGTGGGAGTGCTGAGTGATTGCTGATAATTAAAGTGTAACAAAGAAATTGTTGAAAATAAAATGGTATTTTTTTTACATTTCTATATTAAAAAAATATTGGTATTTTCTAATTTTTTGATATTTTTGATGTTTTATCAATTTTTCAAAATTTATTATTTTTTCGGAGGCGGGGGTTAAATTTAAATACGATTTTTAATTAAAGTTTAATTTTTCTAAAAAAAACTATGTTTTTGCATTTTTGTATTCCTCCAAAGTTTTGCGAAAAAATTTTGTGTAACCAGATTTTGGCACGTTTTTCTAATTTGTCATTAATTTTTACAATTTTCTCAATTTTACAGTATGGTTATTAAAGGTTACATAAGCTTCTAAATTAAAGTTTATTATTATGAATGCCCCTTTATGCATTTCCATGGGGAAAATGTCTTTATTTTCTATTGTATTCACAGTAGATGTTGGGGCAAAGAGCCTTCAACAAAGCCTATGACTAAAGAGAAATGCTAGCGATTTATGACATTCTTTAAAATTGAGTCATCAGAACTGTAAACTTTTTTAAAATTTCGATTTGCATACATCCACTCAGCAAGCTATATAAGCACAAATGGGACCACTACACAATAAATGTACTACAAATAAATGATCTATTTTTATATACTGCCTAACAAACGAGTTATTTTTAATTTCAAAATAAATTGGAAGGCAAAATTCTTTTATAAAAATATCCATTCCTATAAAACTGTACACTGGGACCAAAAATGTGAATTGACTTTATATTATCTTTTAAACACTCTTCAAACTTGTCGATAATAATAAAATAATTTTGCTATAGATCCCGAAAAGTTAAAGAGTTAATTAAATTATAAAAATTAGTAAAATGAAATTAGATAAATTAAGAATAATTCGAATTACACTGATTTTCTTGAGTTACCTTTATACTGGAAGATTAAATAAATAACATTATTGTGTGATGCAGAGCACACTGGAAAACATTCTGTTCTTACAGTATAAGGCAATCTCATAACATTTTTCATCTTGTGTATCATGTCAAATGATTCCAAGATACCTAGATAGACTGGAATTTCTTGATCAGATATCTACATAATACAGTTTAGTGCTACAGGAAATCAGATGAAGATTAAGCTATACCTATTATAACACTTCTTGGTTAGAGAAAAACACACCTTTCTCTTCTTAATGAGATAGAAAAGCAACTGGCAATTTAAATAATTTTTTATGATACAGTATGAATTATATTATTCTTCATTCATAAATGTATGCATTGAGAGATCTGCAAAAGTTTAATACCATATTTAACAAAACAGTGATTAAAAAAACATATCCGGAGTACACAAAATAGTAATACTCCCACGAATTAAATTTTTTTAAGGGTAAGAAAGTTAAAAACAAAATCTGCAGTCCAAAAATTCTCCACTTGATGAAATTTAAACTATTTAATTCATATACAAACATGATATGGACTGTTTTATAAATTACTCCCCATAAACTATTTTTCCTTTCCCTCCTCCTTCCAAATTAAGGAAATTTCACACAAATTTTGTACAATAATAAAATTAAATCCTTAGGAGTAATACATTTGACAGGAATAAGAAAAGTAATTTTACTCTATTTTGCACACATAAACTCAGGTGAGGACACTGGCAAAACATTCATTTTCTTTATTTGGAGCAAATGTAACAGAAAGAAAAAGATATTGCATAACAAAACAGTTACTGTTAATTTTCAAAATAAATTGTACAGCAAAATTCTTTTATGTAAATCTCATTGGAGAATAAAATATTTACAGACTAGTACAAAACATAACAATAATGGAGGGCCAGGGGTAGCCTAGTGGTAGCATGTTGGCTTTCGGTACTGAGGGTCCTAGGATCGAATCCCGACAAGCGTCATTAAATACCTTTGTGTCTAGGCCAGATTTGGGCATGTTAAACCCAAAGAGCGGAAAGCCCCTCTTTGAGGTCAGTGGGTGGGGAAGGTATGATCCCCCAGATATCATCCCTGGGGATGCTTGGTCAAAATTGAGGTGGCCCTTAGTTAAGTCGGACTCTAACCCTTGTGGTGGCATTATAAACCAGAGCCAAACACCTCAGCCTATATGGACCTGGTCTGGAGTATATTCCAGCCAGTGGCACAAGCAACAACAATAAAAACAATAATGGATTGTTGAGCTTATACTAGAATGCAAAAAAATCATAAAACTCAAGATATCTAAGGTGTAGGGTTTGGATTTGGAGTATTTGGAAGTTTTAAAACATAACTACCCATTTCTTGAGGCAGACAATTACAACCAATAAGATTTGTGACTGGTTAGAGAATACAACTAGAGAGTACAAGCGGCTGATTATTATCTGCATTCACTGGAAGAGATTTTATGAGAAATTCAGTACATGCCTGATAAATACTGGGTGTCAGAGGAGGACATGGCTCTTACTGATCTATAACACATATATAGAAACACTCCTTCATGCACTTCAGCAGAGAATTTAAAGGCATTTTATTCAAATCTTATTAACTGTATCTACAAACTTCATGTTTCCTTTAAAAGATTTTAAATAAAATCCAGAGCCACTCTAAGGAATCTCAACAAAATCTTCACATAAAAGTAGACCAGGAAATATGAAAGTGGTAAAATAGGTGCAAGAATGTGCCACACAACACCATGAATATGCTACCATAAATTTAGCTTAATTGAATTTTTTATACAACTGCATAGATACCTATGAATACAAAGATCATATCAGTGTTTTCTTTATAACTTAAAAAAGTACGTGAAACCAAACTCACCACAGAATTAAGACAGCCGTAGAAACACTATGTATAAAAAGATAGAAAATATGTAAAGAATTAATTACGAAAGGTGGGGTTGGATTTAACCCATTCTACGTAGTGGAAGCATTTAAGCCTGGTTCTAGCACAGAACCTCACAAAAAGAAAAATTTAAAATATGTCTTGAAAGAAGTTCTGTGATCATTTAGAAATCTTCTAGAATCCCTGATAAAATATAACCACTCTGGTTTCGAACAAGGTTAGTTAGGGCCACAGAGCTTGTGACTTCTTTAGAAGTGATTCCAGAATGCCAGAATTTTTTTTTTTTTTTGAAAATGAAAAAGGCTATTTAATTACATGCAGACGAATGAACCAATAAGTAACTGGAAAGAAATGTTTGAGGTGCATTGTTTTTAACAAATACTGTACAAAGCTAGATAAGTTGATTCCAGACGATTCCATAGAACAAACATCGAAAACCTACATCAGTACTAGAAATTGCCTTGATTCAGACTATGGACCAAATGAAGTCCATTAAAGATGTAGATGCTAGTAATAGCTAAATGCTGGTCGAAGAAATGGAAGTATTAAAACCTATTGTTTTGGAAACCTTATAAACATTCTACAATTGATACAAATGACAGCTTCTGACAAAGGCTGGCCCTGATCAAAGGCATAAATGATAAGAACTTTGACATCCAATTTTCCAGAGCAAAGTAATTAACTGTTATATTCTGTTACCTTCAAATAAATTAAGTTAATGCAGAAATTTCCAAATTTTTAAATATCAAATTCTAGAATTCATACAAAATCTTAAAATTTTTTATTAATCAGATTTCTATAAATTAGGCATAAAACAAAATTATATGTATCCTAAAACCACAAACATCAATTCAACCAACACTGAACTTGGACTATATATATTAAGAAATTTACTTTAGAACAGGAACTATATATATTAAGAAATTTACTTTAGAAAAGAACAGCAAGAAAGCAGTTATAAATTCTGCCACTATAAAATAATCTATTGAGTTTAACGAATATGTAAGAGAGCAAACAATTAAAATCTAGTTCTAAACTGACCCAAGTACAATTTTTACAATAAAAAAATCATATCAAGGCATATCAAGATTTATAAAATGTGCATTAATATCAGATAATGCACATTTTATAAATCTTGATATGTTTCTAATGAAGAAATCTTCAGAATGCATGGTGAAGAGAAAATTAAACATTTATATTATATATATATATATATTAGACAAAGTTGTAAGTCAAAAACCAGTATAAGCCATAAACCACTACAGCCAGGAACCAAAGACATGAAAAGATAAGTGAAAAATATGAATAGAAAAGTGATTAATAGGTTTTTATACAGTATCTTGTCATCAGCTGTGCCAATGCTGTCTAAAAAACAATGGATTGTTTCTAATAAGTATGATCTGAGCATTAAACATACTTAGACACAGTACAATCCATATGAAACAGAAGAAGGAATAATCAGTGGCTTTATCATAGATCACCAAACTTGGCGCCAGACAAAGTGAAAGTTAAGTTAAGGAGACCGCAAGTAGACTGATGTCACAAACATTGCAACCATGGAGCCAATGGAATCACTTTAGAAGACTTACTTAGGTTACTGTTTTATAGGACATAATAACCTAAGTTAACTTAGACATTTATTATGACTAAGAGTTATTTATTTGTTTAATTACACTAGTTTTCATTTACTTTTTAGTAGTTATTTACTAACTTTAATAATTTATTTTTGTTTTATTAATAATTAGCAACAGAACATGCTATTCATTAAATCTAAAACAACCAATTATGTGCTTGGAAAACTATCAATATATATATATATATATACACATACATACATACAGGGTGTCCAGAATTAAACGTCCCTACTTTAAAGTTGTCTATAGTCGAAACTATTGTTCAGAAAGTTATGAATTTTGTGTAGGACATATTGAAGGGATGGGAATTTGTTTGAGCGAATAAAATAAATAGTTCAAAATTTCACCACCAGATGGCATTTTTTGATGAATTACACATTTATCCAACATTTACTAAAGTTAAAATAATTTATTTCACCAAGACATGTTCAACATGATGGCCATCATTTTCAGTTACTATTTGAAATCGTAAGATAGCATGTTCTACAGTTGATCGCAGTGTGTCCTGGGAAATTGCAGAGAACAGCTTGTGAAATGCTGTCTTTCAGATCAGGTATAGTTCTTGGTTTATCAAGACTGACTAGATGTTTCACATGTCCCCAAAAGCTAAAAGTTGGATGGTTTGGGGTCTGGGGAAAACAATTTTACTAACAAAGCTCGATCTGGTAATCGTAACGTTGACATTCTGATTAGCAATAGCAAGCACGCTGAAAACAAAATCTCCATGAAAGATTCTAGGTTTTATAACAACTTCTGCTCTGCGTCAAAAAAAATTAATTTGCATATTTTTTTCTTCTTTGTTCCTTCAAATCTTTTGTCTGAAAATTAGTTATCGAAGAAGTTTCCGATCGACTTTGCAATCACTTTAAAGATGGTAAAATTTAATGAGTATGAGTTATTGTGTTAGGGTGACCTATGGATAAAAAGATGGTGAAATCTTAAGTAAAGAACCAGTCGTAAATGTGTAATTCATCAAAAAACGCCCTCTGGTGGTGAAATTTTGAGCTATTTTTTTTTATTCGCTCAAACAAATTCCCATCTCTTCAATATGTCCTACACAAAATTTCATAACTTTCTGAACAATAGTTTCTACTGTAGACAACTTTAAAGTAGGGACGTTTAATTCTGGACACCCTATATATATATACATATATATATATATATATATAAATATAAATTATGTACAGCTTTGAAGAGTTGAATAATTTATTTTTTCTTTAACTAAAACTTCAGTTTTAAATATCAAGTACAGTAGAGCCCCGATTATCCGCGAGCGGATTATCCGCGGTGCGGATTATCCGTGAGTGCGAGTGCCGCGAAAAAAAATTTAATTACAGACCTCAAAAAAAACAATTTTTATTTTTTATCCAAGACAACTTAGAAGGGAAATACAATAGACCCTGTACAGAGGTGTACGATGTTTAAGAAAATAAGCACAGTGGACTGTAAATAATATAACATAAATTTAATAGCGAGACATTGTTTGCCATAGTAAACTCCGCTTGTTGCAGGATCTCCTTGCTAGACAGATACAAAGTTCGTTCTGATGCATTCTTGCGGCTAGGGGGCGTACATAGACAAATGGGTGGAGACGTTACGACAAACATTACGTAACAGACCCTGCAGTGCGAACGTCGAAAATGAACGTCGAAGGTGAGAATGTCGACGAAGAGAACATAGAAGAGTTTCTGGAATGCGACGCAAGTGAGTCGGCGTTTGAACGACTGACTGGCATAGAGATAACGAACAAAGCAATGGGAGTGACGAGAATGAAGATTAAAATAAAAGTGAAGACAAGGCGCCTACGCGAAGGACACACGAAGCTACTTTGTAGCACGTAGACGGATTGCATCAATATTTAGAGTAACAAGACGACGATGCACATCTGGTAGAAAAAATCATGTTAAGGAAAGTACAATTTTCTATATTAATAAAGCAAGGTCCGGATCTGTCTGTCGGTCACACTCTCCGGGTATACCGCCTCAATGTGTGCGTGTGTGCGGCCTATGAAACTTACAGCCATGAAATTTGGCACACGGGTAGTGCAGACTATGGGAAAGTGCACCTCGAAGCCGGAATTTTAAATTTTGTTCTAGAAAATTAATTATTTTATGTTTTGTGGGATATTTTATGTTTTTTTAACTTCAGATTACGATATCTCGGCAAAAAATGATCGTAGAATTTTTATCTTTTTACAATCTAAGACTACAGAAATTTTTCCTTCAAACAGGACCTCATTTGTTTAAAAATAATTTAAAACAGATTAATATTTTCATCAAAATATTAAACCCACTTTTACGAGAAATGTACGCACTTTTGAGGATCTACGGTCGATGCTCTTCGAGTTTTTATCTTACAAAGAAAATATTTACATCATCTGGAAGATGAAAGCTTTCTCATTCATATAAACCTCATTTCAAGTCTCTATCTTAAAATTTCGATTTTTAATTGAATTTTAAAGAACGATACGCGGTTCTTCAAACGCGAAGAACGGCAAATTCTCCCATTGGGTTGTAAACAACGATTGAGGCATTCATTCACTTGATTCATTCATCGTCTTCCTTTGATGGCTTGAGCGTAGCTGGGCGAAGCCCGGCTAGTTTAGAATAAAGAATATGGGTTTTCAAAGCAAGAAGCAAAAATGAGTGACTGATTTTTTTAAAAAGGTGTAACTGAACACTTTTTGTACATACAGTATGTATGTATTGTTTTTTGTTTACCGTTCTTTATATTAGTGATTTAGACATACAGAAAATGTGTCTGCTGTACTGTACATATGTAAGTGTTTTAAAAGTTTTATTATGTTTTTGTACAATAAAACATAGTTTTTATGTTGAAATATTTTTTTTCGTGTTTGCAACTCATTTTTAGACATTTTCGGGTTATCCGCGATTTTTGTTATCCACGGTGCCCTTGACACCCAATTCCGCGGATAATCGTGGCTCTACTGTATTTCTTTTAAATACATTTTAAACATGGTCTAAAACTTTAAACAAGCATATTATAATGAATGATCTACCTAAAATGATGAATATATAGGAGTATTACATTTAATGCTGTTGCTGTTATCTTTGTTGCAATGAAAGAAAAGCATGAATGTTATTAAATTTAGTCATAAAAAATGTTAACACTGAATGAATACAAAAACAAACACACACACACACATCCACAAAAAAAAAAATTAAAAAAAAAAATTCAAATGCAATCATAAATAAAAAATTCTCAGATAGAATAATGATAGAAGAATGCAATGCATGAACTGCAGATTATTGCTCATAGTGCCAAACTTTGAAAACTCACCAAATTTGGTGCCAGTTCATCATTTCTGTGGAAAATTAAATTATTTAATTAGTTCTATCAATAGTTTTACATGAAATTAACAATGTGTATTGACTTCATAGTAATTTTCAAAAATTTATGGCATATACATGATGGTTTGTTAACTTTGATAAGCTTTAGATATTTTAAATTTTTTTATATATTTTGGCATAGAATTGAAATAAAAAATACAAAACACACGAATGTTTGGAAAAGTGCTGAATTTTTTATGACATAGAATTTGGTAATATATAAAAGTCATTCCTTTGTTTATGTTCAGCTATAACTGGGTTGTAATCTTTATGTTTTTATTACTCAATTTAATGGATTAATTTGCTGGAAACCTGCCCAAGCTAAGCTTTGCTGTTACATCCCCAAAGGTCAGTGATAATATCTCAGAACTGTCACTTGATTTTTTTCGGTTTCAACTAATTGAATGTGAATGATGAGGATTTAGATGTTTTCAGCCAATGAAATTTGAATTTACCTCAGATAATGATTTATTATACATTCAGTGAATGAAAAATATTTTGAATTCTTTTCATAACATTTTGATTTTCCTCCATTTTAAGGAATACAATCTGGAAGATGAGACCTTAGGTATCCTTGGTTATTTATACCTAGATTACAGGTCTTACTCCAGGCCTGAGTGCATCTGGTGCATCATTTCACCTTGGACAGTGTTTTTGAATTCCAATTTTTCAAATAAAGATTCATATTTTTTTTGTTTTTACTTAATTTTGTACCCTTTCCTAAAACATTAAAATTTTGTTCTTAGTTTTATAAATTGATTTTTATACTTTAGAAATATTTTAAATTTTCATTTTTGATCTAAAAATTTACCTGTAATACTATTGTCAAATTTTTTTTTCACTCTTCTATATACGTTGAAATTTTCTTGCAACAAACTTTTAAATATTATGTACTTTATTTATTTTTTTTACAACTTTTATAGTTTTTAAAATTTAATAAAAATAAAATTCTTTTATATTGAATAAGTTTTTTCCCTACATTTTCTACAAGCTATGCTATGATGCATTTTGACGAACTTTTTGAAAGTGATTGATACATTTTGGGCACTTTGCAAATATTTCAGCTGTTTTGATTAATTACTCCGGATAAATGCTGTTTTGAAAACTTTTTTTTAATTAAAATATTCTATAATGTGGTTTATTATCTATTTAATGTTGAATTTTCCTACAAAAAGTCGACTGTTAGGCTAAGAGTTTTAAAACAGTAAGAAATAGTATTTTCCTAAATTTGTCACCAGAAGAACTTCACTTGGTGGAGTTTGACAGTTGGTTTTTTCTTCGTATATTTTACCTTACGGCAATTATTAATAGTTGAAAACCATTTGTGTAACTCATAACCAACAAAGTAGCTAAACACATTTTGTATGACTTATAGGATGATATAGTTAAAAAATTTGGATAAAAATTTTAAATAAAATTACCAGAGAAATCAGATTGGCAACTTTTAACAATGAATCTTGAAATCGTGGAACGTATATCTTAATAGCACACCAACATCGACCAGAAAGAAATAATTTACTAATTTTGCTGAAAACGACATACTGTGGGTGAACATGCAGTTTTTAACAGTTTAATAGTTAGACGTATTGTATTAACATTTAGCTTCACTTACAAAAAATATAGCGTAGAATATAGAAATCAAATATATCATTTTCAACATCTTAAAAAAGCAGTTGTGCCATACAATACAGAAAAAATAACCTGTAAATAAAACTTGACTACCTGATTATTTTTCTAGCATCTAGATGAATCATATTTCCGTCCGTGTTCCATTCTAAAAGCTACGAAAATTTGTTGCCAAGGACACCACTTTTCTCTTTTATTTACTAAGACAACTCTTAATTTCTTTTAGTTACTACGAGAACCATAAAGATATTGAATCAATACGAAGCATGAAGTACTCACTTAAGCGGTACTAAATATAAATATACTCCTGTTTATTAGGAGGATAGGAGCGTCTAATTGGCGTGTCGACTCATGTATATGCGCATGCTCAATTTTGTATTTCGCATTTTTTTTTTTTTTTCCCCAGAGCGACTAGAAATTGGCGTTCGACAATATGCACTCGGACTCTGATTGGCTGTTAGGAGATTGACAATAAGATCGGGTTTCAGGATGCGCGCGTGTATTGATCAAATTACGCCTGATAGGCTTTTAATTCTAAGAATGGTAAGAATGATTAATTTTGATATATATTTTTAGGTATGAACTTGCATATCTATGACTTGATGCATTAAAACGAGCAACTGTATTCCCATAACGAAAAAAAAAATATCTGACGAATAAAAAATCATTTGATTAAAAATTATTTGATTTCAATTAATGTCTCAGGTGAAACATCAGTTTAAGATGTATAATTTGAGAACATAACAGTCTTCAAATCTTGCATTAAAATCCAAGAATTTATTTTGGGTACAAATAACAGTGATCTTTCATTTAAGGGGAATGAAATTTCACTTTTTGATTGGTGCTTTGTTTTTGAAATGTCACAGCCTTTCTTACACAAGGATTAAACAGACTTGGAATAAATTTAGAACCCTGTGAAGAAAAAAAAATATTGTCATCGTACATGTGTATGTAGATTTTGCAGTTCTGGCCAATCCTAAAATCAAGGAAATGGACAGGAAAATTATCTACCAGTTCCTTAGAAGTGTTTTTGTATTAGAAAAACAATGATTTAAAACTTTAATTGTAAATGGATTGGGTAATTGTTAATTGCATTTTACAGCTTTTTAAAATTGATATTTTATTAAATTTAAGTTTAAATGTTACGTTCATTTATATATAGTTTACAATTGCTTTAGGACCTGTTCACATAGGAGTCCGTTGCGTTGCGTTAAGGAAAAGATGACGTTGAGACGAAAATAAACCAATCATAGGCCTCCAAACGATTAGCAATGAAATTTTTAACGTCTATGATTGGTTTATTTTCGTCTCAGCGTCATCTTTCCCTTAACGCAACGCACCGGACTCCTATGTGAACAGGCTCTTAAGAATGCATTGAGTTTAATTAAAAAAAAACATGCTCTATGTAATGTAAATTATGCAGTAAAATCTAACTTTTGGAATGAAAAATATAGCCATTATGCCCCACAATAATGTTATAACATTATTTGAGCTTACAAATGAATATAATTGTTTAATCACATAGTTTATTATTTATATAATTTCTGAATGTCTTCAAAAACTTGCACTGAAACAGTTGATGAAATAATGGCTATAACTCGCACTTTGTCTGTTATGCAACTAAACAAGACCACTCAATTTTTGGTTAATATTGTATGCACAAAAGATCTTGAGTATAACTTCACTAATTTTTTTCCCATTTTTTCATTACGTATTTTATAAGTTTATTTCTATCTTTAGCCATTAGTGAAAAAAAATGGAAATCATTGCAAATTACTATAGATCTGTATGCAAAAGCCAGTAAGTTTTTACTTCTGAACAGAAAGTTTACTGATACTTGTTAAAATCTTAGAGAAAACCTCAATTTGCACAATAATAGAAATTTCATTATGAATGTTGAATTCGCATTATAAATATTTTTATCCGTTCAAGTCTTATAATTATATATGATAATAGTTTATAATAATATATGAATGAATAAATAGATTTTTATTGTTTTTGATTACAAATATGGGACAGTTTGACATAGATGGAATATTTTTCAGATTTTCAAAGTTTGCTGTCTGAAGAAGCGAAAAATTCTTGTAATTTTGATTTGGCACGAGGAGAAAGATATAATGATATACTTGAAGGTAATCAAGGATGGCTAATAATACTGGTAGCTAATACTTATTAGGCATTTATTTAATACTAAAAGTTAAAGCATAAAGGAATCTTAGTTACAAAGTGACACACCACACGGTGTGTTTTCTAGGAGGCCGCCAACTCACTGTAGGCAGTTAAAGTTAAAGTTAAAGTACACAGGCATAGATTTATACATCAACACTTCCCCTAAATCTATACCTGTCATCAAAAGAAAACATGAATACAAATTAAACAGTCTTAAAACAAACACTAAACAAAAAAAGGATCAAGTTAGAGTCTTAATGTCAGACATGCCAAGACAGTCTCGAAGTGTCATGTAACGAAACTTTGGCAAGGGTTTTGTGAACAAATCAGCAACTTGTCTTTCACTTTCACAATATTGAACGTCTAACAGTCCATTTTGATATTTTTCTCTAACAAACTTAAAGCGAATATCTATGTGTTTTGTTCGACTGTGAAACTCAGGGTTTTTTATTAATCGAATAGCACTTTCATTGTCAATTTGTAACACAGGCCTATCAACTGAGGAACATAAATCCAGCAAAATTCTATGTAACCACACAGCTTCTTTTGATGCCTGACTTGCAGCAACAAATTCTGCTTCTGTAGTCGACAAGGCAATGCATGTTTGACGTTTACTGGCCCAGGTTATAGCTCCGCCACTGTACTTGAACAACATACCTGAAGTAGACTTTCTACTTACTGGATCACCAGCAAAATCAGAATCGCTGAAACATTCTAGTTTGGTGTTTGCACCTGATTTATACTTAATACCCCAACTAGAAGTTCCTTTTAAGTATTTCAATACTTTCTTCACTAAGCACCAATGGATTTTTAAGGGTTTATCCAAAACTTGAGACAATGCACTTATGGTATATGCTATGTCAGGTCTGGAAACTGTAGCTAAATAAATCAAACTTCCTACTGCTTTTCTATAAGGTGTTTGTTCATCAAGTTTTTCTGAGGTTTCTAAAGAGAGCACATTTTTGTCAATAGGAATGCAAACAGGATTTGCTGTAGACATATTAAAACTGTCCAAGACCTTCTTACAGTAATTTTCTTGATGTATAAAAATAGAACCATCACTTAAATATTGAATTTGTAAGCCCAAGAAATAATTAGCAGGTTCAGACCTTACAGTGAAGTTTGCTGACAATTTTTCAAAGAACAGTTCTAGAAGTGTTTCATCTCTTGCAGCAACCAGTCCATCATCAACATAGAGGACCAAAAACAAGGATTTGTCCTTGTTTAAAAATAAGCAAGGATCACTGTCCATCTGGTTTAAGTCACAGCTCTGAAGAAATTTTTTAAACTTTTCATTCCAGCATCGAGGGGCTTGTTTCAGCCCATATATGCTTTTCAATAGTTTGCAGACTCGCCCAGTTCCATCATCATACCCTTGAGGCTGCTTCATGTAAATCTCTTCTTGGAGCTCACCGTACAGAAATGCACTTTTGACATCAAACTGTGCCAATTTTAAATTCTCACTTGCAGACACACTAATTAGAGTTCTAACAGTGTCCCAGCGAACCACTGGACTAAAAGTTTCTTGAAAATCAGTCCCAAACTTTTGAGAGAAGCCCTTTGCAACAAGCCTGGCTTTGAATCGATCTACTTGCCTCAACATCTCGTTTGATTTTGAAGACCCATCGATTCTCAACTGCTTTTCTGTCTTCTGGCAAGTTTATTAACTCCCATGTGTTGTTTTCAGCTAAGGTTTTTAGCTCTTCTTGCATTGAAATAGTCCAATTATCTTTGTCAGGAGAATTGAGTGCTTCATCAAATGTTGTTGGCTCATCTTCTGCAAACATAACATAGTCACTAAATCTTGCAGGTTTTTGCATTTGAGATCTATCTCGCAAATTTAATCCACTTCCAACCGGATCAGTATTTTCTGTATCAGAAGCTTCTATATTATTACTACCAATAACATTACTTTCTTCACATGTTGTTTCTGTTGAGCATAAAGGAATATTGTCCACAGGCATTTTCTCACTGATAATTTCATTTCTGAAAACTACATCACGTGATAAAATAACCTCATTCTTTTCTGGGATAAAAACACGATAACCCTCTTTGTTTCCACAATATCCAACAAGATAACCTTTCTGTGCTTTCTTGTCAAATTTCTTTCTTCTGTGTTTTGGAATGTGAATAAAGCACTTAGTAGCAAAAACTCTTAAATGATTTATAGCAGGTACTTCATTGAACCAAAGTTCATATGGTGATTTTCCTTCTTCAGGAGTAGGACCTGTGCGATTTAATACATATGCAGCAGTATTGATAGCTTCACCCCACAATCTTTCAGGTAATTCTTTAGCATGCAGCATAGATCTTGCAGCTTCGACTAAAATTCTATTTTCTCTCTCTATAGCACCATTCTGCTCTGGGGTATAGGGCATAGATGTTCGATGATGTAAACCAGCTTTCTGCACTATGTCATTGACTTCCAAATTGTCAAATTCTTTTCCTCCATCTGTCAAAAATTCTTTTAAAGTATAACCAGCAGTTTTCACTTCAGCTAAAAATCTGGACAACATCATTTTAACTTCAGATTTTTCTTTCATCAAGTAGACAGTTCTGTATTTAGAATAATCATCTTTAAATGCTACAAAATACCGATTACCTCCTAAGGACTTTTCAGGCATTGGCCCACATACATCAGCATGAACTAAGTGGCCAGGAGAAGTAGGTCTATTCTGACGAGTGCCAAAGCTTAATCTGTGCATTTTCCCATACATACATGCATCACAGTATTCACTATCAAGCTTTACTTCTATACCTTTATGTTTTAAAAACTTTTGAACATGGCGTTTGTTTTGATGACCCATACGCTCATGCCATAATTGAAGACTGTCATTTTCAACTGCCAAACAAGCAGTTTCAGGTCTCAATACACGCATAAGAAGTCTGTATACTGTATGATGTCTAACCCCAACAGCAACAGTCTCACCACTACTATTTCTGAATTCACGAAGTTTGTTATCAGCATGTTCAGTTAGATCATTGTCCAATGCTGCACCTGATGAAAAAAGATTTTGGTCACTCTCAGGAACATACCAAACTTTAGTGAGATGACCTGGTTTCCATTTACCATTGACGAGCATCTCAATTTTAATTTCGCCAATTCCAATGGCAAACATTGCTCTACCATCTCCGAGTCGTAAGGGTTTTGGAGAATCAAATTCTTTGTAGGATGAAAACCAGCTAAGCTTTGAAGATATATGATGTGAAGCACCTGAATCAATAAGCCAATAATCTTTACTGTTATTTTCAGCAACTGTCATAAATGCTTGACCAAGATTTTGCTCAACTTTCTCAGCACCTTTTCCTTTTAGTGAATAACAGTTCTTTTTCAAGTGCCCTAGGCGGCCACAAGCATAGCATTTAATCTTCTTATTCTTAGAAACCTTCTGAGAATTCACACCATTTTTATCAGAATACTTTTTATCAGCAACATTATTTGGCTTTACTATAAATGCTACACTGTTATTTTCTGTAAAAGGTTTTCCCTTAATTTCTTCCAACCGTTGCTCATGTAGACGCAGTCTTTCAGTTAATCCTGATATTGTTCTTTCTTTGGAAGGCACTGATTCCCAAGCATTTTTAAATTCCAAATACTCATTAGGTAACGTATTCAATATTCTATTCAAAAGCATAGACTGAGGGAGTTGCACGTTTTCAGTCTTTAACTCTGCTTGTAGCTCTTGCCAAATTCTTTGCAATTTAGACACATGAATAGCTATATTGTCCATTGGATCTTTGACATAATTAAATAGCTGGGAATATAATAAATCTAACCTCCTTTCATTCTTTTGCTCATAAACAGAATGTAGAGCATCCCACATTTCTTTACCACTTTTGCAGGTAAGAATATGTTGCTTAGGTTCAGATCTTACACTGGAGCCTATAATGTACCGAGCGATTGCGTCCGCCTCTTCGTAAGCTTTCAATGAAGTTGCATATTGTTTACGCACAGCTTCCATAGCATCCGCTTCCGGCACTTCGGGTTTCGTCTTCTCGCCCAACACCAAGGGCATAGCTTTCTGTACAGTAAGTTGTAATTCTACATCGAATTTCCAACTTATCCAGTTCCTTTCGCCTTCTAATTTTTCTATGAAGCTGAACTTATCCATGTTCCCGCTTGCAAAAAAAAAAAGAAACACTTCTTAAAAACTGTCCGAAAAAGAACTTACGCCAGTTAGGCCTAACAGAATGCCGATCACGAAACGAAGTCCACGTTTAACAAAGTTCAAACTATTAGCGTTACCATGCTGGGCCCATAACCACTTGAAGGTAATCAAGGATGGCTAATAATACTGGTAGCTAATACTTATTAGGCATTTATTTAATACTAAAAGTTAAAGCATAAAGGAATCTTAGTTACAAAGTGACACACCACACGGTGTGTTTTCTAGGAGGCCGCCAACTCACTGTAGGCAGTTAAAGTTAAAGTTAAAGTACACAGGCATAGATTTATACATCAACAGATATGCATGTCAAACAAGAATATATGTGTAGTAGAAGCGAGCAGTTTTCATCTAACTCAAAAGGAAAAAGACAATTGAAAGCCCAGGGTTCTAAGAGAGTTGTCACCATTCTACAGCACAAGCAATTTTAAAGGAATACAAAGAGCAAAATACAGAGCACCCAAGTATAGAGCATAAAGATTCTTTCCTTGCTTTCATGATGCCAATTCAAATCGAAATACAAAGAAAATTTGGTGAGGACAGGACAAAATATGTCTAGATTCCACGCATGGCATGACTGGCTATGAATATATAGGTTTGAACTTGTAACAGTCATGGTCATAGATGAATAGGAAGAGAGCTTTCCTGTGGCATTTTGTTTAACATCAGCAGTAAGCATTAAGACAATGACTTACTTTTTTCAAATAATTAGAGATGCCATACCGGTAGCTAAAAAAAAAAAGTTTTCATGAGCGATGATGCTCAGTTGTTTTATCAGGTGTGTGAGAAAACTTTTGGACCTGTTGAGGTTCATTTCCTCTGTGCATGTCATGTTGCTAGGGCATGGCAAGGCTATTTAAATACAATACCAACGAATAATAGAAAACATATTTATAAAATTCTAAAATCAATTACATTTGAATTAGATGAAGACATTTTTAAATACACTCTCTCAATTTTTAAAAGAACTTGAAAATGACCCTTACACTAAGGATATTTACACATATGTTACCAAATACTACAGCAATAGGACAAAAATGTGGGAATGCTGTTATAGGAAGGGGGCAAAATTAAACACAAACATGCATTTAGGGGGGTCCAGGACACAAAATTGTTCGAATTTTCGAAATTTTTTTTATTGAATTAAAATTTTTTTGTTCTTTTACGTTTAAAATGAAGTTTAAATCATGTTTCTATCTTAATTAGAACAGGATAAATTATTAGTTTTTTTGCAACATTCTAATAGTAGCCAATCGTTGTTTAAACCTGTAAGTGCGTTTTTCTGTATGATGGGTTTTTCCCCATTTCTCGTCTTTAAATTGTTATAAGTCAAGAACCGTTAAAGATAAATGGTTGAAACTTGTAACATGTCTTTTTCAACTATTTTACTTTAATTTTGATTCAGAAAATTTGAAAAAAATATTTACTTTTAGAAATAGGATTTTTAAAAAATAAGTTACATAATTTTTTTTTATAATTTTAAGTCTAAATATTTTTAATTTATTTAAAAATTAATATTTCAAAAAATGCTGAATCAAAATTAAAACTTATATATTTCTGTTTAATTAAATGAAAAAATTTTGAAATTCGACAAATAATATTTCGAGTTATAAAGATTTTAAATTTCCCCACTTTTATTAAAAATTTTAAATTTTAGAATTTTTTAAAAACTTTTTGAGAAATTTAATGATGTGATTTTGTTTACAAATTATATGGTTGACCATCACAAAAAAAATCAAAATTTTAATTCAATAAATAAATTTTTTTAAAAAATGTGTCCGGGACCCCCTTAGAACACTTTCATAGGGAAATAAAACATACTTTTTTAGATGGGAAAAAATGTAAGCGTGTTGATGGTTGGTTGGTTTCTTGGGTTTTTATGGCGCAAGGTCCAAAATAGGACACAAAGCGCCAAGCACAAGACTAAAGCCGAAATATCTCTCTATTCTAAAAGAAAGTAACTGGCGCTGCCGCAGCCGCCGCCGCCGCTGTCAAAAGCTTGTCACGCTATCTCCTCCGAAACCGCTGGGGGTATGGGGTCGAGACCGATACCAATCGATGCAGAACAATGTGGGGAAGAAAGTAAGACATGTCTCATATTCGCCGGACTTTAAGTTTTTTTTTTTATTTTATGTTTTGTGGAAAAATATTGACTTTTTCATGTTCAGATTACGATAACTCGCCAAAAAAGGATAGTAGAATTGTTTTTTTTTTACAATCTAAGACTACAGACATTTCTCCTTCAAACAAGACGTCATTTGTTTAAAAATAATTTAAAACAGACTGATATTTTTATTAAAATTGAAAACTCACTTTTTGGAAAAATTGATGCGTTTCGAGATATATAAATTCGATGCTCTCAGACTTATTATGTTACAAAGAAAATATTTATATCAACTGGAAGATGAAAGCATTTTCATTCATATAAACTTCATTTCAAGTCTCTATCTTAAAATTTCGATTTTTAATTGAATTTTAAAGAAATACTTCAAAAAAAATCTTCTCATTCGTTTCCTTTGAAAGAAGATCCAATTTTTCACCCATTCATCCATTTCGCCGGGCTTCATCCATTTCGTCGAGAGGGGGGGAAGCTTCAACTGTAAACAAAATGAATGACTCAATCGCTGTAAACAAGTATTGAGTCATTCATTCACTTGATTCACCAGAGGAGCGAGCGTAGCGAGCCTAGGGGCGAAGCCCCTAGTAGTATATATAAAAGCGCCAGGCTCGAAACCAACGACGGAGATTGCAGATTTTACCACCAACACCTTTTCATAATAAAATACATGCAAGAGTGTAAAACTGGTATAAAAAGTGATAAAAATGCAGTGTAAACGTTATAAGAATATATATAAAAGCTGATGATGTTATAAAGGTGACAGAAACAATGATATATAAAATTCATAAAATGATTCGATGGTATGAATGGTGATATATTCAAAAAACGAAAAAAATCACAAAAATGTTAACAATAAAATCAATGAGAAAAGCAAATACTCCTTATAAAATTAGTAGAAAATAAAAAAGCAAATAGAAAGGGTGTGTGTGTGTGTGGGGGGGGGATCCCCCAGCAGATCAGACAAATTGGGAGAGCTGCAGCCAAATTACGTAGTATAGGGGGAATTCAAAGTGGGGCAAGACGGCAAGATGTGACTCACTGTAAGTGGTGACTGACAGTGTTCACAGAGAGGAGAATTCTCTCCCATCAACAAATGGCGATTTGTCAACAGAGAATGTCCAATTCTTAGATGTGTTAGTATGATGTCTGCACGGCGCAAAGAAGCAGATGGCCAACCACAAACAAATGGTTTAATCTGTCTTAACTTGTTGTTCACTTCCATGTTCCACTCACTTTGCCACTCATGCCAAACTAACTTTTTGACAGCGGACTTCAAATCAGTGACAGGAATAGGCTGAACCAGACGACACACGGCACCTTTAGCTGTAGCATATGCTTACTCGTTACCCGATATGCCGACGTGACCAGGCAGACCAGAAGAACAAAATACTGAAACCACGACGACAGAGGCGACGATGCAGATCCAACACCGGAGATAAAAGGGAATGGGAGTGGGGCACTTCGCCATTCTCCAAAGTCTCTAAAACGCTGATGGAATCCATATATATGGTGAAACGCCTACTTCGCTGACGAAAGATATACTTTAAAGCCTCGTGTGCAGCGATAAACTGCTGAAAAAACAGAAAAACAGTCAGGAAGTGTGTAGCATCTAACGTCTCTGCCACAGACATAGGCACATTCCTCATGATCTCCTGTTTTTGAGCCGTCGATATAAACAGCAACACAATTAGGGTAACTAGCGAGGTGCGACGCAAAAAGCTGGTGATACACGACAGGGTCCGTACTTGACTTTACAAAACCCTGGAAGAGCCGAAAGTACGGAATTTTGTGACTACGGCAAGGTGGAAAAGGTGAGGTCGGTCGCAGCATAACATCCACATCACAGAGAGACGACGAAGAAAGAAACGTCCTCATACGAAGTTCAAACGGTGATAAGATGGCCGATTTTGGTCAAGTCGGTCATACTGGCTGTCAAGTAAAGCAGAATGGAGGGGGGATTAGGTTGCGATAGGATACGGAAGTGCAACTGAAACGACAATAGCTTGCTAATAGATGGTAAAGAAGACTCGCCGCAGAGGACATTTAAGATCTTAATTGGCGACTTCTGAAACAGATTCGGAGGACGAATGATGGATAGTGTACAGTTTCCGTAGCACAGAAAAACATGCGGAACCGTACACTGCACATCCATAATCCAATTTTGATCGAATGACCGCGTGATAAACTCGGAGCATAGTAGACCGTTAAGCTCCCCAGGACGTGTTATACAGCACTTTGAATAAGTTAAAAGCTTGTTCAGACTTCCGTCGTAAATGCATTACGTGCTGAAGGAACATTAACTTTTTATCGAACAGTACTCCTAAGAAGCGAACAGCGTCCACCACGGTAATAGCTGAATTGCCGCGGTAAATCTGCGGGTCAGGATGCAACCCTCTGTGTTTACAAAAATGAACGCAAGAGGTTTTTTTTCAGCCGAAAACGTAAAACCGTTCTCTGAACACCATGTTATCATGCGAGAGATTGCAGTTGCCGTTCGATGTAATGCATATCCTTCTCTTGACAGGAAATCTGCAAGTCATCGACATAGAGATTGCCCAGAACAGATGGAGGTAAAAACTATAGAATACTGTTAGGGCCTGTTCACATAGGAGTCCGTTGAGTAGCGTTAAGGGAAAGATGACGTTGAGACGAAAATAAACCAATCATAGGCGTTAAAAATTTCATTGCTAATCGTTTGGAGGTTTGTCATTGCTTAAATATATTTCAATACTTTAACGCTCCGCAACGGACTCCTATGTGAACAGGCCCTAAATCTTCAGGGAAAACAGTGCAACACTCAATACACTTCCCTGAGGAACTCCCTCTTCCTGAATGTAAACATCGGATAATGTGGAGCCAATGTGAACTTGAAATTACTGTGGTGACAGAAAGTTCTCTATGAAAATCGGTAAGTGGCCACGAAAGTTATTGATATAAAGGTCACGAAGAATGCCATATCACCACGTCCGGTCATAAGCCTTTTCGATGTCGAAGAAAACTGACACTAAGTGGTTTCTTCTGACAAAGGTATTACGAACATCAGATTCCAAGGCTATAATATTGTCCATTGTAGACTGACCACGCCGGAAACCGCTTTGAAGAGGTGACAGACAAAGCTGGATTTCCAACACATAAATTAACCGATTGTTCACCATGCGTTCCAGCAGTTAACACAAACAGCTAGTGAGTGCAAATGAACTGTAATTCTTAGGGTTAGTAGCATCTTTTCCCTATTTAGGAAAGGGAATCACTATTGCCCTACACCAAAAGGTTGGGAAAGTATGTTCCTCCCAGATTCTATTAAATAGGAAAAGTAAATTACGGAGCGAGCTGCAAGAGAGACTCCGTAGCATAGCATAACTAATGCCATCGGGACCCGGGGAAGTCCTCCGAGTCTACCGAAGGCAATTCTCCAACTCGTTCTCCGCAAAGGGGCAGTTGTATGACAGGTTGGACTGAGTTTTAAAGCGAAAGGGCCTAGACTCGGCACGCAGTTTGTGTCGCATGAAGGTGGTAGAGTAAGACGACACACTCGACCCAGAACTAAAAGCGCCGCCAATGGCGTTACTTATTTCCTATACGATAGAGAGAATAACGCCATCTTGAACGATGTATTTCAGTGGCAGGTCTGAATATAAACCCATGCAGTTCTTCACTTTTGTCCAAAGCTGCTTACTGGGAGTGGATGATGTCAGTCCCGAAACATACTTCTTTCATGACTCTCTTTGACATCGTCGACGCACTCTACGAGCTTCTCTCGCTTGCTTAAACGCTACAAAGTTAGCAGTAGTGGGATATCGACGAAATAACACTGTAACGACGTGATTTGGCCGTGTACGCTGACTTCAGGAAAGTTTCCTGAAGTGCGACACAGGCCGGATGGTAATCTGTGATCTATTATAACTTCAGGTCAGATAGTTTATTTCGGAAACCGTGACAGTTCCAAGATAAAAGAGTCGCCATCACGGCGGAGAGGGAGATAGAACAGCAGGTGGGAGAGAGGAGGTGTCCATGGACACCCCAGGAAGGGAATCAAAAAGATCCGAATTAGAGGCTCATATTTGGAGGGAATCTTCCTCCTTTCGCGCCACATTGCGAGGGTCTTTCATTTTACAGGAAAGACTCAATCGCTTTACTACATCAGCACGCCTTAATTTTTTACTATTTAATTGTTTTGAAAAAGATGTCTTGTAATGACTGGTTTTAGCTTTCTGGGTATTGGATTTTGCTGATGGATTTATAGCATTTGTACATTTTTCTGAAATATTCGTGTTGCGATTTGGTTCAGTCTGTGTGGAAGCTGCACACATAACTTTTTTGGTGGCAGCAACAGAAGCGTACGAAATTACCGACTTTGGGGGTTCGAGCCACAACTTGCTTCCGATGTTCTATGCAAGACAAATTATTATGAGCCCCAACTGTTTGAATTTCCTTTTCAAAAATCCACTTCGGACAGGAGCGTGACTAAGAGGGGGAGATTTCCTTGGCAACTGACACATTTTTCGGGCGCGCTGAACTTCTCTGAGAGGTGGTCAGGCTGGGCACAACGAGCACAGATCACGGAACCACGACACGATGCTCTCGAGTGTCCAAATCTTTAGCACTGAAAGCAACGAAGAAGGTTCTGAATGTATGGCCTTGTTGGACATCGAAGGTAACCCACGATAACAAATGATGGTAGTTTAGGCGTATCAAACGTCAGGATGAGACGCTTCGTTTGATGTACTTTCCCATCCCGACGGATAGTGATACGACGCACAGCAGAGACAAGATGCTCACTCAAATTCTCCAAGATCTCTTCTTCGGATTTATAGAGTACTTCGGGTTCCGATATTATACCTCTCGAAGAGTTGAGATAACCATGAGGAGCCACAGACACGGGTATGTTGCCAAAAGCAGTGACTTTTAACAACTGCGCCGCTTGTTCTGATGTCAAAACCTCAACTAACAGGTCACCAGACCGAAGTTTCTTGACCGATTTTACATTACCTACACAGGCATTAATGCATTTTTGTATTAGGAAGGGCGACACCATAGAGAATGTACCATAGAGAATGTAAACATTATTTAAGGATTAATTAAATTAATTAAATAAAAATCCCGAGTGTAAGAATTATCGCTTGGAAGGAGTAACGATATTTATTAAACCAAAATTAGAAAGAAATGACTATACTTAAAATGTAGTTTGCAAATGCTTGTGAGGGGAAAAGTCAAAATTATCGTTTTCCTTCTTATTTTTTAACACTGAAATATAGTTCACAGAAGTAGAAATGGTGTGCGAAAAGCGAGTGTTTTCTTGTATTCCTTTTATTTCTTTAATTGGCGACTCTTTTGCGCTATTGTTGGCAACAGTACAGTATAATGGGAAAGTACCGTTTTTAATTGAAAACATCAAACTAAATAGTTGCTTAATCCCCAGACACCTAAACATAATTTTTTCCCCGTCATAATGATTTAGCTTGAGATGTTTAGGTATGAGAGAAAAAGATATAAATTTCACCTTAAAGGGCTTTTTCTACTGCAAATTAGAATGCAGGAAATTTTTGCTGAACGATAGAATCTAGCCGCTTGTACCGGGTGTCCCCAAAATGACCGACGATTTGAAAAACCAATTAAAGAAAAACGGAAGGTGATAGAAATGTACGGTTTTTTGCATTCTGTTTAGGTAACCATTGAATTTATTCTCACCGCTTTCCAAAATTAGTCAATAGATGGCGCTGCTATTCCGTACGCATTCCGTTCTTTCAGATCGGTATTATTTCTACATTCTAGAGTATGCTTCGAAAATGGTTTATTCGCTGGAACAGCGTATTTTTATTGTTTTGAAGTTTCATCATCTGGACCACAGTTTTGTTGCAACGAGGCACAGTTTTCAAAGGAAATTCAATGTCAGAAATGGTCCGGCAAACAGTACAATACAGGCACTGTTCGAAAAATTTCAGCGTACTGGGAACGTCAATGACGACTCTGCTGGAAATGTCGGCCGCCCAAGCACAGAAGTTTCAGAGGCGAATGCTGCAGTCGTTCAGCAGATCATCCAACAGCGACCCCGAGTTTCCTTTCGCCGGGTTGCTTGTCAGACTGGACTGAGACGAATGACTACAGACCGAATCATGACTACAGACCGCCACATCGAACGGCTGCAGTGTTCGATTTTCTCAGCGAACATTTCGGTGATCGTGTCATTGCCCTTGACTACGAGAAGCATACGCAAAGTAGCATGGATTGGCATCCCTATTCGCCAGATTTCCCGCCATGCGATTTTTTTTTCTTTGGGGGTACTTGAAAGACCAGGTGTATCGTCCCAATCCACAATCTGTAGATGAACTGGAACAATACATCTCTGCTGGTTGTTAGAACATTCAAACTGAAATGTTTGCACGGGCGTTTGCGAATTTTGTCCCCAGACTGCGCTACATTGTTGCTGCAAAAAGTGGTTATTTTGAATTAATTATTTATTTTGCCATTGTTTTGTAGTTTTTCCCAGTCAACAGCGCCATCTGTTGACGAACTTTGAACTGATTTTGAAAATTGGTGAGAATAAATTCCCTGGTTACCTAAGCAGAATGCAGCAACCCGTACATTTATATCGCCTTCCGTTTTCTTTAATTGATTTTTCAAATCGTCTGTCATTTTTGGGACACCCGGTATATTTGTCCATGCTTAATAGATCACTCACTATTCTTTATTATCTGGTGTTCATTGGGCTATAGCAAGTTAACTTGCATAATTGTATACTTAGTACTCTACAATCAGGTAAATTTTTGGTTGGAAATAGGATTAACATACGTTTACTATAAAATAATGTACATATATAAGACAGTTCCGTAACTGACTGACTGACAGATAATGCACAGACCAAATCGCTGGACCTAAAGTGCTGAAATTTTGCATGGCGATTCTTCTTATAGTGTAGGGGTGCACTAAGAGAGATTTTTGAAAAATTCTTCTTAGATTTTTTAAAATTAAATTTTTAAGCTGTTTTTATAACTTTTTTTAAGTTTGCATTTAAAATAATACTCTGAAGGTTATAAAATTTATATCACGAGAAAGATCATAAAAATTCCTTTAAACTGAAATCTTTTTCGACTTCTTTACCTCCATTTCCTGATTTTTAGTGCATTTTTAAAGATAAATTTTAAGAATTCAATTTATTAAATGCCGACCACGTGATTTCTTTTTCTGGTACTTTAAATAAATTTATCGTCACGTGCATAAAAACTAAATGCACTCAAAAATTTTTTTTCTTGATAATGCGGCAGACTATTGGACATTAACCAAAAAAATATTAAAATACAGTAAAAGAAATGTTCTACAAACTGTATATATATTAACTGTACTAGATTCTTTAGTATTCTTTATATTAGATTTAATCTGAATATTTTCTTCTACATTATTTTGTCTATAAAAATATCCCTGACGATTTTTTTATAAATATACACACACACACACACACACACACACACACACACATATATATATATATATATATATATATATTTACATCAATTGTATACATTGATCGTCGTATTTATTATAAATAAATATATATATATATATATATATATATATATATATATATATATATATATATATATATATACAGGGTGATCAGAAAGTCAGTATACATTTGAAAAAGTAATAATTCATGGAATAATGTAGGTAGAGAGGTAAAAATTGACACACATGCTTGGAATGACATGGGGTTTTATTGCAACCACAAAAAAAAACCCCTTCAAAAAATGGCCGCCAGATGGCACTTCATGTGATAAGAAAAGCAATAATTAGCATAACAAATTATGACAAAGCAAAGATGATGTTCTTCAGAACAAATGCTCAACATTTCGACAATCATTCCTCATCAATAGCTGTACCGAGGGACAATGTTGTGAACAGCAGTGTACAGCATATCTCTATTTATGATGAGACATTGACGTTGGATGTTGTCTTTTAGCATCCGTATTGATGTCGGTCCATCGTGAACTTCAAAATCATTCTCTTCACAGCTGCAATTGTCATAGGACCTTTACCCTTTCGTATGTCCTTCCTATGGCGATAGGATCGTAAAGCCGCAGTAGCAGATTCCCCATTCTGGTAGTACAGCTTCACTAACAGTGCCTTTTCTCGTAACGTCATAATTAGTGAGAAGATTGGGCCTGTTTATTATTTTAACTAAAGAATAATATCGGGCTCAATGTTTGTCAGTTTAAGGCGAAGATCCGATTCAATGTCCAGCAAAGCTCTAAATTTGGTTTGTCATCGGAGTCAATTCGGAAAATCCTTTTTCACATAAATATGTGGTCGCAAATGACATTAAAAATTTTACTGCTTGGCAAGAAACTTCTCAGACACAGTTATAATTCGCAAACACAGTTATAGACACAATTATAATTCGCAGGCGAGTGCCAAATTTTTATGGGGCGGTCATAGATAACACATTCAGGTCTAGACGGAATCTTTTCAGATTAGGTAAATCCAAATAAAGTATTACAACACAAACAATGGATAAAAAAATTCCACACTTAAATATTAAAACGTATGGATTATTAGTTATTATAGTCATTTCTTTTCTTTTTTTGTAATACAGATTTTTAATAGATTTTTGTTTTAAATTGTAAAATCATTCGCGTACCGGTAGCTGCTTGTCCGCGTACCGATAGTGGTACACGTACCCAAGGTTGGGAACCACTGCATTGATGTAAAAAAAATACATTTATAAAAAATTCGTAATTGATATTTTATTGACAAAATAATGTAGAAGAAAATATTAAAATTAAATCTAATAGGACATACTAAAGAATATATTACAGTTAAACTAGTACAGTTTGAGGAACATATCTTTTACTGTATTTTAATATGTTTTTAGATAATGTACAATCGTCTGCCGCATTAGCAAGAAAAGAAAAATATTTTTTTGTCTATTTCCTTGTTATGACGTGACTATAAATTTATTTAAAGTACCAAAAAGAATTCACGTGATCAGCATTTAATAAATTAAATTCTAAAAATTAATCTATAAACATTCACCAAAAGTCAGAAAATGGAGGTAAAGATTCCAAAAAGATTTCATTTTAAAGGAATTTTTATGATCTTTCTCGTGATATAAATTTTCTAACCCTCAAATTATTATTTTAAATGCAAACTTAAAAAAATTTACTAAAACAGCTTAAAAATTTAATTTTAAAAAATCTAAGAAGAATTTTTCAAAAATCTTTCTAAGTGCACCCCTACACTATAAGAAGAATCGCCATGCCAAATTTCAGCCCTTTAGGTCCAGCGGTTTGGTCTGTGCGCTGTATGTCAGTCAGTCAGTCAGTCAGTGAGTCAAGTCAGTTACGGAACCGTTTTATATAATACTAGCGGCCCGTCCCGACTTTGTCCGGGTTGAACAAAATATTATACCAAAAAATTTCCAGTTGATAGCCAATAAATTGTAAATCTTTTTTTACCTTAAATGCCCAATAAAAAGCGTAGTTCCAAATGTAGTTTTCTTCAATACACCCTTTAACGTTGCCAGTTTCAAAAATCCTTTTTGTATTTATCAATACCTCCTCTACTTGAATCTTAAAAATATTAAACCTTTTCCTTACGGGGTGGGATAGCATATATCAAAAGCACATACTCTCGAAAAATACGGTGTGATGTCGGCAGAGATATAGTCTCGAATTCCACTTCGTTGTGACTTTCCTAACGGTTTTGCCCCCAAAGAACAATTGGGTGACATTCTGGGAACGGAGGGTGAATCTTGCTGAAAAGGACTGAATAATAATCTTTTGTCGTTCTAGCTAGAGGCTATTTCTTTTCAGGCGAGAGACATCAGAAGGGCAGTTCCCCCGCAGTTCATTCAATTTCAGCCTTTTCAGAGATGAAAGAGGCACGGAGTGCCGATGAACTACTATTGAAATTCTTCTTCAATAGTAAGAAAGCAATAAGAAAACAATTAACCACTCTTTCCCCTGACCCCTCCACGCTGAATGTCCCCCACGTAAAATGGGGATAGGAAGTAGATAACATTTTCCCGTTGTAAAGAGCGATTTCGAAAAACGGACCCCGTAAGCTAAAGGGTGTTGCTATGGTTATTTGACTACGGTTGACAAAGGAAAAGATATAAGGTACATTTTAATGTACAAAAGTTGTACATTACCCTCCGCATAAAAATCTGCTCTCTCTCTTTATTATAGAAGTATAGATACACATTGGTATCCCAAAATTAGAATAAGAGATGAAATAAAAATCCTTATAATAGTTGCCGTGTTCTGTAGTCGACTCTGTCCGTAACGCGTCCGGAGCGACCACCTCATATCCATCCATTTGGCATCCATTTTGTTTTATGAGTTAGGCTTAACAAGTTAAAAGTAAAGTTCAAAAAGATTATTTGCCAACTAAACCCAAATAATTGTAATTAAAACAGCGTAATATCGACACAAATCAACTTTATTTCGATCAATTTTATTTCAAAATTATCTCTTCATTAGAGAATTATCTCTTTTCCGCCACCTTTCGCGTTATCATAGTGTTTCTCAGAACTTGAAAATGTAAACACAAGTGAGTCATTCATTCACCGTGATTCGTTAATTTAAGAAAATTGAATCAGAATTTTTTTCACAGTAAAACAGGTTTTCATTATTTTAACCATATATAATATATATATTTTAATATATACTATATATTTTTTAATACATAATATATAATATATATTACAATACAGTATTACAATTTAATATTACAATAATGTCGAATTTAGTTGCAAACTTGACGCATGCGCAGTGATATGTTCCAAACTGTACGTCACAAAAGCTAGCCGGTTCAAAAGGCCAAATCTTCAGTATACAGATTTTTTGCATTTACAACACATGGAATTCTATATATTCCACATCTAATACGTGTTTAGTAACGATTCAATAACTTTGTATGATTTTTAATCAGAATTTCTTTAGTTTATATATATTATTTTTGCTTAATATATATTTATACATATATTTATATATTTATACATATATATATATATATTTAACAATATATAATATATGTACATTAAATTGAAATACACATGCAAAAATTTTTTGCACGTGAATAATTTGTATGATATTTTAATCTGATTTTCTTTATATATTTTATTTTTGCTTAATATATTTATACATAGCCTATTTATACATATATATAAGATATAATATATGTACATTAAATTGAAATACACATGCAAAAATTTTTTGCATGTGAATAATTTGCATGATATTTTAATCTGATTTTCTTTATATATTTTATTTTTGCTTAATTTATTTATACATAGCCTATTTATACATATATATAGCATAATATATAATATATGTACATTAAATTGAAATACACCTGCAAAAATTTTTTGCATGTGAATAATTTGTATGATATTTTAATCTGATTTTCTTTATATATTTTATTTTTGCTTAATATATTTATACATAGCCTATTTATATATATATATAGCATAAGATATAATATATGTACATTAAATTGAAATACACATGCAAAAATTTTTTGCACGTGAATAATTTGCATGATATTTTAATCTGATTTTCTTTATATATTTTATTTTTGCTTAATATATTTATACATAGCCTATATATACATATATATAGCATAAGATATAATATATGTATATTAAATTGAAATACACGTGCAAAAATTTTTTGCACGTGAATAATTTGCATGATATTTTAATCTGATTTTCTTTATATATTTTATTTTTGCTTAATATATTTATACATAGCCTATTTATACATATATATAGCATAAGATATAATATATGTACATTAAATTGAAATACACATGCAAAAATTTTTTGCACGTGAATAATTTGCATGATATTTTAATCTGATTTTCTTTATATATTTTATTTTTGCTTAATATATTTATACATAGCCTATTTATACACATATATAGCATAATATATAATATATGTACATTAAATTGAAATACACGTGCAAAAATTTTTCGCACGTGAATAATTTGCATGATATTTTAATCTGATTTTCTTTATATATTGTATTTTTGCTTAATATATTTATACTTAGCGTATTTATACATATATATATAGCATAAGATATAATATATGTACATTAAATTGAAATACACATGCAAAAATTATTTGCACGTGAATAATTTGCATGATATTTTAATCTGATTTTATTTATATATTTTATTTTTGTTTAATATATTTATACATAGCCTATTTATACATATATATAGCATAATACATGATTATATAAAATATTTATATTACATTGAAATAGATTGAATTAGCAGTATTGTTTCTAAATATCTGGCTGCATTAGTTAGACTGTACAAGTCGGATTTTAAAATCAGCTGCAAGCATGGTTTTTTTTTCCAAGAACGTTTTTTAATTATAAACTTCAATATTTTTTTAAAAAAACCTCACTGTAATAATTTTTAGTAAAGCATTCTATTGCGATGATAGTGTATCTTTTAAGGTGACTGCCTACGTTGAAAATTTCATTTTTTGACTATTTTGGTCAATTTTATTTTTTCCAGGAATCGTGCAATTCAATCTTTTCTCTTTTCAAAACCGTTTTGATTTTCATTCTACATCAATTAGAAGCAGAGTTATAGCTATTTTAAAAAATGTCTGCTACAAAATTGAAGTGGCAAACAACTTGAACTGAGTTTTTCTCAGAATTATGTTTTTAGCACAAATCTTTACCGTTATCATGATATTTCACACAATAATACATATAATTTGATAAAATTTTCGGGAAATGTTTTAGATGCTATTGTTAATGAAATGACGCTCAATAATTGATGCATAATAATAAATAGTTAAATAGTTTTTGTTTGGGCAGCAGCATACGCCGAAATTTTCAAAAGGGGGGGGGGGTTACTATGAAAAAGTAGTTTTCAGCAATCAGTGCAGAGCTTGAACCTATTTAAGTAATATATGTAATCAGAAAAAATGGGGGGGGGGTTAACCCCCATCAACCCCTCCCCTGCATACGCCACTGTGTTTGGGGCTGTTTTTATAAGGAGAGGAATGATGAATTGGGGGAAATTTTCATATTGCAACATTTTTGCATTTTAAAATTTCTCTTAGATTGTGGGTCATTTAAGATAACTGTCAGATGTGTCGCATTTTACCTAATTTTCATTGAAAATTACTTCAAATTGACCAATTTATAAAAAAGTATGGTATTTACTGGCAAGTTTTTGTTTATTTTTTAATTTTCAAGTGCTATTTTACCATAAAAAACAAAAAAATCTTTAAAAAATGATTTTTTAAAAAAATTGGCTCCAAATGTAGGCAGTCACCTTAAAACAATATTTCAGGTGATTATAAGGGGACATTTTATTATTTTGTTTTGTGCCACTTTCTCGAATTATATTACTTTATTTTTCAGATCTAATAAAAAAAAGTATTAAAAAATTTCACCTTCAAATTAGAAAACAATTTAAAATTAACAAATCAGACAGCAAACATTCAAGTAAATTTCAATGTTCTAAATTGCAACACATCAGGTTGCAAAACAGTATATTATTTTCTAATATTCACGTTTTTACATGTACTATCTACGGTATGTACTGTATAGTAGTGTGCTTTTCAGAGCGAATACCTAACATAACGGCAAAATTTTCTTAAATTTTTAAAAGTCTGTAATTTTTCGATACCTTTCACGTTTTCATAGCTTTTTAATTAAATTAATAACAAGTATTCATTTTATATATTCGGGACATGAAAATGTAAACATGAAGTTAGTCATTCATTCATCTTTTTTTTTTATAAGATGAATGAATGACTAACTTCATGTTTACATTTTTACAGAATATTATTTTCTAATATTCTGTAAAAATTTCTTATATTTTAACAAGGTTATGAATCTTTTTTATATTGGAAGTGTTCAATTACTTACCATCAAGTTTTGACAGGTACTGTCTACGGTATGTACTGTATAGTAGTATGCTTTTCAGAGCGAATACCTAACATAACGGCAAAATTTTAAATTTTTAAAAGTCTGTAAATTTTCCAATACCTTTCACGTTTTCATAGCGTTTCAATTAAATTAATAACAAGTATTCATTTTATATATTCGGGACTTGAAAATGTAAACATGAAGTTAGTCATTCATTCATCACGTTTTTACATGTACTATCTACGGTATGTACTGTATAGTAGTGTGCTTTTCAGAGCGAATACCTAACATAACGGCAAAATTTTCTTAAATTTTTAAAAGTCTATAATTTTCCGATACCTTTCACGTTTTCATAGCGTTTCAATTAAATTAATAACAAGTATTCATTTTATATATTCGGGACATGAAAATGTAAACATGAAGTTAGTCATTCATTCATCTTTTTTTTTTTTTTATATATATATATATTTATATTTTAACCATACTAGCCACTGCGTGACCAGCATGGTCACTTTTAGTTTTAAATTTCCTTTTGCAAAACAACGCAACTGAAAGTGACATATGTAAGGAATGTTACAATTACCTGTCATCATAAATATATGTTGTTAAGGGGTATTTTCTATTAAGCTGATTCTAAAACATCGTGATCAAAAAATGTGAATTTCCATTACCTTAGAACAGAGTTAAAGATAAGACTGAGAAAGCCCACATCAATGATTTTAAAAATTACATCCCTCTTTGTATGTACTATTTTTCAAAATTAAGATATCTATACTTTATCATTACAACAAATAAGAAATTGCAGGGGGAAAATTTTAAATGTAGTGTTGATTACATCACTCTCTGTATGAATTACTGTTAACAATTCAGATATCTACACTTAATCATATTAAATAATAAATTGCTGGGAAAATTTCTTCATTTATAAAATGGAGCAAAAATTCAGCAATTTTTCAAAATTAAGATATCTACACTTTACCATTACAAGAAATAAGAAATTGTTGGGGGGAAATTTTAAATACAGTGTTGATTACATCACTCTCTGTATGTATTACTGGTCACAATTCAGATATCTACACTTAATCATATTAAATAATAAATTCTTGGGAAAATTTCCTCACTTATAAAATGGAGCAAAAATTCAGCAAGTACTTAAAATATAGTGTGGATTTCAACTATGATATTCATAAAACTTCTTGATATACAGATTTGAGTATTTCAAAAGTAGGAGATACTAAAGCGACAGAATCAAAAGAATGGATTCTAGATAAACCTACATACAACTGTCCATGGTTAAACACTGGATTTGATAGGTCTAAACATGTATTGTCAAAAGATCAGCGGTTGTAACTTATGCGGCCACTACACACACGCGGTTTTAAATTGCGGACAGCCGCTGTTTACATCCGGTAGTTGCAGCCGTTGCCATTCGAAGTGTAGAAATATCGTAGATTTTTGTGCCGCATACCTACGCGTTTTATATATAGGGATTATTTTAACCAGATATTACAATAATATCAAATTTTGTATTTTCGGAAAGTTGCAAACTCGGCGCATGGATAGTGATATGTTCAAAAGTGTCTGTACGGTAGCGTGCTTTTCAAAGCGAATACCTAATATAACCGCAAAATATTCTTACATTTTTTTTGAAGTGTTTTATTGAATATTTCTAAATTACCAGCACACGTGGCTTTCATATGAATTTCTAATATTTTAATAAGGTTATGAACCCTTTTTTTTTATTGGAATGTTTACTTAATAACCGTCAAGTTTTGACGGGTACCATCTAGTACAAAAATAAAAAAGGATTTTAAGTAAAGAATTTTATTTAATTATTTTAAGCACCTAAAATAATATTCAGATTAATATTACGTTATTTATTAATTAAAGTTAATTTTTTAAAAGAAAGAGGTGTGCTTGAGACCGTAGTTTTATTCAAAAATGAAAAAGGATTTTAAGTAAAGAATGTTTTTTTTAATTATTTTAAGCACCTAAAATAGTATTCAAATTAATATTACGTTAGTTATTAATTAAAGTTAATTTTTTGAAAGAAAAAGGTGTGCTTGAGACCGTAGTTTTATTCAAAAATAAAAAAAGGATTTTAAGTAAAGAATGTTTTTTTTTAATTATTTTAAGCACCTAAAATAGTATTCAAATTAATATTACGTTACTTATTAATTAAAGTTAATTTTTTAAAAGAGAGAGGTTAAGAAATGAAATAAAAATACAAAAATAAAAAAAGGATTTGAAGTAAAGAATGTTTTTTTTAAATAATATAAAAAATTTTTCAAATAATATTCCTAAAATTATATTCAAATTAATATTACGTTAGTAAATAATTAAAGATATTTTTTAAAAAGAAAAAGGCGTGCAGGAGAACGGCTAGGCTCGAATCACTATCGCCAGAACAGAAGCCCACCGCAATAGCACCACGCTAAGGCCCGTTGCACACACGGCGTAGGCGGAGATTTTCCATCGGACGTCGTTCTAAAAGTAGAGCTTACACACACGGCGAAAAACTCCGTCGAAGGGGAGAAAGGCCCACCCCTCCTTTTGGAATCCTGCACGTGTCCAAGAAACCAGAGGGGTCGCATCAACGCCCCCCTCCCCCCAGCCGGGATCGGAGGAGCCCTCCTTTTCGAATCCCCTTTACGATTCCAAGAAAACCAGCGCGCCTCCCCCCCCCAGCAAACCCCCAACCACACCCTCGCAAAAGACCCTACGACGGTAGAGTCCGCTGTGTGTGTAAGCGTGCATAGGGTCACATGGATAACTACTTCAATCTGGCGTCAACGAATCCGCCGGCACACAGTGGCACTGGACAGCTGCACAGGCTACCGTCGAAGAAAAATTTCATTTTCCGCTGTGTGTGCAAGCTCCAATTGACTTCTGTGGTCTACTGTTGGAACGACGTCCGATAGAAAATTTCCGCTAGAGATAAAAACGCTGTGTGTGCAACGGGCCTAAGGATTGTTGAAGACTTCGGCACAAAAAGCGGTAGAGGACAGTAGCGGTAACAATGGAGATTGTTAGGATTAAGCCCCTAACTTTATTTCTACTGATGAGATATACATAATATATAGCCTATGTCCATCTGGAATAATGTACCTTTCAAACAGTGAAAGAATTTTTCAAATAGGTGTAGTGGTTCGGGAGATTACCCTCCACATAAAAAATCGCTCTCTCTTTATATATAAGTATAGATACGATTTTATATAATATACTAGCTGAAAACCCGCGCTTCGCTACGGAGTACATTCAAATTAAATACAACGGTCAACGTATGCAATTTATGCCAAAAAATAAATATATATTATATATATAATAGCCGTTGTCTCTGTATAACACTTCCGGGCTGTACTCATCTTTCAATTGAAGCCCTCAGTAAACAAACAGCCGGTTAGGCCTAATTTCAATTTCAGATGTGGATCAGAATTTTTTCTTACCTAAAAACTAATATCTTCTCCATCAAATCACGTTTGTTCAGCCTATTTTTCTATAAAACATTCAGAACTAAAAAAAATTGGATGCTTTTAGCTGTATATTTAACAGTTTTTAAAAATCTGTTTACTTTTGCGATGAATTCTGAAAGTACACAAATTTGAATGTGAATGAATCAAGTAGCTCAAGTATTCATATCGAGTAGTGAGCTGTGAAAAACTGGATGGCAGTCTACTACTCCAATCGCATGAAAAACTAAATAAATAAAAGATAATGAAAGGGTTTGCTTTTACAAGGTGTCGATTAAATGCAATATTGTTAGATAATTCGGGATATTTTTTAACTTTCATATACTTTTTTTCCATAATGACGTCAATATTAGTATTATGACGTCAAAATGACGGGTTGGATGGCAGTCTACTACTCCAATCGCATTAAAAACTAAATAAATAAAAAATAATGAAAGGGTTTGCTTTTACAAGGTGTGGATTAAATGCAATATTGTTAGATAATTCGGGATATTTTTTAACTTTCATATACTTTTTCCATTATGACGTCATTATTAGTATTATGACGTCAAAATGTCGGGTTATCTTCTAGTATTTATAATAAATGCGATGATCAATGTATACAATTGATGTAAAATATATATCTATCTATATATATATATTTATAAAAAAATCGTAAGGGATATGCATTTTTTTTGGATAATATCCAATCGTCTGCTGCATTAGAAAGAGAAAAAAATATTTTTTTTGTCTATTTAGTTGTTACGCACGTGACGATAAATTTATTGAAAGTACCAGAAAAAGAAATCACGTGATCAGCATTTAATAAATTAAATTCTAAAAATTAATCTTTAAAAATTTATCAAAAATCAGGAAATGGAGGTAAAAATTCGAAAAAAATTTCTTTTTGAAGGAATTTTTATGATCTTTCTCGTGATATAAATTTTATAACCCTCAATGTATTATTTTACTTTTCAATGTATTAAACGTAAAAAAAGTTTAAAAACCGCTTAAAAATTTAATTTACAGCTTAAAAATTTAATTTAAAAAAATCTAAGAAGAATTTTTGAAAAATCTTTCTTAGTGCACCCTTACACTATTAGAAGAATCGCCCTGCAAAATTTCAGCCCTTTAGGTCCAGCGGTTTGGTCTGTGCGTTGTATGTCAGTCAGTCAGTCAGTGAATGAATGAGTCAGTTACGGAACTGTTTTATATATATATAGACTAGCTGAATACCCGTGCTTCGCTACGAAGTACATTCAAATTAAATATAACGGTCAATGTATGCAATTAATGCCATAATATATATATATATATATATATATATATATATATATATATATATATATATATATATATATATATATATATATATATATATATATATATATATATATATATATATATATATGTATATATATATATATATATAAATATTTATAAAAAACCGTAAGGGATATTTTTAAAGACCAAATATTGTAGAAGAAAATATTCAAATTAAATCTAATAGAGCATACTAAAGGATATAGTACAGTTAATATAGTAGAGTTTGAGGAACATTTCTTTTACTGTATTTTAATATTTTTTTTGATAATGTCCAATCGTCCGCCGCATTAGCAAGAAAAAAAATAATTTTTGTCAATTTATTTCGTTGTTATGCACGTGACGCAAAATTAGTTTAAAGTATCTCGAAAAGAAAAGAAACCACGTGATCAGCATTTAATAAATTAAATTCTAAAAATTAATCTTTAAAAATTCACCAAAAATCAGAAAGTGGAGGTAAAGAAAATGGAGGAAAGATGGAGGTAAAGATGATATTTATAATAAATACGACGATCAATGTATACAATTGATGTACAAAAAGACATATTTATAAAAAAAAATCGTAAGGGATATTTTTATAGACAAAATAATGTCCAATCGTCTGCCGCATTAGCAAGAAAAAAATATTTTTTTGTCTATTTAGTTTTTATGCACGTGACGATAAATTTATTTAAAGTACCAGACAAAGAAATCACGTGATCAGCATTTAATAAATTAAATTCTAAAAAATTAATCTTTAAAAATTCACCAAAAATCTGAAAATGGAGGTAAAGATTCGCAAAAGATTTCATTTTTAAGGAATTTTTATGATCTTTCTAGTGATATAAATTTTGTAACCCTCGGATTATTATTTTAAATGCAAACTTTAAAGAATGTTACAAAAACAGTTTAAAAATTTAATTTAAAAAAATCTAAGAAATTTTTTTCAAAAATCTTTCTTAGTGCACCCCTACACTATAAGAAGAATCGCCATGCAAAATGTCAGCCCTTTAGGTCCAGCGGTTTGGTTTGTGCGTTATCTGTCAGTCAATCAGTCAGTCAGTTACGGAACTGTTTTATATATATAGATAGACTAGACAGACGGGTGCCGTCATTTTGACGGTTTCGGACATGCTATTGAGCACTATGTCTGTATTTATGTCCTCAGGCTCCTGAAATTTTATGAGTTTTTCTAATTTTACGTGAAATATGCACACACATTTACAAAACTATATTTGATAGTAAAGAGGGGGAGAAAATGTGTTGTATACCTACTAAGACTGAAAAATCGCCAATTTGACGGCAATACAAAAAACAGGCAGAAATCTTTAAAATAACACCAGAAAAATGTTAGTTACTTTTCGTCTATTCCCCTTTTGCAAATAACAGAAATATTGGCTCTTCGGAAATATTTGTGTTGAAAAATAAGGACTGCTCAAACCATGCATGTATTTTTACATATAAACCATACCAGGTCGTCAGCTCGGCATATGTGCATAAAAATATATCTAAATATATACTAACTAGCTGAAAACCAGAGTAAATTCAAAGTAAATACAACGGTCAATGTATGCAATTAATGCAAAAAAAAACAAACAAATATATATATTTATAATAAATGCGACGATCAATGTATACACTTGATGTTAAATATATATATATAAAAATCGTAACGGGTATTTATTTTTTTTTGGATAATATCCAATCGTCTGCTGCATTAGAAAGAAAAAAATATTTTTTTTAGTCTATTTAGTTGTTATCCACGTGACGATAAATTTATTTAAAGTACCAGGAAATGAAATAACGTGATCAGCATTTAATAAATTAAATTCTAAAAATTAATCTTTAAAAATTCACCAAAAATCAGAAAATCGAGGTAAAGGTTAGAAAAAGATTTCATTTTAAAGGAACTTTTATGATCTTTCTCGTGATATAAATTTTATAACCCTTAAATTATTATTTTAAATGCAAACTTAAAAAATGTTACAAAAACAGCATAAAAATTTAATTTAAAAAAATCTAAGAAGAATTTTTTTAAAATCTTTCTTAGTGTATCCCTACATCATAAGAAGAATCGCCATGCAAAATTTCAGCCCTGTAAGTCCAGCGGTTTGGTCTGTGCGTTGTATGTCAGTGAGTCAGTCAGTTACGGAACTGTTTTATATATATAGATTTACTATATGAAATAGTGGGGTATGAAATAGTTCAAAATTTAAAGTATTTTACCATTTGTTTAAAAAAATTTAATATTTTAAATTATTTATTTATTTTTTAAATAGTTCAAAATTTAAAGTATTTAACCATTTGTTTAAAAAAATTTATATTTTAAATTCTTTATTTTATTTTTTTAAATAGTTCAAAATTTAAAGTATTTAACCATTTGTTTAAAAACATTTAATATTTTAAATTCTTTATTTTATTTTTAACCGTCAAAATGACGGCTTTCAGTCTTTTTGGTAAGAAAAAAAATTCCCGTCTCTCTAGTGTTAAAGGAACTTTAAGGAACTAACCATAACTTGAAAATGTTTATGGATAGTTCAAAAACGAAATATATATTACTAGTTCACTTTTGTAACCTTTTTTGAGGGTATTTAGAGGTTCAGTTGTAAAGAATCCCTGTGAATGGACAATAGTGTTCATCAAGCAGATTGTAACGCTCTTATCGTAGCTAAACCTTCGGCTAGATAGCTACAGTTAGATTAGAGGGTTAACGGTGATAATTCAACAGTCCTTTTGTCAATAAACAGTTCGTTCACCAAGACTGAACTTTTGGTTTAGGTATTCTAATAAGAACCCTTCAGTGTTGATTTTAGTTCAAATGGGTTATCTTTTGTTGATTCGTTAAGAACGAGAGAGCAGGTGCGATGGTCAAGTAGGCTGCAAGTGTGTTAAGACAATTAGGTGGCAATACTTTTCCCCTAAGAAAAAGCATAGTGAACATTCATAACATAGTTTCGACCTCATTTAGGGCTGCTATTCTGACGACAGGAAAAAAATCTACAAACAGTATAAGGCTAGAGTTTAAAAAATAAAAATAGAAAAATAAAAAACTAGATTTCAAGATCCGCATCTTGTTTTATTCAAAATATATCTCCCCTTTTCCATGACAGAAATTTCTATTCTTGATTCATGTATCATGAGAAAAGAGCTTTATTTAACTCTCCTGCGGGCACGCCCGTCTACAGAGTGCAACATTTTCGCAATTTTGAATAATTTGTTTTTACATGTAAGGTTTGAATGTTCTAAGTATAAACGTTCTAACCAACTGGTTTAAACAGGGCATCATTACGTATAAACTCTCATGATGCCCACCAGAGTAAAGCGACCTTGCGAGCAGCCGCCGGGATCGCAAGAAGCAATCCCTAAAACTCTGACTCCGTGGACGGAAACAACCATTAGCGTTCGTGCCGACACCCTCTGAACTCGGCTTGCTGAGAAACGATGTTTGTCAGTCGGTCTAATGTTTCCAAGCTGGTAGCAGCATATTTTCGTTTGTGCCTGTAAACTTCTTAAAATTGTGTAATTCTGTAAGCAATTGTTATGTTTTCATTAAATTAGTTAAAATGTCACCTAGGGTTTCATTTTTTTTTTACTGTCGGGATCTAGTTTACTTTCTCCCTGAAGTCAACAGGTCTCGGTTATTATGTGACTGTTCAGGCGAATGGCCACAGTTTCTATTTATAGCTACACCCTTTCTAACGCAGGTCTGATTTTCTGACCCTTGTATTCCTTTCCATTCATTTGTAGTCGATATTTAACCGTGGTAAACCAACGATTATGCTGGATCACAATACGACAAAAGCAGAAGTTGATGTACTCGATCAAATATGCAGCTATTACACGGTATTCCGCATATCACGAAGATGGACAGTCTCATTGTTTTTTAGGTTTTTGGACACAAAAGGAATCCATTCGCAAGTTGTCCTTAGATCCAATAAACCAGACAGTTTTGAAATAAGGCTATTGTATCTGCATTCTTTGGCCTTTAATTATAAATATATCTCAGTATTATAAGCATTTTATATCTTGTGAAAAAACGCAGAATTATTAATTTCAATTTGAAATAAAAAAGTTTATTACAAAAGGAATAATCAAGGTTGAAAGATACGTTGCACTTTGTGCCACGCGCGCCTGCTGGTGTTCCAAAAAAATTGGCGCGCCCGCTGAAGGGTTAAGAAACTTGCTGGTAACAAAACAAACAAACAAACAAAAAACCTATAGTTACTAGTGCGTAACTTTAGGCTTTAGACACTTTTTCTTTTCTTTTAAAAATAAAAAGCATGTAAGGGGGTGTCCATTAATTACGTGAGGCGATTTTGGCGATTTTTCGACCTCTTTCTCCCCCCCCCCCCTGGTGAGATGTCGTGAGATTTGGCTCGACCCCCTCTCCCCCCCCCCTAATCTCACGAGAGATTTTTCAAAATGCGTATTTTTAGTGTAAATACATTAATCTGTGCTTGAATGCGTTGGATTTATTTAAAAAAAAACATAATTTATTTAATTATTTTTATTTAAGGCTAGTTAAGACTAGTATTTAAGACTACTAAGAACGTAGTCTAGAATCACAGTGAGAAAATCGAACAATAAAATACTTAAATAGGAACTACTAAAATTCGTAAAAGAATATTCATTCTAATTCAGTCCACGGGGACTCATGTGTGGTCTCAAGAGTGACTACTGGAACTATTGTGTAGGATTTAGCCATATTTTAGGGTAGAAACATGTTTTACTTAATATAACCCAGTTTTCTCGCAACTTTACACTGTTTCTTGCGGAAAAAAAAATTACGTGATATTTGCCGAGACCCCCCCCCCCCTCTCCCCCACGTGAGACTGGGTGAGATTCGGCTCGACTCCCTCACCCCCCCCTCCCTAAAAGCCTCACGTAATTAAAGGACGTCCCCTAAAGTCTTTTTATTTTAAAATGTAAATAAAATAGCCTTTTTGGGGGGCTAATGTCCCTGGGGCTGACGACTGTTACACCCCAGTCCGTTGTACATACGAATACAAGGAAACAGAAACAAATCACACATGAATTTTTATTTACAAACGGTGACACCGGTGATGGACGATGGGTTGCAGCTCCCCTTCCTTTTGCAGGCGGAAGACTGACCGGTTCCCCAGAATACAACTAAGTCTAATGCAGGAATCGAACCCGCGCCCCCGGCGGGGCAGTGATGCCTTAACCACTATAAAAAGGCCTACTTTTCCTTTTGAAATAAGTTTTCTTTTTCTCTTTCCCTCCTCGTCTATATATAAAACAGTTCCGTAACTGACTGAATCACTGACTCACTGACATGCAACGCACAGACCAAACCGCTCGACCTAAAGGGCTGACATTTTGCATGGCGATTCTTCTTATGGTGTAGGGGTGCACTAAGAAATATTTTTAAAAAATTCTTCATAAATTTTTTTAAATTAAATTTTTAAGCTGTTTTTGTAACTTTTTTTAAGTTTGCATTTAAAATAATATTCTGAGGGTTATACAATTTATATCGCGAGAAAGATCCTAAAAATTCCTTTAAAATGAAATCATTTTCGAATCTTTACCTTCATTTTCTGATTTTTGGTGAATTTTTAAAGATTAATTTTTAGAATTTAATTTATTAAATGCTGATCACGTGATTTCTTTTTCTGGTACTTTAAATAAATTTATCGTCACGTGCATAACAACTAAATAGACAAAAAAATTTTTTTTTCCTTTCTAATGCAGCAGATGATTGGATATTATCCAAATAAAATAAATATCCCTTACAATTTTTTTTATAAATATATGTATATACTTTTTACATCAATTGTATACATTCATCGTCTTATTTATTACAAATATATACATTTATTTTTTTGGCATTAATTGCATACATTGACCGTTGTATTTAATTTGAATGTACTCCATAGCGAAGTGCGGGTTTTCAGCTAGTTCTTTATATTTGCAGTACGTACCAACAAATACGGATTTTTTTTTAAAAACAGATTATAAATATTTCCTATATTATTGCTTATTTCTCATTCAGCCTGTCTTTGATCACATTTCTTTCCCTCTATGAACTCCTGTCTTCCTTAAGACATTGATATTGATAACAAGTTTTTTGACGAGGAAGTTTTTTGACGAGTTCAAAAAGAGGCAAAGTTTTAGAATAGATATGTATTTTAATTCATGAAAAAACTATTAAAAATTAAGATTACAATTTATCCAAGAAGAGATTAAAAGAAAATTTACTTTTAGACATTTATACAATTTTTGCTATAAGATTTATGGGGTGAAAGGTAAAACTATTTGTTTAATCGTGTCCCGATGATTTTAGAGAGATGTTTACTCATAAACTTTTGAATGAAAGAAACTGCTTTATTTCTAAAGCCAAATACTCTCACACATGTATTAAGTTTGTAGCTCGGACATAAAGAAATTATGGTGTTTGTTTTCAGGAAGTGATTTTAATTATAATAAATAAATAAATAATTAAATAAAAAATATTGTCAGTGGCATGATTTTTTATTTAATTATTCAGAGTTTAAAACTTGTTCAGAGGAAGTTTGTAGCTCGGACATAAAGAAATTATGGTGTTTGTTTTCAGGAAGTGATTTTAATTATAATAAATAAATAAATAATTAAATAAAAAATATTGTCAGTGGCATGATTTTTTATTTAATTATTCAGAGTTTAAGCTCGTTCAGAGTTTAAAACAGTTATGAGATTTTAACATAATTTAAATAATTTTTAAATATTTGAAACATATATAAGGTAACAGAAAGGTCATAATTCATTTATTTAAACAGGTTTTAAAAATATGTCATCGTTTAAAATGGAAGTGTCGTGAAAAGATATTTACATACTAAAATAACTACTCTTTTGAAAACCTGTTAAAAGATGGCAGCACTGCAAATTCAATCATCTGGAATTTTCACTACCATATTAACGAGTTTATAAAAAAGGAAAGAATAATTAATTACGAATCTTAAAAGACGATTAAAAATCTTTGGGATATTTTTTATGAAGTGTTTACGACGTGTTTCATCAAAAACAATCATGATTCCAACCTGTGGGTGTTTCTAATAACAGATCTTTAATGCAATATGTATGTATACATTTCCCTATTCCCTTTAAGAAAGTTCGTATCAGAATACTATCAGCATGGAAATATACATTATTTAGATGGTTCACATGTTTCTTTTATTTGTTAGCTGCTTGGTACATTGGAATCTCATAAAAGGTGACTACCATCTGTTATGAAGAGAGTACATGACGAGATTTCTGTAATTTAAGAAACAGCTACTAAACCTCCACAGGTGTACCCACAGTTGGAGCGAACTAGTTTGCATATCATTTCTTAAACCACTTCTGCTCCTGAAAAGAAATTCAACATTCTAATTCAATTCCCTTCTCAAATTCGCATCTCGCTTTAGGCATTTTCTAATAAATGTGAATATTTCTCTCACCAGATGGCAGCAGTGCACCCGATTATTAGCTTAGGAGTCGCTATGCACGATTTTAGGAATCCTAATATTATGGCTTGTTGTTTTCAAAATATATAGAAGTGGAAGAAAAGGAGGAAAAACCATATATTTTAGAGATATTTTTTTTAAAGCTGAACTTGATGCTACCGTACAGAATTTAGAACTCACAATTTCTCAATGATGCAATTCATCTCTCAGAAATTGAAATTATTTTTATTTTGAAGGATTTTTTTTTTTTTTTATAAAAAATGTAAACCGATGGAAATAGTAATCCACAACTACTAACGTTCAGAAAAGGCAAAAGCAATTTAAAGGCATATTTAAGATTTATTTTCTTGATCACATCAATAAACAAGAAAATAGATATCATTACATACTTCCAAACCGTTCTGAATTAGTTTCTTCAGCAGAAAGTGATAAAGCTCAGGAATTTTTTTTTTTACGCGCAAATTAAAGAAATGAAAGGAAATTAAAAAATTAAATGCTTCTCCACTATCTCAAGTTGTGAAAAAGTTTGGGTAAAATGTTAAGCAAAATTATTTTGGGTAAGACATTTATGGGGGTACAATCAAATGTTGCTGCTACTGAAGGATGGAATTTATTGGTTTAATACAAAAATACAGAAATATTTATAACATTTATTTACTGTATAAAGATTACAAAACATATGCAACGCGGCTAAGTTAAACCGTCGTAGGTTTATTGCCAGTGTTCTTTTTCACTGACTCGGTTAGCAATTACATTAAAATAATAGCTTGCATTTAAACTCTTATAATCGCCTGCCTTGTTGCCAAGGAACAAATTTGATTTTAAAATAAAAAATGAATAATTGATGTGTTACATTTATACATTTTTAAATTTTGATTTGGCCACTACACATTTTTCTATGGATAGTACACAGTGCGTCAAATAAGTTTTAAGACTGGGTCTGTAAAAAGAAATGGAAACAAGAAATTAATACCTGTTTTGGTTTTTTATTCAAAATAGAACCCTCCGGCTTCAATGCACTTTTTACAGCGATTTAATAATGAATCGAAAGCCTGTTGTAAATCACTTTGTGGAATGGCCTGCAAAGCACGCGTCGAAGCTTCTTGTATGGTCGAAATATCCTCAAAATACCACCCTTTTAACTTCATTTTAAGTTTTGGGAATAAGGAGTAGTCACAGGTTGCTAAATCAGGTGAATTCGGTAGATGGTTCAACACACAGACATTATTTTTTGCCAAAAATCGACTAACAATAAGGCAGGTGTGACTGGGTGCATTGTCGTGCAACAAACACCAACTGCTTTCAGTCCTATAGTCTGGACGAATGCGACGATTTCTGGCCATCAAACGCTTTAAAACAGCTAAATAGTATTGACCTGTAATTGTTTGTCCAGTTGGAACAAATTCTTTGTTGATAATACCTTTACAATCGAAGAATGTAATGAGCATTGTTTTGATTTTGGATGGAACTTTTCTTGTTTTTTTGGCTTGTGGTGAATTTGGTGACTTCCATTCCGCACTTTTTCGTTTTGTTTCAGGATCATATTGGAAACACCAGGTTTCATCACCTGTAACAATGGACTTCAAGAAGTTTGGATCGTTTTTAGTGGATGAAATAATGTCTCCGCAATGTGCACTTCTCATTGCTTTTTGTTCAGGGGTTAAAGTGTGTGGAACAAATTTAGCACACACTTTTGTTTTGCCAAATATTCATGCAGGATGGTTCGAATTGTATCTTTGTTGATTTTTAAAGAGTCTTCAATCATTCTCAATGATGCACAGCGATCGTTTGTTACGAAATTTCGTACTTTCTCAATAACTTCAGGTCTCCTAGATGAAATTGGTCTTCCACTGCGCTGATCATCTTCTACCATATCTCTTCCGTCCAAAAAACGTTTGTGCCACACAAAAACATTTCATCTACTTAAACAACAGTCACCGTAAACTCGTTTCATGAGTTGGTATATTTCCGAAGTACTTTTACCAAGTTTTGCGTTAAATTTAATTACAGCTCTTTGCTCCATCTTAAAAAATCAACATGAAAAATATTCACTTCTGCAATAAACGCTCGCCTTCTCTCAACTACTTAACGAAATGCGCACAACTTGTTAGCAGTGTGCCAGCAGACGGTGAACGTTATGACGCATGCGGATTTACACTCACAGCGCCTTTACAACCTGCGCTCTGGGACGAGTCTTAAAACTTATTTGACGCACTGTGTATACTAGAAAATTCCCAGACAACCTATTAGCTTAGACAGAAAAAAAATTTTAGGTAGTCTCTTCTAACGAAACTACAGCGGGTAATTAACGTGGGATTACTTATCGTTGCTTACCTCTTTTGTATGTATGTATATATATATATATATATATATATATATATATATATATATATATATATATATATATGAAATATCATAGCAATAGAAACAGTTGAAACAGCAGATACTGGAACGGCTATAAAATAATTCTTGGGACGCAGTAAACAGGCGAATGAATTAAAATAGTTTTATTGTCGTTCATATGGAATTCCCCATAGGGAGGGAGCTAGAACGTGTGACATATTATATGTACAAACACTATCAGAAAAAGCCCGGCTTTCAGCCGTGTTCACATTTTTATATCGGGAAAAACAGAAGAAGTGGTGCAAGGTGTTAATCCCTATGACGCTATGTTACGTCATGGACTAGAGCGTGCCAGATGATTCTTATCGGCTCAGTCTCCCTAGACAGAGGCCGTTCTATGAGGATATTTCTCTGTCTATAGGGGAACGAAAGGATTAAGTATTGCAAACTTTATCAGCTATTACTTTATCTTTAGAAATCGAATAAATTATGTTTTACAGGAATATGGACAGGTCAGATTATTAATATAAAATTATTTTTATATTACACACATACACACACACACACACACACACATATATATATATATGTCAAAATTTTGAGACATTTTCATACTTTTCTGTTTAACTGTTTACTGCTTGCCCAAGTGATACAGACTGGGTTTGGTGCGCTGCCAAAATTATAGGTACGGACGGACGGCTTTAGCGTCTGAAATTTTCCTTTCTGGAGGATTGTTAAGGAGGAACGTAATCCTACGTTAGAAATCTTTATTAAATTATTTTAAGAAATTAAAAATTTTAGTTTACTAATTTTAACATGAGTAAACTCTTTAATAGTATCCTCATAAGAAAAAGCATTTAGAATATCCTTTTCTAAGTACATAATTGCCAGTGCGGTCAGGTTTAGTTCCGAGGAGTACTATTAAGTATCAGTACGGAAGTTTCAGTACGGAAAGGGGACGTGCTCACTGGCCATGCGGGCATTGCTCGTCCTTCGGCATTGCTTATCCTTCGGCATTGCTCACTGGCCATGTAAAAAACAATCTTAAAATGATTCCGACGTTAGGAAAAGGATACAATTTTGTTTTTGTCGAACCCCGTTATAGCGAACCCGGTTTATAACGAACTCGCGGATATATAGAACGAAAATTTTGGTCCCGCCGTTTTCCTATTTTGCTTAACGCTAATTTATCCTTTTATAGCGAACTCCGAAATCTTAAGGCCGTCTGCACACGGAGCAACTCAAAAGAAACTGATAACTGACTCAAATCACAAACCAGTCCGTGATGAGTCGCAACCTATGTAACTGAATGGAGCCACGCACACGACGCAACTGGTTACAAACCCGTCGGACGGGTTTGTAACCAGTTGCGTCGTGTGCGTGGCTCCATTCAGTTACATAGGTTGCGACTCATCACGGACTGGTTTGTGATTTGAGTCAGTTATCAGTTTCTTTTGAGTTGCTCCGTGTGCAGACGGCCTTAGAATCAGCTTTAACGAACCTTTTTTTCAGTCGACTACTGAATTTTTAAAAATTTATTTCTATTTTTAAACTTTTTAAGAGTGTTGAAGATACAACGAATGTTGAAGAAGCAAAGAATGTCGAAGAAGAATATGATGAAGATTTACCTATCGCGATGTGGATAGAACAGCACAAAATTTCATCATTCTTAGATTGTGACATGGTATTGTTCGAAACACATGTAATGATTTCACATGTGATGATGAAGTCATTACATGGGAAAATCCGACTGATGAAGATATTGTGGAAGAAATTAAAATGAATCATTCTGAAATCGAAGATTCTGCATCTGATGCTGATGAAGAGGAGCGCATAAATGACGGAATCCCCACCATCTCAGATGCTACAGCAGCGATGCGTGTAATTAATAAGTTTTTGTCTACACAAATAGTGGAAGTTAAGATTGTTGGAGTCATTTGATGTATTGGACAAAGAAATTCATAAAATGTTTTTTGAAATCGGCATCACGTCAGCAGAAGATTACCGATTATTTCTGTATCAAAACAGTGAGCAGCAATTAAAAGTAAAATTAATTTATTTCCATTTATCTTCATTTTTAGTTAATTTAATTAGTATTGTGTCAGTTTAATGTAATCAATTTTAGTCAAGTTAATTCATTAATGATCATTTTCAACAGATTTTATCATTTTTTAATACATCATTATTAAATACACATAGCAACTAATGAGTTATTATATATTTTGTGAACTCTAACATTTTTCTTAACGGTTCGGATATAATGAACCACCGGGTATAGCAAACAAAACCTTTGGTCCCTTGAAGTTCGTTATAACGGGGTTCGACTGTATAAAATTCAATTATTCGGAATCAGTGACTCCATTCATTCTAGCCTTACCTAATACGAGGCATTTTTGGAAAGTAAAGATAGTTCACCGATAGCAGCAAAGGAAATGTTTCTGTGAGCCCGTTGGCAACACGGACTGTAACCTTGAACATTTGGCTTTCCCCTCGAGGTTATTCGTTATTTTTACGGTGAGTCTTGTTTGAGCAGCACGTCTTTATATTGTCCGCGTCAATTCAGAATCCCTCTAAATGTGGGATACAGGATCCTCGCCAAAAAAATCATAACTTCTGTTTTCTGCGACAGACAATGCATTCTTCTGGTTGACTTCATGCCTCCCGGCACCGCAATTAATGCTGATGCATATTGCGAGACTTTGAGACGTCTCAGACGGGCAATTCAAAACAAACTCAGGGGCTTGATGTCAAGAGGAGTTTGTTTGCTGCATGACAACGCTCGTCCTCGCACAGCGCTTTAAACCAAAGCACTACTCAAAAGTTTCGGATGGAAATTTTTAGATCTTGCGCCATACAGCCCGGACCTTGTACCCAGCCTTGTCTGTCTGAGAAAATATAAGTCATGATTTTTTTGCCGGGGATCCTGTATCCCACATTTGGCGGGATTCTGAATTGACGCAGACATTATAAAGACGTGCTACTCAAAGAAGACTCACCGTAAAAATAACGAATAACGTCGAGGGGAAAGCCAAATGTTCAAGGTTACAGTCCGTGTTGCCAACGGGCTCACAGAAACTTTTCCTTTGCTGCTATCGGTGAAGTATCTTTACTTTCCGAAAATGCCTCGTATATCAAACCTTTCCCTTTCCATTTCCAGTACATCAACATTTAAATCTTGTCCCTGGGTGCAAACACGACACACTTTGATGGAGAAGTAGAGGCTATCAGTATTGCAACTCAACAACGAATTATAAGAGAAAAATATTTTGAAAGAGCGGTCATCTTGTCAGACGCCATTTCAGCCATTCAAGCAGTAACTGCCTTTAACCCTTCAGCGGGAGCGCCGATTTTCGGAACACCAGCAGGCGCGCGTGGCACAAAGTGCAACGTCTCTTTCAACCTCGATTATTCCTTTTATAATAAACTTTTTTTTTCAAATTGAAAACAATAATTCTGCGTTTTATGACAAGATATAAAATGTTTATAATCTATATATATAAAACAGTTCCGTAACTGACTGACTGACTGACTCACTGACATGCAACGCACAGACCAATCCGCTGGACCTAAAGGGCTGAAATTTTGCATGGCGATTCTTCTTATGGTGTAGGGGGGCACTAAGAAAGAGTTTTGAAAAACTCTTCTTAGATTTTTTAAAATTAAATTTTTAAGCTGTTTTTGTAACTTTTTTAAAGTTTGCATTTAAAATAATATTCTAAGGGTTATACAATTTATATCGCGAGAAAGATCCTAAAAATTGCTTTAAAATGAAATCATTCTCGAATCTTTACCTTCATTTTCTGGTTTTTGGTGAATTTTTAAAGATTAATTTTTACAATTTAATTTATTAAATGCTGATCACGTGATTTCTTTTTCTGGTACTTTAAATAAATTTATCGTCACGTGCATAACAACTAAATAGACAAAAAAAAAATTTTCTTAAACAAAAATTTTTTTTCTAATGCAGCAGACGATTGGATATTATCCCCAAAAAAATAAATATCCCTTACGATTTATATATATATATTACATCAATTGTATACACTTATCGTCGTATTTATTATAAATATATATATTTATTTTTTTGGCATTAATTGCATACATTGACCGTTGTATTTAATTTGAATGTACTCCGTAGCGAAGTGCGGGTTTTCAGCTAGTATTGAAATATATTTATAATTAAAAGCAAAAGAATGCACATACAATCGCCTTATTTCAAAAATGTCCGGTTTATTGGATCTAAGGACAACTTGCGAATGGATTCCTAGTATGTCCAAAAACCTAAAAAAACAATGAAATTGTCCATTTTCGTTATATGCGAGATACCGTGTAATAGTTACACATTTGATCGACTATATCAACTCCTGCTTTTCTCGTACTGTAATCCAGTACAATCGCTGGTTTACCACGGTTAAATCAATACTAACAATGAATGGAAAAGAATACAAGCGTCAGAAACTCAGACCTGCATTAGAAAAGGTGTAGCTATAAATAGAAACTGCTTAGAACATTCAAACCTTACATGTAAAAACAAACCATTGAAAATTACGAAAATGTTGCACTTTGTACACGGGCGCGCCCGCTGAAGGGTTAAAACCCCTGACTCAAGTAGGATTGAAGGTTGTAGAAAATATTTTAAGCACCTTAAGGATATGGGCAAAAAGAGGTGGAATTGCAGTGGATCTCAGTCCACTGTGGAGTCCACGGGAATGAAATGGCTTACCAACTAGCCTAAAAAGGGACTCAGATAAAACAAACATCGGTTACGGAAATCCCCTTCATTTTAGCATCAAGAATTATAAAAAGAAAAACGAATTCTCAGTATGAAAAGAGAAAATTAAGAGATATACAGCCAATTCTGTTATAACGAACTTCAAGGGACCAAAGGTTTTGTTCGCTTTATCCGGTGGTTCGCTATATCCGAACCGTTAAGAAAAATGCTAGGTTCCACAAAATGTATATATAACTCATTAGTTGCCACGTGTATTCAATAATGATGTATTAAAAAATTATAAAATTTATTAAAAATGATCATTAATGAATTAAATCGACTAAAATCGATTACATTAAACTGACACAATACTAACTAAATTACGTACAATAAGAAAACGGCGAGACCAAAATTTTCGTTCGTTATATTCGTGTGTTCGTTATATACCGGAACCGCTATAACGGGGTTCGACTGTATATTTAAAATAAGGAATGGAAAGATTCAATATTCTATATTATCTCAGCACCAAGAAGAACTAGTGTTGCTGCTTTTAGACTTGCCACGGGACACGACTGTTTGCCTAAATTCCTTTCCAGGTTAGGTATTCTCGAAAGCCCAAACTGTACTCTTTGTGGTATGGAAGTGCCTATGGCTGCACAGCATTTGCCACTGTGCTCCGCATTATCAAGTAACTGTCTTTATGGCAGATATTGGGAGGCCAGGGAACTGATGAGGACGAATAGATATCAGCCCAATTAGACTGTTGTTTCTGCTCCAAGATTTTTATATGCCATTTTGTTTTGTTTTTGTTTCTTCTGTTTGATTGTTGTACATTTTAGTGGCATACAATAGTGTATAGATGTATGTCTAAGTGCTATTGCTTTAATTAACCCGGGACTGATGAGCTTTTTTTTATTTTTTACTAGCGGCCCGTCCCGACTTTGTCCGGGTTGAACAAAATATTATACCAATAAATTTCCGGTTGATAGCCAATAAATTGTAAATCTTTTTTTACCTTAATAATAACCTAAATAATACCTTAAATTAATGTTACGTTAGTTAATAATTAAAATTAATTTTTTAAAAGAAAAAGGCGTGCCGGAGAACGGCTAGGTTCGAACTGCTACAGTCAGACTAGAAGCCCACAGCGATAGCACCACGCTAAGGATCGTTGAAATCTTCGGCACAAAAAGCGAAGATAGTAGCGGTAACAATGGAGATTGTTAGGATTAAGCCCCTAACTTTATTTCTACTCATCAGATATACATAATATATAGCCTATGTCCATCTGGAATAATGTACCTTTCAAACAGTGAAAGAATTTTTTAAATAGGTACAGTGGTTCTGAAGATTACCCTCCACGTACAAAATCGCTCTCTCTTTATATATAAGTATAGATGATCAGATATACATAATATATAGCCTATGTCCATCTGGAATAATGTACCTTTCAAACAGTGAAAGAATTTTTCAAGTAGGTGCAGTGGTTCTGGAGATTACCCTCCACGTACCATAGGACCATAGGAAATGGGTCGCAACTGCAATTCCTGGGCCACGCCCTCAATTGCAGACTTTCAGGTAATAAGCAGAGGGGAACCAATGAAACAGAGTATAGGAAAGGAGTGAAATGATTGGGCCGCAGCTAATCCGTGAGTTCATAGTATAAGAAAAGTGAGTAAGCATCTTGCAGGGCAGTAGAAAAGAGGGTATGCATACGATGCAAAGATGAATAAGATTAAAAGAGAAAGTTTAAGGATAGAAATACATTTTTATTTGTTTTTATAAAATTTTTTGTTGTTTTTTACCTTGGCAAGCCAAGTATTAATTTTTATTTTTTATATAAGGACGAAGGACAAAACATTTAAGAAAATGACAGGATGGCTCTAGGCCGTTTCCTGTTAGAGGGGTCAGCATGATCATAATTTGCTAAATCTTTAAGTAAATCATTATCGATATTGTAGTGAAAGTTAATGGCTAGATTTTGAAGATGTTTTTTAAGAGTGGGGAGACCGATTTCATTGTAGATGTCAACATTACGGAAGTACCAAGGGGCATTTATTATTTGTCTGATCGTGCTGCTCTGCTGAGCAGCTAGTTTTTTAATATGCATTTCAGCACAGTATGACCATGCTGGCCCACCATAAGTTAGTATAGGACGAAGAAACGATTTATACATGAGCAATTTATTTTGTATGCTTAATATGCTGTTCCGAGCAATTAAGGGATAAATTAGTCTGCGAGCTGCTCGAAACTTGTTCCTAACGTGTGTGATGTGATGTTTAAAAGTGATATTTTTATCGAGAACAATGCCAAGATATTTTACTGTTTCAGACCAGGGGAGATTAGTGTTTCCGATTTTAATTTGATGATTTAGGAAGGATTTTTTACGCTTTGAAGTGAACATAACTGCAATACATTTTTCATTGTTAATTTTGATTCTCCATTTGTCGAGCCACTGCTGGATGACAGTCATGTACTTATTAATGTTTTTGACCGCGTATTTAAAATTTCTGCAAGAAGAGTAAACGGCTGTGTCGTCCGCAAAGATTGCTAAGTTAACATTAGTGTAAATTGGAAAATCATTAACGAATAAATTAAAAAGAATGGGGGCGAGGACGCTACCTTGTGGCAGGCCGCTATAGATATTAAATTTGCTAGAAAGCTGACCATTAATTTTGACCTGAAAAGTTCTATTTTTTAGGTAAGAAATGAGGATCCTGATGATATGGGGGAAAAAATTATAGTTAATTAGTTTGTGGATGAGTCCATCTATCCAGACTTTATCGAAGGCTAAGGAAATGTCTAGGAACAGGGCTGCAGTGGATTGCTTATTTTTCCTAAAATCGCTCTCTCTTTATATATAAGTATAGATTATTATTATTAGTGGTAGTTTTCATTTCATTGTTTTCTGTACAATATCCTGTTCTTTAGTTTCAATTAAGACGAAAGAAGTCATTTAGCATTTATTCTGAAATATTTATGTTACTTAAATCTTAAACTTACTATATATCCTGTATATACACGTCATTTTGTTGTTCCGCTATGTTGCTGTGACCATCATTTTTTAGAGCGATTTTGACGAATTTTGAAAACTTCACCAAACCGCGGTTAAGGGATACCCACTTCTATATAACTTAAAAAAAAAGTATATTCGGGCCCTATGCACGGGACTATTTTTCCCAGTGGTAAATCTCGGTCCTGGTTCCAGCGTTTACCGAATCTGGTTGATAAATAATTTCCTACAGTTAATATAAAATACTCTGGAAAAATGTCTCGATGACCTTTGTTTTATTTTTCAAGACACATGAGTAGACTTAAGTAACTGAATGATCAAGAAAAACTTAACCAAAATTTATTTTAAAATCACATCTATTGCAGAAACATCTCCGAAGAATTTCCTAGATTTCCTGCAGAATTAATAAAACCTATCTTGTCCAACGCATGCGTAGTTCATTTTCAGTTTCTCTGTTTGATATTCGGCCTACTGAACAGCCATGACAGCATGCCTGGCTTGGCAATAATTTTTAGTTGAAAAAAAAATTCCAGGTAGTCTCTTCTAACGAAACTACCGCGGGTTATTAACATTAGGATTACTTATCGTACCTCTTTTGTATGCGTTATGTACGTATGTATATCTATATATATAAAACAGTTCCGTAACTGACTCATTCACTGACTGACATACAACGCACAGACCAAACCGCTGGACCTAAAGGCCTGAAATTTTGTATGGCGATTCTTCTTATAGTGTAGGGGTGCACTAAGAAAGATTTTTGAAAAATTCTTCTTAGATTTTTTAAAATTAAATTTTTAAGCTGTTTTTGTAACTTTTTTTAAGTTTGCATTTAAAATAATAATTTGAGGGTTATAAAATTTACATCACGAGAAAGATCATAAAAATTCTTTCAAAACGAGATCTTTTTCGAATCTTTATCTCCCTTTTCTGATTTTTGGGGAATTTTTAAAGATAATTTTTTTAGAATTTAATTTATTAAATGCTGATCACGTAATTTTTTTCTGGTACTTTAAATAAATTTATCGTCACGTGCATAAAAACTAAATAGACAAACAAATATTTTTTTCTTGCTAATGCGGCAGACGATTGGGCATTTTATTGTCTATAAAAATATCCCTTACAATTTTTTTATAAATATGTTTCTTTTTTACATCAATTGTATACATTGATCGCTATATTTATTATAAATATATATATATATTTATATTTTTTGGCATTAATTGCATACATTGACCGTTGTATTTAATTTGAATGTACTCCGTAGCGAAGTGCGGGTTTTCAGCTAGTATATACATATATGTATGTCAAAATTTTAACGCATTTTGGTAAAATCATTTAACAGAGAATTTTTTCTGTGAAATGTTTGCTGCTTGTCGAAGCGATATAGACTGGGTTTGGCACACTGCCAAAATTATAACTCGCGAGGACGGATGGACGGACGGTTTTAGCGCCTGAAATTTTGCTTTCCGAAGGACCGCTATGAAGGAACGTAATCCTGCGTTAAAAAATCTTTAAATTGAAGTCGGCAATCCTTGGACACATTTTCTCCATAGGTTAACATTGAGGTGAGCTAATCCAATCGGATTAGTACACAGGACTTATTCCTGATGCTTAAGACCACCGATTCTTTTAAAACTGAATGCAATAAGTAGTATCTGTTTTGAAAAATCCTACATACGAAGAGAAGGATGATAAAAAAAGCAAATGATTTTTAAATTTAAAATTTCAGTGCTATTGATGATGGTAAAATGAAAAAAGCCAGCGCGCCATCTAGGGGAAGAAAAATTGTGTAATTCGAAACTAACAATTCGCATGAAGCGGAGATCTAAATCTCTAAAATGGTACCTCATTTATCGATTTTGTTTAAGTATGAAGGGAGAAAAAGGGATTAAAAAACCTTTTAGAAATAATATTCTGCCACTCTTGATTTATAACTCGCGACGACGGTTTTAACGTCTGAAATTTTGCTTTACCGCGGACCGTTATGGAGGAATGTAATCCTACGTAAAAAATCATCTAAGATATTTGGTCCATTTTCAACCAAATCTAAAGATTTCAGCCATTTTTAGATTTGGCTGAAATGTAAGACTGGTTATTAACCCTTCTTAGAAAATCCTCTGTTATAAATAATATTGCCTGTATCTAATTTCTATTTTTATTTCACTTTCAGGTGTGTTAGCCCAACTGTTTAGCTAATAGTTAAAGTTCAAATTAATATTTTATCTTGTGGCACCCCTCTAGCTGAATATAAGTTGTACGATATCTTTTAATGCTTTCTAATCTCATACAATGTGTAAGGCAGTCCCATATAATGTCATCGAAGGACACGAATAATGTGTAAGGCAGTTTCATATAATGTCATCGAAGGGCACGAATAGCCAAAAACTAATGTGAAAACATACGTTTAACACGTGGAGCTATGGTATGCATTTCTTTGCGAGGTTTAGTAATTTATGCATTTAACAACAAATCTTTTGCTCTCCGTTTCTGCCCGAGTTGAGGTGTGGCATATTGCGTGCAACTAACTGCCTTATAAACTGCGTTGTAACGTTGCCACAAAATTATCCCGAAAGAATTTAATACTGGATAACATTATTTTACAGGCATTTGAAGAAAACGGATTTTTAGCTTATTCCTGTTTGTAGAACTTGCCGAACATGGGAATTTATTTACTAACAATTCTCTTTTTATTTATTTTTTTAATGTATGTTATTTGGACAAGTAGTATTAATCATTTTACGTTGCGAAATAATTGTACCGTAAGCACTTAATTTTGTACAAAATTCTTTTACACGCTTTACAAATAAATTCCAAAGTTGTTTTTTATCTGATAAACTTGGGGAACTTTGAAAATTAGCATTGATTATAAACAGTGGTCTTTTCTTACATTTTTAAATGTGCACTATTGTCACAAAATACATTAATTGCTTGTTGCCAAAATTGCATCATAACACTAAATTTAGGACTTCTTTCTTTAACGTACTTATAGAATATAGAGACACTTAACTTTTTTCCTATCTGAAGAAACTGGGAAGTTTGGAAATGTATTAGTTTATTTTTTGTTGTTGTTATTTTCAGTAAATGCATAGTGTTCTTAATTAATTTATCAGTCACGTTGTTACGGTATCAGAATTACTCAGAAAGCTCTTAATTTTTTTTGCATAAAAAAAAACTTTTAGAGTAGGAATCCATTTATTAACAATTATCTTTTTATTCGCCCTTTTTTTAAAAAAAATTGGATACATACACAATATAGATACAAAATGCATTATTAATCATTTTACTACGTTGACAGAATTACATTGGAACCACTCATTTTTGGACTCTGTTCTTTTTATACTCGTTTATAAAAATATATAAATTCTTTTCTATCAAAAGAGATGAGTTTACCCACGAACTTAGTTCAGAAATACTCTCGGACTAAACCACCAAAGAGCTAACATCAAACCATCCTCTGACACACGCATTGATCCAAGGAATAACTTCCTTTTCAGTTCATTCTCCGAATCTCTCCATTCATCCACCACAAATCGTTCTCAGACGGCTGCATTAAATATTATGACGAACTCCCCAAGCTGTGTAAATAACCGGGAGGTGAACTTCTTTATAAAACCAAAAGATATAAACCGCGTATTGTTGTCAATAAAATAAGGTCCTAAATATCCTCATTATATCGTGCTGTTGCCACTCTTAACAAGCTAAATAAACATCGGACATGTGTAGCGAGACCACGGAGGCATTCAGAGGGGGCTCAGCTCTCCACTCATAGGGCAAGTTAATCCCCGTGATTTGTTTTTCTAAGGGCTGGGAGACTTCGTAATCCTGTTTGGGAAAGCTGGTATGGGGTTTTGACATGGTCAGGGAGTTTTTCGATCGTGTTTTTCGGGCGTTATTTGTGAACGGGTGGGTAGAATTCGTTGCTGTGGGTGATGGCTGCGGCAGAATGGAGATTTGACAACATTGTAGATTTAACAGTGAGACAGGGGGAAACGATATTTTAAGTTATACAAATAATCGATATCTTTGCCTCTGAGGCATATCGAGTTATTTCAGTCAGAAAAAAAAGCACACTGATGTAAGTTTGTTATCAATACATATTACATTAAACTCTGTGTTTGTATGTACAGTAATCAAAAATAACGCCCTATTTATAAAAGAATGTTGCCATTTAAAAGCGTAGAATTGTAGGTCGTCTACTAGTCTTTTTGGACTGATAACAGAAACAGATAATAATTACGAACTCAATATTTATATTCCACCACATTTTTATTTACATGTTTTTATTAACTCGCTTTCTTGTTTGTTTGTGTGTTTGTGTGTTTATTCAGGTCAAATCTTGCAATCGATTTCTAACTAACTTCCCGACTAGCTAGACATTTGAAACTTTTATAATAGCTCAGAACACGATGACAATGCATTCTTTTAATACTTTTAGCCATCTTTAAGCAGAATTGAATTCATTTTTACCATGTTTTTATTAACTCGCTTTCTTGTTTGTGTGTTTGTCCTGTACAAATCTTGCAATCGATTTTTAACTAACTTCCCGACTAGCTAGACATTTGAAACTTTTAGAATAGCTCAGAACACGAAGACAATGCATTCTTTTAATACTTTTAGACATCTTTAAGCAGAATTTTAATTCATTTTCAGTTAATTTTTTTTGGGTTAGTAATGGAAAGTTAGTTCGGAAAAAATCCGCAAGGTGGCGCTTTGATCGAATTCAATGCTTGTACTTTAGCGTAACGGCGTTTGGCGATTTTGAAAACAGAATACACGTGAATTTAGTTTGTTTACAAAAATATTGTGCGAAAAATGAAAAAAAAATTATAAAAGTTAGCAGTTTATAAAGTGTGTGGATAGTGGAAACGACTAAAAAGTGATTAAAATTAAATAAAAGAATGTGAAAAAGAATAATTAAGTGAAGGTTTGTGCAGTTAAGAGAGAAAAGGAGAGAAAAATAAAAATAAATACAAGTGAAAAATAATTAAATAGGAAAATATTAAAATTGTGTGTAATGTTTGTGTTTGTTCCCATATTATCCGAATAAAAAATTGCCTTAAGCATTATTGTTTGTAATTATATTGTTGTAATTATTCGGGTAATGTGTTTATAAGTTTGTCCCTTGTTGGGTTAGTAACGGTATGACGCGTCATATATGTAGTTTACACTACACTTAGCCTCTCATACTCAATATGCCAAGCCTAACCTCCACGCGGTTGATCTGACACTCAAAAAAAAAAAAAATAAATAAAATAAAATTGGAAACCAAGTAGGCTCTGGTATTAATGTTTGTAAAAATCTCATATATGTAATTCAATTAATAAATGTTTGAAAATTTCTTATAATTGCTCTCTTTATTACGCATTTGATCATTTTCTGTCAAGTTGATGGGATAATTCATCAAACATTTTTAGAAAAGTATTTATTAATACATAGAATTGTCAAGTTTATATGATTCAACAAAAAATTTGAAAACTTGGTATATAAAAAGTTCTTTTTATCTTGTAATTATTCTTAACTAGTCGCTGCGCGATTAGCATTGTCGCTTTTAGTTTTATATTTTCTTTTGCAAAGTAACTCAACTGAAAGTAACATATGTAAGGAATGTTACCATTACCTGTCATCATAGATATATGTTGTTAAGGGGTATTCTCTATAAGGCTGATTCTAAAACATCGTGATTAAAAATGTGAATTTCCATTACTTCAGAACAGAGTTAAAGATAAGACTGAGAAACCCAACACGAATGATTTTAAAAATTATATCCCTCTCTGTATGTACTACTTTTCAAGATTAAGATATATACATTTTATCATTACGTCAAATATGAAACTGTTGGGGAAAATTTTTCCACTTAAAAAAATGAAGTAAAAATTCAGCACGTATTAAAATATAGTGTGGATTCATCACTCTCTGTATGTATTATTGTTCACAATTCAGATATCTATACTTAATCACATGAAATAAAAAATTGTTGGGAAAATTTCTTCACTTATAAAATGAAGTAAAAATTCAGCGAGTACTGAAAAAAGTATACAAAATTAAGTATTACTGGCTCTCAATTGCTATGCCGGCGATAGTTAAGCCTAACCTCGCGGTCATTTATGCTCTCTCTTTTACGCCTCTCTCAATGAATTATTTCTTCTTCGCTTTCTTTCTAGAGACTGTTCCCAATTTTTACTTGATAGTGCAGCTCGCTTTCGAGCATTACTGATTTCAGTGCATAAATCCATGTTGACACATGGTTGCAAATTGAGGATGGCCGCTAATGTTTAAATTTGGTAGTTGCAACCGTTGCCATTTGGAGTGTAGAAATATCGTCAATTTTTGTGCCGCATACCTACCCTTTTTTTATATATAGATATAGTCCGAACTGTTGCTACATTTAAATTAAGACTTTTTCTAATGTGAGATTCTTTTTCTTCTTTTAAAAGACGATCCAAGATTTGTATATTTGCTTCTAAAGAAATAAATTTTCTTTTAAACGTTGTTTTTTTAATATTTATCAGACATGGCGATACGACGATATCGCATTGCGCTTTATCCTTTTAGATACGGTCGCACTTTCCGCCACACTGTATCTCTGAGTCGGTAAACCATGCCGCGGATGGCGTGTTGTGAGAATTTCGCCTGTGAAAGACGAATGGAAAGAACAAAGTCCTGACACTCGGTACATTCTAACTACAAGTTTAATGTACATATTTACAAATTATTTATACTAGTTGGTACCCGTCAAAACATGGCGGCTAAATAGCAAATAAATGTACTAATACACAAATTATACTCAACACATTATTGCCAAATGTTGAAAATCATAATAATGCACAGAAACAAATTAATGTGTTTAAGTGGCCTCGTGCTTAGTGAGTATCTAAACCCAGATTTAAAAATGTCACTGGGCATGCGCAGAAAGCAATTTCTTTGAATTGTAAATTATCGCCAATTAAGCAGCGCGAAATAAACAATTTCCATCAGGTTTAATCCTATATTTCACAAACATAATTATCATAAAAATAAGAATGGCAGAGAGAGATTTAGAGAGAGACTCCTCGGCATTGAAACATGTCACTGAGCATGCGCAGAAACAGTGAGTTTCTAAAGCTAGATTGAAACATGCCACTGAGCAGGGCCCTATTATGAACGCTGGGGGCCTCTGGGCAGATGCTATTTGCCCCCCCCCCTTACGAACATTTATAAAAATAAGAACTATCCATGGGCTATACATACTATTAGAAGTACTAGGTGCATACACCAAGGGGGTTTTGGGCCCCCCCTAGCATCAGGGGGCCCTGGGCAAAGTCCCGATTTGCCCATGCGATAAAAAGGCCCTGCCACTGAGCATGCGCAGAAATCAAATTTTAATTGTAAATTATAGCTCATTAATAAAAACTGCAGTTACAAAAACCAAATTTGACAAATCTACAGATTACAATCTTTCGTTTAAGACCAAAATGAAGTAAATTGATGCAGTAGTTTTCTCTCACGGACTGCCCAAAAAGTCGGCTTCTCAACTTAAATATATAGATTACTTCGGCATGACCGGATCAAATCAAAGCTTCTCATAAAGAGATCAAAATGTACATCTAATCTAAGCAAAATCAAAACTGCATCTGCCGACGTCAGCAAGAAATTCGAACGTCGCAGCGTCCGTCCACGCGGGGGTATTGTGTCATACGTATAAACTGTGCAGGACACTTTCCGCTATGACATCGGAATAGAGTTTTAAATGAATAAATCTTATTTTGTTTATATATTTTCCTGTAAAGCCGCTATAGTTCATTATTCCTTCTCGTCATTATTTTGAGGTAATTTAGATTTTAAATGTGTTAAACAAAAATCATGTTATCTAGTGCTGTACATGTACAGTGTTGTACAAAGGTTTTCGCAATTTTTTTGTCGTGTTAGAGCGAAACCATGTTGTAAGATGCCGTATAGGAGGGCTACCGGTATGTATATATATATATATATATATATATATATATATATATATATATATATATATATATATAATTTCCATGCATATCCTTTGTATTTTCTGTATATGTAAAAACAAAAAACAAATAATTATAAATCTCTCTGTTCTAAAAAAAAAGTTAACTGGCGCCGCCGCCACTGCTGTCAAAAGCTTGTCATGCTATCTCCTCCGAAATCGCTGGGGGTATGGGGTCGAGACCGATACCAATAGATGCAGGAAAATGCGGGGAAGAAAGTAAGACATGTCTCATCTTCGTCGGACATTAATTTTTTTTAATTTTATATTTTGTGGAAAAATATTGACTTTTTCATGTTCAGATTACGATAACTCGCCAGAAATTAATCATAGAATTTTGATCTTTTTACAGTCTAAGACTACAGACATTTCTCCTTCAAACAAGACCTCATTTATTTAAAAATAATTTAAAACAGACAAATATTTTCATCAAAATATTAAACCCACTTTTTCGAGAAATATCGTCACATATGTGGATGTAATATCGATACTCCTCGAGTTTTTATCTTACAAAGAAAATATTTACATCATCTGGAAGCCGAAAGCTTTCATATTCATATAAACCTCATTTCAAGTCTATATCTTAAATTTTCGACTTTTAATTGAATTTTAAAGCTGAAACAGTGATTCCCCTTCAACAGTAAATGGATGGAAGCTGTTGCATTGCCCGAGAATCACCACTATGTATCTCGCTATTAGCAACTTATTCCTTCAGTTTGCTGTGCCACGATTGGCGCTGTGCTTGAGCGCGCTGCTCGTATGCGATAGTCTCCGGTTCGATCCCAGTGGACGCTCTTTTTTACTAATTATTCTAAATATTTGAATTTTATTCTTTTAATTCTTATTATATTTTTTATTTGAATTATCTGAAGAGGGCTTAATTTTTATTTTACTGCTGAGCACATATTTTCTGATGTACATGTCTTGCTATTGGAGGTAAAGTGGTAAGACTATCGCATTTCAACAAACTCAATATACCTTGACCTTGACCCTAACAGAGGAGCGAACGTAGCGAGCCTAGGGGCGAAGCCCCTAGTAATTATAAATTTGTGCCTTGGGAGAGACGCGAGAAGTTTTTGTTAAGATATGACGTCATTGTGACTCCTCTTTGAAATCGCCAAAACGTCCATATGTACATATTACGAAAAAGTTTCTCGATGACGTCATATTCATGTACTCCGAAGCTAAAGATCTGAAACAGGTGTTAAAAACAAGTGATTGTTACAATGATGTGTTAAATATTTTAGAATCTAATAATCAGCATAAAATTAAAGCAACGCATTAGTCAGTCGTTGTCAAAGAAACATAAACAGTAATTGATTGGAATGTCGTTTGAAGAGGTAAGTTTGCTTATTCTGTAATACAATCGTATATTTCACTATAAAAATTTAAAAAAATGTCTATCCAATTATGATGATATGAACTTGGCCCAATATATGAATGGGTAACGAGCATATTGAATTTCAGTACATAATACTGCAGATTTCTGAGATCAACAGCAGAGAAGAGAAATTTATATCAATTAAAGGTAAAGCCTAAAAAAAGTGCTCCAAAAATTGCTTCAAGTACTTCTAGAACATGGGACTCCAACCTTTTTGTTTGGCTGGGCTGCATTGGGGATTAGAGGAATTGTCTTGGGACGCTTATAAAATACGCAATATAGTAATGCATATAAGGAGAAAAACCTCCTTTAATTATTTATATTTTTTTCTATAACATAAAAGGGCAACATAAACATAAAACTAGTCAGATATTTGACCTCGTTTTTGTGAAACTATTGCATCATACACTATCTACCAATAAGTATTTGGACACCTGTGATAGAAAAGAAAAGCAAAATTTATTCACATTCAGTAGTTGGTACAGCCTCTACGAGAGGCAATTACAGCCTCAACCCTCCGGGGCATGCTTTCCACAAGTCCTTGTATGAAGGCTAATGGTATTTTCTCTCACTCGGCTTGAAGAAGACATGCAAGTTCCTCCACCGATTTTAGACGGTTGTTGCACCCCTTAATTCGGAGATCCATCTTGTACCAGATGTTCTAGATAGGGTTCAGGTCTGGGCTCTGGGCAGGCCAGTCCATTCGGTTTACCCCATTGTCACCGTACCAAACCATGGTGGACCTCGCAACATGACAGCTGGCGTTGTCGTCCTTCAAGTAACATGGGTCCAACCCGTAAAACTACCACAACGTAGGAAGCACACTGTCATCCAAAATAGTGCAGTAGGCGTCGTCGTTGAGCTTACCATGAATTGGGTCCAAGGGTCCTAGTCCCTACTAGGAGAAACATAATTAGACCGTAATTCCACCTCGGCCGAACTTTACTGTGGGCAGAATGCATTCTGGCAGGAGGCGTTCTCCAGACCCTGCCATCCGAACGGTAGAGGGTGAACCTTTATCCGTCGATCCAGAGGACCCGTTTCTACTGATCTACGGTCCACTTTCGACGTGCTTTGCACCACAGCGCGGTTGGACTTTGTGAATAAAGGTTTATGGGCGGCAGCCCGACCATAAAAACCAAGCAGATGTGCTTCCTTACGGATGGTATTCATCGAAACAACACTCTTGGATGCCTGTTGAAACTCCTGGAGTATGCAGGCCATCGGCTGGGTGCGGTTCTTCCGAATTTCTCTGGACAGCACCCGTCGGTCTCTATCACCCAATTTCGTGGGTCGACTGACTCGGGACACATTCCGACTATCACCGCTCACCTTCCACTTCTGAATCATATAGGCCACTGTCGATTTTGGGTAATTCAGCTCTCTAGATATGTCCCTTAATGATCGGCCATTTCTGTGATACCCGACGATTACACCATTCTCGAAATCAGGTAACTCTGCACTTCGTGGCATCTTGCATGCGACTAATGCCAATGTTGTTTCCTACACGATATTTAACGGCGGAGGATGTGACGTATATCAGGACCGTATATATCGTCATTTGCATGGGTGTCCAAATACTTATTGGCGATATTCTTGGGTGGAGGCAGTCTGGATATTCACTTTATTGAAATATTATAATGTACACAAAAATGTCCATCCAAACTTTCACATATGTATTTTATACAATTTGGAGTGAATATTCAATATATTGAAATGTTAACAGCAAGAGACACATCTGGATTCACTAAACACGGCATTTTTAAAATGCGCTCGATCCCCAGAGAAAATTGTTTAATTTGTCTGTTTCTCCTTTTAGGATTTTCCAAGTCTTTTATACTTAGACTTAGAAGTATAAAAGACTTTTATTCTCAATATATTTTATTTTATATACTTTTATTCTCAAAAATCTATAATTTCCTTGCTTAAGGATGCTAGGTATTATCCCTGTTGGATTCGCTCACCTCAGTGTTAACCTATGGAGAAAATGTGTCTTCTATTGACAGCTACATAAATGCTGATGATCCAATAAAAAAGGGTGTTTTCAGATAGCCTCAACTTTTCTGCACCTTGCAATACGATTCATTTCTTAAATTTCGTCCACCAACGTAATTTAGGAGAGTTTAAAAGACACTAGACCAGATTTTTGCCCCCGAATAATTTAAATTTTAAAATATTTGCATTAAAAAAAAACGGAAAATGCCCCATGGTGTCAAATTTCTTTCTCTATTTTATTTGGTACAATTAAAAAAAAAAAATTTCAATTCTTTGGACACATTTTCTCCATAGGTTAACATGGAAATACATAATATGAATAAAATGTAACAGTTAACTAAATTAAGTAAGAAATTAACTAAATGGCGATTTAAAGTTATTTTAACCGATTTTTTGCGTGATTTTTTAAGTGCGTATTTTTTTATGCGGTCCCTATCCACCGCACAAAGACAGATTTGAATGTATACAAAGACACATACTCTCTCTCTCTATCTCATATATATATATATATATATATATATATATATATATATATATATATATATATATATATATATATATATATATATATATATATATATATATATATATATATAAGAAATAGTTGAAAGAGAAAACCAGTATGACCACTAAAGCTACTTGCAGCCAAAAACTAAAAACATGAAAAGATAAGTATGAAAGAGGTTTTAGACAGCATCTCTTCGTCAGCGGTGTCAATACTGTCTAAAAACAAATGGATTGTTTCCGATAAGTATGATCTAAACAATAAACATACTTAGACACCGTACAATCCATGAAAAACTGTAGAATTGAATAAAGAGTTACTTAACCATAGAACACCAAGCCTGGCGCTAGACAGAGTGGAAGTTAAGAATAAGTAACCGGAAGATGAGTGACGTCACAAAACTTGCAACCATGGAGATTATAGAAACACAGAAACTGACCTACTACGGATACTGTGTTTTAGGACACAGTCCTATATTAATTTGTCCTATATTAATTTAGTTTTTTATTATTATTACTAAGAGTAATTTTTTTATCTTATTTTTATTTTTACTTAAGATTTTAATTTAATTTTTTAATTTTTTATTTTTAGTAGTTATTTTTTCTAATTTTACTTATTATTATGATTTACTTATTAATTGCAACAGAACAAACTATTCATTAAAACTAAAACAACCAATTATGTGCTTGGATAGACTTTCGGGGTAATAATTACGTGTTAGCACAGCTATCAAGTCTAAAATATGCTTATTCCTATTGTCTTTAGAACATAACCTATTTATACGAACTAACTGATTTACAATAACGTTATTAAAAACAGATTTATGTAAACAGGTTAGGTAATTTTGAAATTTAACAATATTAAAATCATAGTCAGCTCTTTTGTCGTATAAGTCAAAAGTAAATTTGCTATGAAAATTTAATTTAATGTTAATATCTAAAAAGTTTACATTAATATTATCTTGGCTACTTTTAATTAGTTCCAGATTAGGAGGGTAAAAATTTAAGTCTATATGATTATTACTTTTATTAGTAGTAATTACACTGCTGGCCACTGTAAATGCAACACCCTGAAGGAAACATGCAAATAACATGAAATTTACAACATGCATTAGCGGAGGTGAGATATGCAAATGATTAGAATTTCAGCGCAGACGCACATCACGCGCGCCTGTGGCGCCACTTCAAAGCGCTATTTAAGGCTTGGAGATTTGGACGATTTCAAATTCGGCAATTGTGTTTTTCTTGTGGTTTTTTCAAAAATACGATCAATTATGCCTCGTCGAAAACAGCGATCATCTTTTGATCAAGTATCCGAGTTCGACAGAGGAAGGATAGTGGCCTACCGAGATTGTGGATTATCTTTCAGGGACATCGGTAGTCGTGTTGGACGAAACCAAACAACTGTAATGCGGATATGTGATCGTTGGATGCAGGAGGGTACGACGGACCGGCGTGTTCGATCGCATCCACCTCAGCGCACCACTTCACGTGATGACAGGCAAATTGTGCGCATGGCAGTGACGGATCGCTCAGTCACATCACGAACCATAGCACAGCACATGCAGTCTGTAACGCATCATCCAGTGTCTGCGCGTACCATTCGCGCCGTTTACAGCAGAGTGGTCTGTCCGCAAGACGTCCATTGCTTTGTCTACCCTTGACGCAGAACCACAGACGTCTCCGCCGCCAATGGTGCGATGACAGAAGGATGTGGACGGCAGAATGGAATGAAATTGTCTTTACTGACGAGTCACGCTTCTGTCTGCAACACCACGATGGTCGCATTCGAGTCTGGAGACACCGTGAAGAGAGGATGCTGAACAGCTGCGTTATGCACCGCCACGATGGTCCTGCACCGGGTATTATGGTATGGGGCGGTAGTGGATATCACTCTCGCACACCTTTAGTACGCATTGCCGGTACTTTAAACAGCCAGCGCTACATCTCCGAGGTGTTGGAGTCAGTTGTCCTTCCTTACCTTCAGGGCTTGCCCACAGCCATATTTCAACAGGATAATGCGTGACCACACGTGGCACGCATTGTCCAAAGGTTCTTCGTCAATCGCCAGATTGAATTGCTTCCCTGGCCGCCTCGCTCTCTGGATCTTTCGCCAATAGAAAACATGTGGTCCATGGTTGCTCTACGATTGACCCAGATTCCATCCCCAGCTGCCACAGCAGATCAACTTTGGTAACGTGTGGAAGCTGCTTTGTCTTCTGTACTCCAAGAACTCATCCAGAGTCTCTGAATCAATGCCGTAGCGTGTGGCAGCGGTGATCTCCAACAATGGCGGCTACTCTGGCTACTGATTTTGGCAGGAACCACACTTCACAGAAGTCTATAAATTTAATCATTTGATATTTGGTCAACATGTTATCTACAAAATAAATTTTGTTGTGATATCTCTTGTCTTTCTTGGTGTTGCAATTTGGGTGGCCAGCAGTGTATTATATCATCTATATACCTAAATATATTGTAATTGCAATTATCTATATTATTATATATAAATATATATATATGAGGGGATCACAACCATATTGAACCACGTCCATCTAAACTAAATTGAAGAAATCAAGGTTTGAAGTTTTTTGTGTAACGTATGTGTAACGTTTGTGTAACATTTTGTGTAACGAAGTTTTTTGTGAAAACGTATTAATCGCTTGATTCACTATGGTAGTGAATAGAACATGTTTTTAAGTTACTCCAACATGAACCGTCTCCATTTAAAAAAAAATACGGATTTGGTCCATTTTGGTGGTGAACCCCTCATATATATACAGGGTTCCCATCTATATCCGTTATACCCCCTTAACTTCTAAACGGTGACAGCTTAGGCCATAAAGTTAGTGTCTAGGTATAGTAAAAAGGCTATGCGCTACTTACAACTTACAACGCCATCTACCGGCAAATTATGGAATTAACGTTTTTATCTCAAAAACGGTACGAGACACGGGAAAAAAGTCAATTACAAAGTTGTTCAGCATCATCGTTTTAGTAATAAAAGACACCTTGCGCACATTAATACTCAAAAAAAGAATGTAAAAGAGAAAAATTTGTTTTGTCGTGATTTTCAACAATATGATGTTGTGAAACGCGAGCGAAGCTCGAATAGACCACCTAATGGACTAAATACCAGCCTGTGTTGTGGTGCAACAGAAATAAATAATTCTGAAGATAGGAAAGTGTCAATTTTCGAAACCGTGGCTAAACAAATGTTCATTTTCTACATTCTGTTTTAAGTAATAATGTGCAAAAGGTATCTTTTCGTACTAAATCGATAATGCTGAACAACTTTGTAACTAACTTTTTTCCCGTATCTCGTACCGTTTTTGAGATAAAAACGTTAGTTCCAAAATTTGCCGATAGATGGCGTTGTAAATTGCCTCATCGAGTAGCGCATAGCCTTTTTACTATACCTAGACACCAACTTTATGGCCTAAGCTGTCACCGTTTAGAAGTTAAGGGGTATAACGTATATAGGTATATATATATATATATATATATATATATATATATATATATATATATATATATATATTATTTTCTTAAAAATATTTAAAAATATATTATTTTATCAATTTTTATATATATTTTAAATTATACTAAAAAATACTTCCGTTTATTATTATGCTTAATTGTTATGTCTTAACTGTTTACAGCGGAGAACACCAAAGAGTGAAAATTTCCATCACTCGAAAATCTCAATAAAATCACATGACACAAATAAGTCGAATGATCGACTGACGCATTACTGCGCTTGAAATCTCTACTTTTCATTCACTGGAGTTCGAATTTCGAAGTCATACAGTTTTCCATCTCCTTGCTACTATCAACGAAACTCACGTACCCCGCTGTACCATTGCCCTCCCCCCCCCCCTGGTTCAACCCTCAAAAAAGGGAAAATTTTCCCCCCCAACAGTTCGGGGATCCTAACGTATATCATAAGAGGGGCACAAACGACCCTCGCGCAGCTATCCAAACAACTAATAGTCGGCCCATTCGAACGAGGCCATGCGATCGGGCCATTGAAGAGAACAAGGGGCATCGGTTTTAAACACCCCCCTTTTCGATTCAGAACGGGGGAGGGTTTTTGCTTTAATGCCTGCAAAAATATTTGTATTTGCTGGTAATGGTACCCTCATTACGCGGGCATCAGGCTGAAAGGATTTGAATAATTGAGGGATTTGTAGAAAGAGGTTTTTTTTTTCTCGTTTTTCCCAACCCTCCACTACACGTCTTCAATACATCCACAAACTCGACCGTCGTCTCTTTTCTTTGAATATATATATATTATTCAGCTGAGATTTCTTTCGGTGTGGGAAAAGGGATGCGATCGTTTTGGAGAGTGTTTGCCCGGGATGTATTTTTGAATATAGTGATGAGTTTTTATTTTTGTTTTAGCTCGATATCGTCTATCTGTCTATATATGTATATAACTTGTCTATCTTTGTACACACACACGCACACACACACACACACACACACACACACACACACACACATATATATATATATATATATATCGGGTGGTCATAAAGAAACTTTGCCGATATATGGACCTCTAGCGGCCGTTCCATTCAACCTATCAAGATGAGATTTCAGATATAGTTATTCAGAGGTATAAGCTCAGGATTCTGAGAACAACAACACAGTGACGCTTACGGTTACGGTTATAGGTATAGAAACTTGGAATTTTCAAATGACAACACCCACTTTTTCCAGCCGCAAAATGCTCAGCGCATGCGAAAACCCTAAAAAGCGCTGGAACGGTACGTGTATCACAAAAACGGACAATTTCGAGTTTCTGTACCTATAACCATAGCCGTGAGCGCCACTTGGTTGCCGTTCACAGAATCCCGAGCTCATACCTCTGAATAACTATATCTGAAATCTCATCTCGATCGGTTGAACGGAACAGCCTTTAGAGGTCCATATATCGGCAAAGTTTCTTTATATCCACCCATATATATATATATATATACACGTGGTTATCAAAATAACGGAAACACTAAGAAACATCATGAAAACCTTTATTAATATGGTTCAGGATCACCTTTGTTATGTAATACCACCTGATTCACCTTGGAATATGATTATACAAGTCATGAATAGTGGTTAAGAATATACTATACCATTATTCAGGGAAAAACCATGAAAGTTCCTGTAGAGATGCTGTGGTGGATATTGATACCTGGCTCTATTCGCTTATACAGATCACAGTGGCTGGATGATATATAGTTGGGGGAATTCTACAGGCCAAGATAAGATATTTGACTTCTTTTTCATGCTCTTCAAACAATTACTTCATATATTTAGCTGTATGTATAAGGAATTATCATCACGGGGAACGCCATCTCCGGCAAGAAACAATGTTTTCACCATAAGATGGACTAGTGAGCTAAAATTTCGACATAGTCCTTCCCATTCAATCTCCCTCTTAGGCTTACAATAGGGCCCGAAGAAAACCACGAGATGTCATCCCAAACCCTGATAGATCTACCTCCATGGTTGACAGTTGAGATGAGACAGCCAGAATCTTGCGCTTGTGAGGTGTTCTCCAGATATACTCACGTCCTGTTGCGAGGAACAATGTGAACAATGATTCGTCGGACCAAATGCCGTTTTTCGACATAATACTTGACCAGGATTTGTGATCGTGGCATCATTGGGGACGATATTTTGTATTGGCATCTATTACAAGTGGTTTGGGAATAGCTACTTTTCCGTAAATGCTTTGTTTGTGAAGTTCCCTTCTACCTCTAATGGTTACCAGAACATGCAGATGCAGATTGAGCTCTTCGGTCATTTTCGTTGCAGTTGTTTTCTTTCTTCTTGTCACAATTCGCTTCAATACCTCGTCCGTCTCTTTCACTCAGCTCTCCCTGTCCACTTTTCTGATTGGCAAAGGATATTTTCCCGTGCACTTTGTATGCTATCATGACTTTCGATACCATTGCTCGAAAAACACCTGTTAGCCTGGGGGTTACAGTAACAAATACAAAATTTAAACGCGCTCCAACAATTTGCCCTTTTCGCAAGATCTGCAAGGTTTGACATTTTACGCTGCTCTCCTCAAAAGCACGATGCCCTTAACTTCATTTCTGCTACCTGACAGTAGAATACTACATACACTATATTATACAAAAAGATACCGGTTGCCAGACATGTTTTTTAAGGAATTAGAAGCACATTCATAAAACACCACTAATATTGATAGGTGTTTCCATTATTTTGATAACCACCTGCATATATATATATATATATATATATATATATATATACATATATATATATATATATATATACAGGGTGATTTTTTTAAAAACTGACACTATTCAGAGCCACCTGTAGCGCGATCTATCAGTCGGAATTCTACCAAAATTGATAGAGGGACTAAGAACGACATGGGAAAGAGTTTCCATGTAAAAAAATTAGTTGCAACAGTCACCGATAGGGGAAGATATGGCGCTGTTGTTGTCGGCGCACCCGAGAATTTGCATAAAACGTAAGTAAAACATCGAAATGCTAATTCACGACTACGTAGTCGACAGAAGCGCTGTAATTCGGACTATAAAGATAAGGGGTGAATACCGAAAAAGTAGTAATAAGCAGACAAATGAATAACAAAAAAATATCATTGCAACACCGCATTATGAAGCAAATTCATTTCTTCCCCCCCCCCCCTTCAATGTAACCACCGTCCTGGTGGACGACACATTGCATCCTGAACACTAAGTTCTCAACTCCCGAGCGTAACATGTCACCAGGAATGTTCATCACAGTCCGGGATATATTGTCTTTTAAGGCCGCCAAGTTAGAGACAAATACAAAAGTGTACAAAAATGTGCCACCCGCTGCTCACATTGTTCGCATCAACGCATCTTTGCGAATCCTCCAATTCCAAAATGAAGTATGCGAAGAACGGCCTACTGAACGGCCAGAAATCGGCCTACTGATTCTTTACCTCGGTGACGTATTGAGAGTAGCATGTAGCATGTATAAACAGGATATTTCTAAAATAGTCGCAACAGAAAAAAAAAATCACATCTTAAAATAAGCGTTTGAATACATTTAGGTTTTGAGTTTTATTTTTACATTTTTATATTAGGAGGTATAGTGCACTATGTTGCACCCCGCGCAACGTAGCATATATCGCACATCCTCGCACGCTAGGAAAGTGTTACATCTCCGAAATTTTCGATTTTGAGATTATTGCACCACAGTGCTCTAGTAGAAGGGCTTCTCATTCTCGAATAATGTTATAAGCGTAGTACCAACACAATCTCCTAGATGGCACTTATTACCCTCTTCTTCAACTAGGAGGAGGAACTTGCTCTTGCGCGAAGAATGCAAATAAGAGTTTTGTCAGTGCCTAATGTTGTTGTATCAAAATGTTCCTGTAATAAAAACGTTGATTAAATTTTATTTGGAAAATAAATTTGTATTTTTTTCTAACCTGCTGTTCATATTATCAAGTTTTTTTCTTTGCATTGTGAAAGTTTCGATAGATTGTGCATTAACATAGAGATATGACAGTATTCTCTCAAGCTTTTCAGTCCATGTTGACAAAATGAGGTTATTGGAATATGGTTATATCTTGTAATTAAAATTCAAAATCATGCTTTAAAAACTGAAAACAACTTTAATAGTATACAGTTTTGCCTTCTGAAGTGATTCGAACAATACGTTTTCCCACAATTATCACAGGCATTCATAAAACAAGAAATGAAATTTCGACATATATCTTCTTTAGCTCTTCCTGAAAATATGGCTATTTTGAAATGTAACTCTCTTCTAGCAGAGGTGCGATATATGCATGTATCCCGAGAGAAAAAAAGGGTGGGTATGGCTGGTGTAGTGTATAATACAACTGTTCCATAAAGAAGAAATTCACGAGTTTACTTTCCGGGATAGCCATCTATATATTTAAGTTGCTAAGCCGATTTTTTGGGCAGTCCGTCAGAGAAAACTACTCCATCCATTTAATTCATTTTTGTCTTAAACGAAAGATTTTAATCTATACATGTGTTACATTTGGTTTTTGTAACCACAATTTATATTAATTAGCAATAATTTACAATAAAAAAAATTGCTTTCTGCGCATGCTCAGTGACATGTTTAAATCTGGCTTTAGATACTCACTAGGCACGAGACCGCATAAACACCTTAATTTGTCTCTGCGCATACTCAGTTACATGTTTGAACCTGGCTTTAGATACTGACTACGCCGCATAAACACGTTAATTTGTTTATTCCGGGGAATCTCTCTAGCCCCCTCTCTCTCTCTCTCTCTCTCTCTGCCATCTTTATTTTTAATTGTTTGTGAGATATAGAATGAAACCTGACGGAAATTGTTTATTTCGCGCTGTCGAGTAACCATATTTATTTTTAATTGGTTTCAATAGTAATATTTTAAACTGTATTTCTCTATTCTTAATATTATGATTTCAAACATTTGGCAATGATGTGTTGCGTATAATGTGTGTATTAGTACATTTATTTGCTATCCAGCCGTCATGTTTTGATGGGTACCGACTAGTTTGAATTTTATGTGAAGGAAGAATTGATAATTTCGAGAATGTGTGTAAAAGGTTTGAGTCCTTTTTTTTCAAATTCATCAATTCAAATGAGTTATTTCGACGTAGTATAGGTGAGGAAAATATTAAGTGAGGAAATAGGTGTGGATATAGGTGAGGAAATAGGTGAGAACATAGGTAAGGAAATAGGTGAGAATATAGGTGAGGAAATATAAGTGAAGGAAAAATTGATAATTTCGAGAATGTGTGTGAAAGGTTTGATTCCTTTTTTTCAAATTCAACATTTCAAAGGAGTTATTTCGACGTAGTATAGGTGAGGAAAATATTAGGTGAGGAAATAGATGAGGAAAATATTAGGTGAGGAAATAGGTGAGAATATAGGTGAGGAAATATAAGTGAAGGAAAAATTGATATTTTCGAGAATGTGTGTGAAATGTTTGAGTCCTTTTTTTCAAATTCAACATTTCAAAGGAGTTATTTCGACGTAATATAGGTGTGCCTTATCACTCTTAAAAGGAGAATAATATGATATTCATTTGAAAGTATCTTAACATTTTACAACAGTGTCAGGAAAGCAGAAAAGTATAATTTTTATTTACAGTTGTATTTTAAGGGAAAGAAAATGGAACATGTCTAGAGCATGGTGTGTCTAGAGCATGTAAAGTGGTTGTTATTATTCAGAAAGAAGAAAATATGCGAATAACGTTTAAGTGGCGCACAGACACCTAAAAGCTCTATATTCGAAGGATATATATTCGAAGACAATCGAATACTATCTAAAGATGACAGGCAGTGCCCGTTGTTATAAGAAAATAGAATCCCTTTTGATTTCCAGCTACACCTCCAGCAATCCATCATCTAAACTAAAGCTCCCAGTTTCCGACTTCACTCCATTTTTCTAAATTCGAATCAATTCATATTCCATACATAATATCCATACAAATAAACACTTAAAGTTATCCCCCGCACGGAAACAACCCAACTGACCAAAAACTTAAATTCATTAAACTCAGTTCGTTTGAGCCAGATCTCTCCTTAACTGTGCCCGCATCCGAACAATATACACGCTCCTTCCTCCCCCCCCTCTCTCCGTCTCCTTTCCAGCAGAATTAAAATTGCATCTCTCTCCAGGTTTACGCTACAAAATTCTCTCGGCCCCTGCATATTGCAATTCATACATTCATTCCAACAACGCCTGACCTTTTAATGAATTTTCCGCGCACTAAGCACAGACCTGGGAACGAAAAGGAATGACCACCCCCATTAATCACCCCCGAGGGGGGGGGGAGAGAAGGAAAGCGACACAGGAGAATAGCCCCCGAAAATTTAAGGCGAGCCCCGCGGCAAGTCAAAGGTTAATTGGCTTTTGTGTGGGATGGCGTGATTTTCATTCGCCAGCCAAGTTGTTCGCCAATTAATTTTTCGCCAATTAATTTTTAGGTAGGGTTGCTGGAGAGAAGAGGCCGTGGAACAGAGAGAGCCAGCGAAGAAGCAGCGACCCCCCTCTTTCCACTCCACCCCCTTTTGTTTGGAATATTGAAAACTTGCGTTATTCTGTAATTAGATAGTTCAAACAATTTAATAGCTTGCTCGGAATTCGTATTTATTTCCAGTTATGTACCGTTTACGATGAGAATTTGCTTTAAGAACTTTTGGGTTGAACTTTGAACAGATGCCGGTCTCTTTTGGGATGAATTTGCTGCGAGTGAATTAATGAACCTGAAATTGGTTATTTTGCTTCGGAGTTTTATAGAAATTGCGCGTTTCATTATCGAAAAGTTTGGCGTTTTATAGATTGGGATGTAATTTGTGATGTATCTTGCGCTTTGGGAAATTATTATTGGAGATTCAGATTTTATGACTCTTAGATCCAGAACATCAATGGTACACTGAACTTCCGATTATTCTGAAATATAGCGTAAAAAATTAGCTGTATAGAGGTTTTAAATACAACGTCTGTTTTAAGCAGGGCCTAGTATAAAAAAAACCCAGGTAGCAAATAAACGTTGGGCAAACGTCGGGTTACGGAGGCTATCCACCGATGTCATGCCTGTGTTTTCGACTATCGGGTCGATGAGAAATGCAACAACTAATTTACGGAGCCGAAAAGCTAATTTACGGAGGCTATACGAAAACATCATGTCCGTGATCTAACCAACCATCCTCTAACCGTGATCTAACCGACCGTGGCAGGACCGACGTCGTGATAACGTTGAACCGATGTTATCATACTTAAATAAACTGATGTCTGCTTTCTATAGATTTTTTCTCACTCCTTTCCTGTCTTGCTCTTGCGCAACTGCGTACGTTGTACAGCACACAGCATGAGTTTTTAACTGTAGGGCCTTCCTGTGTGCTTCGGGAAAGCGGAGCCATTATTGAAACGATTTTATACGCAACCCTAGAATACATGTATAAGTGACTGATATTTCTATTAATATTGTTATAATATGCCAAAACTACATTGATATTCTCCCTTAATAGCCTTTTAAAAGCAATACTCATTTAACCTATAAAACTAGAAGTAATAAAACTCAAAACTCAAGTGACTTCTACAGGAGGAGACACATTAGTTGACCTCTCTGATCTTCAATCTCCATGTTAAGGCTGGTATGTATTAATCTTATTGGATTCACTCACCTCAGTGTTAACCTATAGAGAAAATATGTCTCCTCGCAGATCTTTAATCTCCATGTTAAGTCTGCTGTGTATTAACCCTATTGGATTCGCTCACCTCAGTGTTAACCTATAGCAAAAATGTGTTTCCTCGCAGATCTTCAATCTCCATGTTAAGGCTGCTATGTATTAACCTGATTGGATTCGCTCACCTCAGTGTTAACCTATAGAGAAAATATGTCTCCTCGCAGATCTTCAATCTCCATGTTAAGTCTGCTGTGTATTAACCCTATAGGATTCGCTCACCTCAGTGTTAACCTATAGCGAAAATGTGTCTCCTCACTGATCTTTAATCTCCATGTTAAGGCTGCTATGTATTAACCATATTGGATTCGCTCACCTCAGTGTTAACCTATAGAGAAAATACGTCTCCTCGCGTATCTTCAATCTCCATGTTAAGTCTGCTGTGTATTAACCCTATTGGCTTCGCTCACCTCAGTGTTAACCTATAGCGAAAATGTGTCTCCTCGCAGATCTTCAATCTCCATGTTAAGTCTGCTGTGTGTATTAACCCTATTGGATTCGCTCACCTCAGTGTTATGGAGAAAATGTGTCTCCTTGTAGCAAAATCGAAAGGTGGTTCAGTGATAAATTCAAAGAATAATCAAATAATCAGATACACGGCTAAACATTACAAATAATTTGAATGACACACAAAATAAATGGCGAACATAAGGTTAAAAACTCAATCAAGAATGCGAGAATAGTTCGTTCGAAATAGGACCTATCGTCCCGTTTCAAAATCTTATTCCATCTAGTTGAATCATAATCTAAACCTAATATATTTGAGGTAGAGAGGGTACGAGATTATCTTAGACAAGCAGCGCTACCAAACTTTGTCTATAATCATTTAAGCGCAGTAGCACTACCTAAATGAAACGAGATTGGTGGTAAGAATTTACTTTTGGCATAAAACACCGACTTCCTAATTGGCTGTTCAGAATGACGTCAAAGCAGACAATCGAAATGAGTTTTTATTTTTATTTTTAATTAGTCTTTTTTAGTTCTACGTAGGTAGGCTGAAAAGTAATGCACACATGCTTGTAGAGCGCGTACGAAATGACCTTCAAAACAGCGACAAGCGGCATTTGGAAGTTCCATCCCTCCTCAATACGCATGTGCAGGTTTGTTTCATCCAAATCGTTGTGTTCATCCTGTGTATTTTGAAAAGCGGTAGTATGGAGACATGTTCTAGTGCTATGTCAACGGCGAGTTATACAGCGCGCTGTTATCGAATTTTTAACAGCTGAAAAAGTGAGTCCTACTGAGATTCATCGTCGTTTAAAGGCTGTTTAAGGTGCTGAGTACAAATTTTCTACTTTTTACCTTGCTAAAGATTCAGCATGACATCATTATGACACCATTATTCTTATTTAAGATATCATTATTCTTTTTTAAACTACTACCCATCATCCTCCAGTATGAATGAAGGCAAGTTTTGCAGAAAGACGTACTTCGAGCAGCTTGCATATTTGTAACTAAGTATCGTCAGTAGCCTTAAGGTCTGTTCACATTGCAGTCCGTTAACGTAAGCGTAAAAGGAAAAATGGCACTGAGACGGAAATAAACCAATCATAGGCCTTAATATCGGGGCGAATCGTTTGGAGGTTTGCCATTGGTTAAATATATTCAATACTTTTACGGTTACGCCAACGGACTGCAATGTGAACAGCGCCTTATAGATAGATCTAATAGCAACCAGATTTTAAAAAATTCGTTACTATGGTAATTAATTAAAATATTTCTTTTAAGTTCTGGTTAAAAGTTGACAAAGTATTTTTAAGTCTTTTAAACAAAAAATAAGAATGATTTTGTTATTAGGGAATGGCAACATCTTTAAAAATATGTTTATTGTACTCGTTCCTATTTCTATCGTTTGTCATGAACTTTAATAGAACATGTTGAATAAAACAAAATATTTAATGGAAATTTCATTGAGTTTTAATAAAAGATTGAACTCCAAGCAAAAAATTGACATAAGCTATGAAGTGAAAATAACTCCGCTAAAGAATTTATACAATTTAGACCAGAGGCAATCCAGAGTCACCACGTCTTTTTGAAGGTAAGTTTGATATTTCAAACTATTTCAATTTCATTCAAAATCCAACTAATTAACTACTTTATTAGAGAATTCATTCTGCAATTTTCAGACTGTACAATATACTTTATTCGGAAATTAATTTTAGGCTATGTGTTTAGACTGAATGTGTACATTATAACGAGCTATTAAATTACTATGTATAACGCTTGCTTTTTTAACTGGAAGAAACCCGGACATTGTTCATTTCTAGATAATTCTGTTTGTCACTTAATTATGGAGTGAAATGGAACTTCGTTGAATATCATGTAACACAAGTTTTTCAAAACTTGTTTTCTCGGTAAAAAATTCTACTTCAGTATTCAGGTGTTATATTTCCAGTGGTTTTGATAAATGCAGACTGATTTAGGAATGATTTTAAAAATTGTTAATTTATAATATGCTATATCTATAATATCATACAAATATAAGTTACAATTTTTTTATAAAGTTTGGTACATTTTTGAAGTATTTAGATGCTGGTATGCATTCAGTTGGAATTGAGTGCAAATATATACATAAATGAATTTACTTTTCCCATAAACAAACACACACATATAAATATATATATATACACTATCTACCAATAAGTATTTAGACACCCATGCAAATGACGATATCTGCGGTACTGATATATGTCACGCCCTCCGCTGTTAAATATCGCGTAGGAAACAACATTGGCATTAGTTGCATGTAAGATGCCATGAAGGGTAGAGTTATCTGATTTCGAGAAAGGTGTAACCGTTGGGTGTCACAGAAATGGCCAATCCTTAAGGGAGATATCTAGTGAGCTGAATTACCCAAAATCGACTGTGGCCTATGTGATTCAGAAGTGGAAGGTGAGCGGTATTAGTCGGAATGTGTCCCGAGTCAGTCGACCCACGAAATTGGGTGATAGAGACCAACGGGTGCTGTCCAGAGAAATTCGGAAGAACCGCACCCAATCGGTAGCCCACATACTCAGGGAATTTCAACAGGCATCCGGAAGTGTTGTTTTGATGAATACTATCCGGAAAAGAAGCACATCTGCTTGGTTTTCATGGTCATGCTGCCGCCCATGAGCCTTTGATCACGAAGTCCAACCGCAGTGCTCGGTTAATGTGGTGCAAAGCGTCAAAGTGGACCATCGATCAGTGGAAACAGGTTCTCTGGAGCAACGAATCAAGGTTCACCCTCTACCGTTTGGATGACAAGGTCTGGGTCTGGCGTCTGCCTGGAGAACGCCTCCTTCCAGAATGCATTGTGTCCACAGTAAAGTTCAGCCGCAAGGTGGAATTATGGTCTGGGGGGTTTCTTTTGGTATGGACTGGGAGCCTAGGTACCAATTCACGGTAAACTCAACTCCGACGCCTACTGCACTATTTTGGATAAAAGTGTGCTTCCTTCGTTGTGGCAGTTTTACGGGTTGGACCCATGTTACTTCCAGGACGACAACTCCAGCTGTCGTGTTGCAAGGTCCACAATGGATTAGTATGGTGACAATGAGGTTAACCGAATGGACTGGCCTGCCCAGAGCCCAGACCTGAACCCTATCGATAACCTGTGAGACGAGTTGGATCGTTGAATTAGGGGGTGCAAAAACCATCCAAAATCTGTGAAGGAACATGCCTTCTCCAAACCGAGTTGAGGAAAATACCACTAGCCGTCATACAAGGATTTATGGAAAGCATGCCTCGGAGGGTTGAGGCTGTAACTGCCTCTCGTGGGGGGTGGGGGCTTTACCAACTATTTAATATGAATAAATTTTGTTTTTCTTTTTTATCAAAGGTGTCCAAATACGTATTGGTAGATTGTGTATATGTGTGTGTATGTATAATGTATATACACTTTAAAATATATTTATATTTACAAATTTACATACAAAAATCTACGGAAAGATATATAATTCATGCATATATATAACCATACCTACGCACACACACACACACACATATATATATATATATATATATATATATATATATATAATATAATGTTCTTGCTTATCCCACCTTTTATAGCCCCAGTTAGATCAGTTGCACGTGTCCATTCATCCTCATAAAAAAAAAGAAAATCAGCATTGAATCTGCTTAAAATTCATCTGTAGACAGTCCCAGGCAGATAAAGAGAATACTGGGAGAGGCCTGTTCAGTATTACACTTCCTGCCTACTGGGAAAACTTTGTCTTTTCTCGACATTTTCAGTGTCCACTGCCGGATCTAGAGTTGGCTGTCATCAGAGCTCTATCGCCCAGAAAATCGAGAACACCGCCACGACGCTCTCTTAGGACCCAGTTACGAACTGGAAGAACTATCCGATAGTTTTTGGGAATGATTACATTTTTAAGAGATCTGAAGAAAATTTAGAGATAAATTGGAAACGAAAGGCATTCTCATCGACAGGTCATCAGCCATGATATTTCCGAGGATTACACGAAGAGGAATCCACTGTAAATTATTCTCGTATTTGATGAGTACAGGCCCTTGTCAATGGCCACTAATGCAGATGGGAAGACATAACAAGAATCTGGATTTCTTCCCTTAATTTTTAGTAAAGCTACTAGAATTTTTTAAGGAAAATTCTATTTCTTGTGCAATCAATGTTCGTTTTTGCTACCATAAGTGTTTTTCTGGATATCTCACCAAGGGATGTTGGTGATAAGAGCTGTTTGGTATAGGTGATTAAGTAAATGGGATTTTTTGGCAGAAGTTTAGTGTAGAAATAAACTTTTGGCAGACCCTCTAAACTGGTAGTACATGACTTCAAAGAAAACCGTTTAACATTTTGAGATATCACACAATAAATGCACTTGTCTAAACACACTTTTTCGCTTTAGTAAAAATGTTGCCCTATTCCTCTAAGAAATCAGATATTCGATCATTTATATCGATATTTGATCATGTAGTGCATATTTTGGTATTTTACAAGGCTTTAATTTCTTCCTCTAGTATAGGTAACCCTCCTATAACACGGTAGATAGGTTCCTTGAAAATGTCGTGTTGTGTGAAACCGTGTTATAGGAGACCCAGAGCCAGTTCAAAAAAGGGGGGATACGTTCCGAAAGCTTATTAAAAACAAACATTTTTAAAAATTCCATATAAAAAACTTGGTTTTTATTAAAAATATAAATGTATGTATAACACAAAACAAAAAGAAACAAAAAATATTATTTTCACTTGATGCGACCTTAATTTAATAAATTTCTTCCTCATGACTACGAAGTACAATCAAAGGAGAATGATTTTTCGGTTCAACGATATCATCTTCACTTTCAGAACCTTTTTCTTCATTTAGATTTCTTTCACCTGCTATCCTCTTAAAATATCTGCAATTTTGGTTTCACCGTTCTTACAAGGTCATTGCAGATTTCACGGTATGGAAATGAACAATTTTGCAGCTCCCTTTTGAATTTTCGGCTTCTTTCAGAGGAAGGGTCTGCATTCAAGAAAAATGATTCAAGATTTTCATCTAAGCTTAGGCCTTCTTGTAATTTTATAGAGTTATAAATGAATAAATTATAATTTGTTTATATACATTTTCATGTAAAGCCACTGTAGTTCATTATTCCTTCCCGTCATTATTTTAAGGCAATTTTAGTTTTTAAATGTGTTAAACAAAAATCATGTTATCTAGTGCTATAGAAGTACAGTGTTGTACAAAGGTTATCGCAATTTTTTTATCTGGTTAGATTGAAACCGTGTTACAGGTTGCAGTGTTATACGAGGGTTTCCGCAAATTTATCCTATCGTGTTAGAGCGAAACCGTGTTGTAAGAAGCCGTGCTGTAGGAGGGCTACCTGTATATGAGGCCGAAGATCAGTCCCATATAGAGGCTGAAGATCAGTCCTATAAACTATAACTTTTTCAATCCGGCAACTTTTCTGTAGTCCTGTAATGGGTTTAGTCGCAATTTTTTCTAGCTTCCGAAGGTTGGAGAAGGAGGTACAATAAGTTTGAAAACCGTATTCCAAAATCGATCCAATTAATGATGCTGCAGATAGTCCTACACGTAGTAACGTCTGCATCCAAATCAAATGCGTTCAGTGACATCGAATCTCTTTCTGTTCTTCACTAATGTTTCGATATGCCTATTGCTAGTAGGGTGGTTGATTGTTCAGGGTCCAAAGTGAAAACCAATCATTCAGGATGCTTTTCATAGAGTGACTGATCGTCTAGATTAATCTTAGGGCGGTGATTGTACAAGTGTTTATATTTTGGGCTATTATAATTATATATATATATATATATATATATATATATATATATATATATATATATATATATATATATATATATATATGTGTGTGTGTGTGTGTCGTCGGTATTCTGTAAAAAGGGTGAATAGCTATGTAGGTATATATACATATTCGCCCTTTTTACATTACACTGACGGTATGTGTGTGTGTGTATATATATATATATATATATATATATATATATATATATATATGTGTGTGTGTGTGTCGTCGGTATTCTGTAAAAAGGGTGAATAGCTATGTAGGTATATATACATATTCGCCCTTTTTACATTACACTGACGGTATGTGTGTGTGTGTATGTATATATATATATATATATATATATATATATATATATATATATATATATATACACACACGCAACAGGAATATTCGTAGTACGGTTTTGATTCAGTTTGACTTGCAGATTTTGAATGGCTTTGATAGTTTGACGTGCAATATTCTTAAGAGTTTTAATCCTGTTTAAGTGATATTCTTTAAACAGTTTTCAGTTATACGTATTTTTAAACTTGAGATTATGATTTACATTTAGTTTGATATGTAAAATTCTTAGTGCAATTGATTTTGTTCGACACGTAGTATATATATTTTGATTTTGTTGACTGAAGAAATATTGATAATATCTTATTTAAGTATGAAAAATAAATAGCTTCTATATTTTTAATTTAGTAGTCAGAACGCAATTGTTTTAGAATAACAAATGGCTATTAAATCAGAATTTAAGTTTTCTCAACAACTGTTCCACTTTTGAACACAAGATGTTTCAAAATAATTTGTCTTCATTATTTAAAAAAATATTTCAGGTAGTCTCTTCTAACGAAACCACCGCGGGTTATTAACGTAGGATTACTTATCATTGCTTACCTCTTTTGTATGTATATATGTATGTATGTGTTATGTAAATACGTTTCTCTCTCTATATATACATACACATATATGATGTCAAAATTTTGACGCATTTTAGTACTTTTCTGTTTAACCGTCTACTGCTTGTCCAAGCGATACAGTCTGGGTTTGGTGCGCTGCCAAAATTATAACTCGCGAGTTTATAACTAACTGTTTTAGCGTCTGAAATTTTGCTTTCCGGAGGACCGTTATGGAGGAACGTAATCCTACGTTAAAAAATGATTAAGATAATTTCTGATTCTTTTTAAAAGAAAATAATAAATTGGGTCAAATTTTGATCCAGCTTTTCAAAATTTTTACCTTAAATTAAAAATGTGATAACAGTTTATTTAAATTGCGAATTTATAGCTGAGTATACATAAACTGTACAGCAAATAAATGTTCTATGTGGCAAAGTAATAATTGTTGAAGCATGTGGTTTGTGTTTTTCGGTTCTAAAAGCTCTATTGTATGTTTTAAGCCAAGAAAATACTCTTTTTTGAGAATTTTGTCTTCGAACCACTTAAGACAGCTAACCTTATTGGATTCATCCACCTCATTGTTCACATATGGAGAAAATGTGTCCAAGGGTTACCAACTTGGATTTAAAAGATTTTTTAAAATTGTACTCCATAATAGAGAAAAAAATTACACCTTGGGGAACTTTTCGCTTAAAAAAATGCAATTAATATTTTGAAATTTAATTTATTCGGGGAATCGTAGTGTGTTTTAACTCTCATGTCATTTAGTGGACGAAATTTATAAAATGAATCCTGTTGCAAGGTGCAGAAAAGTTCAGGCTATCTGAAAATACCATTTTTATTGGATTATCAGCATTTATGTATCTGTCAATAGTAGACACATTTTCTCCATAACTTAACATTGAGGTGAGCAAATCCAATAGGGTTAGTACACAGCAGCCTTAAATCTTAAGAACGATACTAGTCATCACTTATGACACTTACTTTTATAACTTCATTTTGTCTTTGGTTTAATACAAGTTAGCAAAAATCTAGTAGAGTGTATTTTAACTCTCATCATATCATTTGCGGGACGACATTTATAAAATGAATCCTGTTGCAATGTGCAGAAAGTTCAGGCTGTCTGAAAATACCCTTTTTACTGGATTATCAGCATTTATGTATCTGTCAATAGTAGACACATTTTCTCCATAACTTAACATTGAGGTGAGCGAATCCAATAGGGTTAGTACACAGCAGCCTTAAATCTTAAGAACGATACTAGTCATCACTTATGACACTTACTTTTATAACTTCATTTTGTCTTTGGTTTAATACAAGTTAGCAAAAATCTAGTAGAGTGTATTTTAACTCTCATCATATCATTTGCGGGACGACATTTATAAAATGAATCCTGTTGCAATGTGCAGAAAGTTCAGGCTGTCTGAAAATACCCTTTTTACTGGATTATCAGCATTTATGTATCTGTCAATAGTAGACACATTTTCTCCATAACTTAACATTGAGGTGAGCGAATCCAATAGGGTTAGTACACAGCAGCCTTAAATCTTAAGAACGATACTAGTCATCACTTATGACACTTACTTTTATAACTTCATTTTGTCTTTGGTTTAATACAAGTTAGCAAAAATCTAGTAGAGTGTATTTTAACTCTCATCATATCATTTGCGGGATGACATTTATAAAATGAATCCTGTTGCAATGTGCAGAAAGTTCAGGCTGTCTGAAAATACCCTTTTTACTGGATTATCAGCATTTATGTAGTTGTAAATAGTAGACACATTTTCTCCATAGGTTAACACTGAGGTGAGCGAATCCAATAGGGTTAATACACATCTGCCTTAAGACGTACGTAATAAAGCATGTCTTGATAACAAGTTATGTCTCAAAATAAAAACCATAGTTTCGGAAATTTGTAGCGCCAAAGGCGGCGATTAATTGCCAAATTTAATTTTATGCTGAACCCATTGAATTGTATCTAATCGTATGTTAAAACGAAAAAAGAAAGGTTATTTTTAAATAACTTTTCCCCCCTTTTTTTCAACGTAATTTTACGCGGAATTAATTTGTAATTAAACGCTTAATTTTTCATTTGCGTTAGATCTAAAAATTTGCACACAAATACGGGGGACGATTGATTTTTATTTTAAACAATGTTTCGCAAATAAAAATTGCTTACGCAGATTAAATTAATAGTAAGAAATAATTGCATTTTTCAATCAATTTGTGTTGAAAACAGAAGCGGCCACCGTCTCAATTTAGTATTTCTATCCATAAAAAAATACACAATTTTATCAGTACGAATTGTTAGGTATGTTAAAAAATTAAATGCTTATTATTAAGATAAGGAAAAATGTTATTTTAACGATTTGGAAATGTTAAGAATCAAAGTGTAAATCATGCATAAACAAATCACCTGAACATGGACTCGTAAGTAATGTTCATTCATATAAAGATATGAATGCTTTTGATTGCAAAAGCAATTGCAATTAGAAATGGCCGATCGCCAAATGCTGGTATTTGGCAAAATAATAATGTAAAGTCATTTACCCAAAAGCATCGCCACTGCGCTGAAAAGTCAGTGACATTTTTTGGACTCCATTATGACGACTGAAGTCCATGATATGACCTTTATTATGTCTTCTTTGTTGTCCCTAACGCCCCCTGGCCGGATAAATCCTAACTAGGTTCATCAAACTAAAAGTACAGGTGCCTTACAGTACAGTTCGGGAGAAAGGATAAGGGCTTATTCACATAGGAGTCCGTTGCGTAGCGTTAAAGAAAAGATGACGTTGGGGCGAAAATAAACCAATCATAGGCGTTAAAAATATCATTGATAATCGTTTGGAGGCCTATGATTGGTTTATTTTCGTCTCAGCGTCATCTTTTCCTTAACGCAACGCAACGGACTCCTATGTGAACAGGCCCTTTCACAGGCTGTCGTGTCTTGTCAAAAAGGATGAACAACGGGTAATGGAAAAAACAGTTCAAGGACTGCTTTCAGAAGTTCTAAAACCCAGGTCCCGCTTTATTTTACTTTCTAGTTCAGGTAGGCGCTTTAGTCAGGAAGTCGGTGATTTGTGGATTTCTACAATAGGGTACCCCCTTTTTTGCAAAAGAAATATTTATTACCTCCCCAATTCGCCAGTGGGAGGGAACATACTGCCAGAATACCGGACCACCATCGACATCGCACTCATTTGTGGTGCAAGTAAGCGCTTTAGGGTCTGGTGGGTCATTAGTTTTGCGGTTGGTTCATGGGTTGGTTAGTTTGGAGCGCTACTGTCATCTTTTCCAACACTACTCTGGTCTGGTGGGTTTCTACAAAATGATATCCCCCCCCCCCTAAAAATCAAGAAACTGAGTACCCTTAATCTCTCAGTGGGATGGAACCTACAACCAGGTAACAGAATCCCCGTAAGGTAGTGCTTTATTAGTGATGCAAGTAGTAAGGGTCTGGTGGGTCATTGGTTTTATAGTTGTTATATAGGTTGATTAGTATGGAGCACTACGGACATCTCCAGAAAAACGACATGTCGATCTCATGGGTTTTGGGCAAATGGCGGTATCTTTCTTTTTGGTAAAAATTAGGAAATTGTCTACCCACAATTGCACAGTGGGAAAGAAACTGCCAGGCTCTAAAACCACCTACGAAACCGCACTTTATTTCATTTTGTGGTGCAAGCAAGCGATAAAAGGTTTGGTAGGTCATTAGTCTTGAGGTAGGTTTGTTGTTTGGATGGGTTGTTTGGAACGATGCGGGCATGTTTTGCAACACGATATTGGTCTTATCTCTTTCTGAAATATTGTAATAATCGATAGTGCGATAAAAAAAGTCAGCCAAATCATTTCTCCAAATTCCTCAAAGGAATCCTCTAAAGAGCGTTTACAACACCACAGGGGGAACAGTTTTATTCATTATCCGAACAAGATCTCAAAATGTTAAAGCCCATTGCCCTTCATCCAAGCATTAAATCTGCGAGACTGAAGCTGTTTAAGACTTGGTTGGGCAGCTCTTATTGATTACGTAAACTGAATTTATAAAGACAGTCAGAAATGTGAAAAGGAAAGCAAATTCATTAAAGTCTAATGACTGATCCATCAGTATAAATAAGTAATCTCTGTCCAAGAGGTTAATACGTTTCCTGTAGTAGCAGGCGTGTGATGCCTAGAATGTGAGCAGGGACAAGTTCATTTTTATTAAGTACTTTGCAAAGTTTCAAATTAACGCTGACCTCAAAGAGTTCCAAATGGCATATACCGTTGGGCTGTTTAGAATGATTTTGAGAGCAGTTTTGAGCTTTTTCTAAAAATAGAATTTGCTTTGTAATTTGTCATTAGGTCAACCACCGTTTAACAAGGGTAAAGCTAGAAATGTTGTAACATATTATAAGCGGATCATATCTTCTACGTGTCTCGGAATATTTTTGGGCGACTTTACGGAGTACACTACACATCACTAAATGTCACATAACGTTTGAAATTGTCAGATTTTTTTTTGGTTTGTTTTATATTCAACTCAACAATTTCGATTTACTGGCATCACATAAATAGTTTTAATTCAACTTAAAAACGCAAAGTAATTCCAGTGAAGTAAAACTGTTTAGCATTGCGTCGCATATTAATAAGCTAATTTTATCAGAGCATGAAATTGTCCCGATTCCCAGAAAATTCACAGTTAAAGGTAAAAACTGAATTTACCGTTGCCCGCAGATAAGTTTTAAAAATAAACACAGAATATCCCGTCGTCCATGGATAAAGCGTCAAAGCTTTCATATATGTTTTGATGAAGAGTATAGATTAAGGGGGCATGATCTTAGATTTATCTGTGTTTTATTAAACTTTGGTTTTAATTCCAAGGGCGTGTTGATATCTTAGCTAATTTTGTCCCCAGTTGTGTTCGAAATCTGTTTTTTGATAAATTTTTCATACTTTTCTTTTCAAGTTTCAAATCGTAAGTCAATGTGAAATGCGCAACCGAACACAAAATTATACAATTTCAATATACCTTCACCAGCGATATATCGGTAGCTTTCAATATTCTTCGAGGTATCCGACTACCTTTTAAAACGTCGATTTTCAGGAAAATTCCAAAATTGTTTTAATTCCTTTTTTTTAAAGATTTTAAATTTCTGTTTCTAAATCTGCTTTTATATCTTGTACGATCATTAGAAATGAAATGTGAGTGATTTAAAGATCAGCAGCAGCTATGAATTTCAATACAAGTTGAAAACTTTAATCGTATTTTCTGAAGAACTTACTTTTCATCAAAAATGTAAACGACTCTTGTGATAACTCAAAATCTAACCATAATAAGTCTATGAAATTTTTAAGTATGTTTTTAATAATATTAAAAATGTAATGAACTACAGATTTGGTTCTACGTGTATTATTTGATGATTTATAGCTGCATTTATAAAAAGAAATTTAAGGTAATCTCTTCTAACGAAACTACCGTGGGTTATTAACGTATGATTACTTATCGTTGCTTACCTCTTTTGTAAGTATGTTTTATGTATATATGTATCTATCTATCTATCTATCTATCTATCTATCATCTATCTCTCTATCTATATATGTAAGTATGTATATGTATACATATATGTATGTCAAAATTTTGACGCATTTTGGTAATTTTCTGTTTAACTGTTTACTGCGTGTCCAAGCGATACAGACTGGGTTTTGCGCGCTGCCAAAATTTTAACTCGCGAGGTACGGATGTATGGTTTTAGCGTCTGAAATTTTGTCGTTATGGACGAACGTAATCCTACGTTAAAATCTCTGGAGAAATGACTAAAATTTTACATATAATCGCATATAATGACCTGTATTTTCTTTTTTATTTAAAGATATCGATTAGGTTTTAGTTCATGACACTCGTGAGATACTTACGTACATATCGCAATCCGGCAAGAAAAGTGACACAACTCAAAAATGCAGCATTTGTGGAAAATCAACTTTTAGAATACGCTACAGCTTGAACTAGAATTACAGTGAAACTGATACAACTGCGCTCAGGTGGACAAATTGCGAGATAGAGATGTGTCGCTTTTAGTGCACGATGAGGCACTTGATACATCCTTTTTAATGACATCACTCCAAAATTGGCATTTCAACATAGGATTACGTTCCTCCATAACGGTCCTCCGGAAAGCAAAATTTCAGATGTCCTGCGTCGCGAGTTATAATTTTGGCAGCGTGCCAAACCCAGTCTGTATTGCTTGGGCAAGCAGTAAACAGTTTAACAGGAAAGTAGTCAATATATATATATATATATATATATATCTATAAAGGAAGAAGTCCTGACTTATATATACATACACGTATCAACGCCCAGCAAAAACTATTGGAGATACAGATATCAAATTTTAGGAGCTTATTACTTTTGTGCTGAAGGCGTCATTTAAGAAGCGATTTTTCAAAATTCGCCCCCCAAGGGGGGGAGGGGGGCAAAACGTGTTTTTTACATATTCCTTCATATCTCAAAGAAGGATATTTATATCCATAACATTCTTGCTTTAAAATGCAAGTAACATGAATACCTAAAAACCAATTTCAGGATTTTTCAAAATTAGGCCCCCAAGGGGGGGGGGAGGGGGAAAACGTGTTTTTACGTGTTTTATCACATTTTCCTTCATATCTCGAAGAAGAAAACAGATATCCATAAGATTCTTGCTTTAAAATGTAAGGAATACGAATACCTAAAAACCAATTTCAGGATTTTTCAAAATTCACCGCCCAAGGGGGGGAGGGGGCAAAACGTGTTTTTTACATATGCCTTTATATCTCAAAGAAGAAAATGGATATCCATAAGATTCTTGCTTTAAAATGTAAGAAACATGAATACCTAAAAACCAATTTCAGGATTTTTCAAAATTCGTCTCCCAAGGAGGAGAGGGGGGCTAAACGTGTTCTTACGTGTTTTATCTATATATATATAAAGAAATCAACACCCAGCAAAAACTATTGGAGATACAGATATCAAATTTTAAGAGCTTATTACTTTTGGGCTGAAGGCGTCATTTAAGAAGCGATTTTTCAAAAATCGCCCCCCAAGGGGGAGAGGGGGGCAAAACGTGTTTTTTACATATTCTTTCGTATCTCAAAGAAGGAAATTGATGTCCATAAGATTCTTACTTTAAAATGTAAGGAACACGAATACCTTAAATCCAATTTCAGGATTTTTTAACATTTGGCCCCAGGGGACGGGGAGGGGGGGCTTAACGTGTTTTTCACGTATTCCTTCATATCCTTATAATAGTTGCCGTGTTCTGTAGTCGACTCTGTCCGTAACGCGTCCGGAGCGACCACCTCATATCCATCCATTTGGCATCCATTTTGTTTTATGAGTTAGGCTTAACAAGTTAAAAGTAAAGTTCAAAAAGATTATTTGCCAACTAAACCCAAATAATTGTAATTAAAACAGCGTAATATCGACACAAATCAACTTTATTTCGATCAATTTTATTTCAAAATTATCTCTTCATTAGAGAATTATCTCTTTTCCGCCACCTTTCGCGTTATCATAGTGTTTCTCAGAACTTGAAAATGTAAACACAAGCGAGTCATTCATTCACCGTGATTCGTTAATTTAAGAAAAATTGAATCAGAATTTTTTTCACAGTAAAACAGGTTTTCATTATTTTAACCATATATAATATATATATTTTAATATATACTATATATTTTTTAATATATAATATATAATATATATTACAATACAGTATTACAATTTAATATTACAATAATGTCGAATTTAGTTGCAAACTTGACGCATGCGCAGTGATATGTTCCAAACTGTACGTCACAAAAGCTAGCCGGTTCAAAAGGCAAAATCTTCAGTATACAGATTTTTTGCATTTACAACACATGGAATTCTATATATTCCACATCTAATACGTGTTTAGTAACGATTCAATAACTTTGTATGATTTTTAATCAGAATTTCTTTAGTTTATATATATTATTTTTGCTTAATATATATTTATACATATATTTATATATACATATATATATATACATATACATATATATACATATACATATATATATAATACATATATATATATATATATATATATATATATATTTAACAATATATAATATATGTACATTAAATTGAAATACACATGCAAAAATTTTTTCACGTGAATAATTTGTATGATATTTTAATCTGATTTTCTTTATATATTTTATTTTTGCTTAATATATTTATACATAGCCTATTAATACATATATATAGCATAAGATATAATATATGTACATTAAATTGAAATACACATGCAAAAATTTTTTGCATGTGAATAATTTGCATGATATTTTAATCTGATTTTCTTTATATATTTTATTTTTGCTTAATATATTTATACATAGCCTATTTATACATATATAGCATAATATATAATATATGTACATTAAATTGAAATACACGTGCAAAAATTTTTTGCACGTGAATAATTTGTATGATATTTTAATCTGATTTTCTTTATATATTTTATTTTTGCTTAATATATTTATACATAGCCTATTAATACATATATATAGCATAAGATATAATATATGTACATTAAATTGAAATACACATGCAAAAAATTTTTGCATGTGAATAATTTGCATGATATTTTAATCTGATTTTCTTTATATATTTTATTTTTGCTTAATATATTTATACATAGCCTATTTATACATATATATAGCATAATATATAATATATGTACATTAAATTGAAATACACGTGCAAAAATTTTTTGCACGTGAATAATTTGTATGATATTTTAATCTGATTTTCTTTATATATTTTATTTTTGCTTAATATATTTATACATAGCCTATTAATACATATATATAGCATAAGATATAATATATGTACATTAAATTGAAATACACATGCAAAAATTTTTTGCATGTGAATAATTTGCATGATATTTTAATCTGATTTTCTTTATATATTTTATTTTTGCTTAATATATTTATACATAGCCTATTTATACATATATATAGCATAATATATAATATATGTACATTAAATTGAAATACACGTGCAAAAATTTTTTGCACGTGAATAATTTGCATGATATTTTAATCTGATTTTCTTTATATATTTTATTTTTGCTTAATATATTTATACATAGCCTATTTATACATATATATAGCATAAGATATAATATATGTATATTAAATTGAAAAACACGTGCAAAAATTTTTTGCACATGAATAATTTGCATGATATTTTAATCTGATTTTCTTTATATATTTTATTTTTGCTTAATATATTTATACATATATATAGCATAAGATATAATATATGTACATTAAATTGAAATACACATGCAAAAATTTTTTGCACGTGAATAATTTGCATGATATTTTAATCTGATTTTCTTTATATATTTTATTTTTGCTTAATATATTTATACATAGCCTATTTATACATATATATAGCATAATATATAATATATGTACATTAAATTGAAATACACGTGCAAAAATTTTTTGCACGTGAATAATTTGCATGATATTTTAATCTGATTTTCTTTATATATTGTATTTTTGCTTAATATATTTATACTTAGCCTATTTATACATATATATAGCATAAGATATAATATATGTACATTAAATTGAAATACACATGCAAAAATTATTTGCACGTGAATAATTTGCATGATATTTTAATCTGATTTTATTTATATATTTTATTTTTGTTTAATATATTTATACATATATATAGCATAATACATGATTATATAAAATATTTATATTACATTGAAATAGATTGAATTAGCAGTATTGTTTCTAAATATCTGACTGCATTAGTTAGACTGTACAAGTCGGATTTTAAAATCAGCTGCAAGCATGGTTTTTTTTCCAAGAACGTTTTTTAATTATAAACTTCAATATTTTTTTAAAAAAACCTCACTGTAATAATTTTTAGTAAAGCATTCTATTGCGATGATGGTGTATCTTTTAAGGTGACTGCCTACGTTGAAAATTTCATTTTTTGACTATTTTGGTCAATTTTATTTTTTCCAGGAATCGTGCAATTCAATCTTTTCTCTTTTCAAAGCCGTTTTGATTTTCATTCTACATCAATTAGAAGCAGAGTTATAGCTATTTTAAAAAATGTCTGCTACAAAATTGAAGTGGCAAACAACTTGAACTGAGTTTTTCTCAGAATTATGTTTTTAGCACAAATCTTTACCGTTATCATGATATTTCACACAATAATACATATAATTTGATAAAATTTTCGGGAAATGTTTTAGATGCTATTGTTAATGAAATGACGCTCAATAATTGATGCATAATAATTAGTTAAATAGTTTTTGTTTGGGCAGCAGCATACGCCGAAATTTTCAAAAGTGGGGGGGGGGGGGGGGTTACTATGAAAAAGTAGTTTTCAGCAATCAGTGCAGAGCTTGAACCTATTTAAGTAATATATGTAATCAGAAAAAATGGGGGGGGGGGGGGTTAACCCCCATCAACCCCTCCCCTGCATACGCCACTGTGTTTGGGGCTGTTTTTATAAGGAGAGGAATGATGAATTGGGGGAAATTTTCATATTGCAACATTTTTGCATTTTAAAATTTCTCTTAGATTGTGGGTCATTTAAGATAACTGTCAGATGTGTCGCATTTTAGCTAATTTTCATTGAAAATTACTTCAAATTGACCAATTTATAAAAAAGTATGGTATTTACTGGCAAGTTTTTGTTTATTTTTTAATTTTCAAGTGCTATTTTACGATAAAAAACAAAAAAATCTTTAAAAAATGATTTTTTAAAAAAATTGGCCCCAAATGTAGGCAGTCACCTTAAAACAATATTTCAGGTGATTATAAGGGGACATTTTATTATTTTGTTTTGTGCCACTTTCTCGAATTATATTACTTTATTTTTCAGATCTAATAAAAAAAAGTATTAAAAAATTTCACCTTCAAATTAGAAAACAATTTAAAATTAACAAATCAGACAGCAAACATTCAAGTAAATTTCAATGTTCTAAATTGCAACACATCAGGTTGCAAAACAGTATATTATTTTCTAATATTCACGTTTTTACATGTACTATCTACGGTATGTACTGTATAGTAGTGTGCTTTTCAGAGCGAATACCTAACATAACAGCAAAATTTTCTTAAATTTTTAAAAGTCTGTAATTTTCCGATACCTTTCACGTTTTCATAGCGTTTCAATTAAATTAATAACAAGTATTCATTTTATATATTCGGGACATGAAAATGTAAACATGAAGTTAGTCATTCATTCATCTTTTTTTTTTTATAAGATGAATGAATGACTAACTTCATGTTTACATTAATTCATGTTTACATTTTTACAGAATATTATTTTCTAATATTCTGTAAAAATTTCTTATATTTTAACAAGGTTATGAATCTTTTTTTTTATTGGAACTGTTCAATTACTTACCATCAAGTTTTGACAGGTACTGTCTACGGTATGTACTGTATAGTAGTATGCTTTTCAGAGCGAATACCTAACATAACGGCAAAATTTTCTTAAATTTTTAAAAGTCTGTAAATTTTCCAATACCTTTCACGTTTCAATTAAATTAATAACAAGTATTCATTTTATATATTCGGGACATGAAAATGTAAACATGAAGTTAGTCATTCATTCATCTTTTTTTATATATATATATATATATATATATATTTTTATATTTTAACCATACTAGCCGCTGCGTGACCAGCATGGTCACTTTTAGTTTTAAATTTCCTTTTGCAAAACAACGCAACTGAAAGTGACATATGTAAGGAATGTTACAATTACCTGTCATCATAAATATATGTTGTTAAGGGGTATTCTCTATTAAGCTGATTCTAAAACATCGTGATCAAAAAATGTGAATTTCCATTACCTTAGAACAGAGTTAAAGATAAGACTGAGAAAGCCCACGTCAATGATTTTAAAAATTACATCCCTCTTTGTATGTACTATTTTTCAAAATTAAGATATCTATACTTTATCATTACAACAAATAAGAAATTGCAGGGGGAAAATTTTAAATATAGTGTTGATTACATCACTCTCTGTATGAATTACTGTTAACAATTCAGATATCTACACTTAATCATATTAAATAATAAATTGCTGGAAAAATTTCTTCATTTATAAAATGGAGCAAAAATTCAGCAATTTTTCAAAATTATGATATCTACACTTTACCATTACAAGAAATAAGAAATTGTTGGGGGGAAATTTTAAATACAGTGTTGATTACATCACTCTCTGTATGTATTACTGTTCACAATTCAGATATCTACACTTAATCATATTAAATAATAAATTCTTGGGAAAATTTCCTCACTTATAAAATGGAGCAAAAATTCAGCAAGTATTTAAAATATAGTGTGGATTTCAACTATGATATTCATAAAACTTCTTGATATACAGATTTGAGTATTTCAAAAGTAGGAGATACTAAAGCGACAGAATCAAAAGAATGGATTCTAGATAAACCTACATACAACTGTCCATGGTTAAACACTGGATTTGATAGGTCTAAACATGTATTGTCAAAAGATCAGCGGTTGTAACTTATGCGGCCACTACACACACGCGGTTTTAAATTGCGGACAGCCGCTGTTTACATCCGGTAGTTGCAGCCGTTGCCATTCGAAGTGTAGAAATATCGTAGATTTTTGTGCCGCATACCTACGCGTTTTATATATAGTGATTATTTTAACCAGATATTACAATAATATCAAATTTTGTATTTTCGGAAAGTTACAAACTCGGCGCATGGATAGTGATATGTTCAAAAGTGTCTGTACGGTAGCGTTCTTTTCAAAGGGAATACCTAATATAACCGCAAAATATTCTTACATTTTTTTGAAGTGTTTTATTGAATATTTCTAAATTACCAGCACACGTGGCTTTCATATGAATTTCTAATATTTTAATAAGGTTATGAACCCTTTTTTTTATTGGAATGTTTACTTAATAACCGTCAAGTTTTGACGGGTACCATCTAGTATCAAAGAAAGAAACAGATATCCATAAGATTCTTGCTTTAAAATGTAAGGAATACGAATACCTAAAAACCAATTTAAGGATATTTCAAAATTCGGCCCAAAGGGGGTTAGGGGGGGCTAAACGTGTTTTTACGCGTTTTTTACATATTCCGTCATATCTCAAAGAAGGAAACAGATATCCATAAGATTCTTGATTTAAAATGTAAGAAACACGATTAAATGTAACAAACACGATCAATGTCACGATTTTTCGACATTCGCTTTAGATTTTGAAAAAATTGCTAGAAACAATCCAATAATTTATATTTCCTATATATCACCATTTTGAACACCAAATTGGTGGTAGGAGAAAAGAGAGAGATCAACCTTAATTAAATGAAGTGTGGAAAGGTGTGTGTGTGTGTGTGAATTGTATATATTTCGGTTGTTAGTACGTATACATCTAGAGCTCAGGTTAACTCCATTCATTTTTATTATCCTGGGCAACGTGAGGTAATTCTTTGTTTATGAAACCGGCGATTTTCACAAGGGTTTACGGGGAAGCCCTCAAACTCCTCGAAGGGCCGGGATCCAGTGGGTTATAAAAATTGAAAGAAACATTTTAATGTTGACATTAGCATGGGGGGTGGGTTATTATAATATGCTGATGGGATGATGACCAGTGGAGAGGGGTATAGATTGCCATAAAATACAAATATACATATCATACAAGTAAGCTTTATTAAGGGTTCACCCGTGCAACGCCGGGTATATAAAGCTAGTATATATATATACTCAAGAGCCAAAACATTATGACCACCCCTACATTTTGCAATGAATTCGCCTGGATGACGTGGAAGGCAAGTGATCAGGTGGAAGTGGTATTTAACTGCTGCTGGAGAGTCTGAAGAATCATTCTTTCACTTACTTCTGTGTGTGATGGGAAAGGCTGCGGATCTAAGCGACTTTGATAGAGGGCATATTGTAATGGCTCGAAGGCTCGGAACAAGTATTTCCGAAACTGCACGACTCGTGGGTTGTTCGCGACCTACAGTTGTTAGTACTTATGCAAAGTGGATGAATGACGGTGAAACCAACAGTAGACGACATGGTGTTGGACGTCCACACGCTATCAAAGAAAAAGGTTGTCGGAGACTGTCGCGCATGGTGAAGCAAAACCGGAGCCAGACAGTGGCTCAGCTGACAGCCCAATACAATGCAGGGCCAAGTAGAATAGTATCGCAGCACACTGTTCAGCGGACACTGTTGGATATGTGGCTACGCAGCAAACGTCCCACTCGTGTGTCTTTGCTGACCAAGCGTCATCGCCAACTGCGCCTGCGCTGGGCCCGGGAACATCGCGACTGGTCCATGGATCAGTGGGAGAGAGTTGCCTGGTCAGATGAATCACGGTTTGTCATTCATCACGCCGATGGCCGTGTCAGGATACGCCGTCTTCCAGGCGAACTGTTGCTCCCTCAATGTTCAGTAGGTCATACACAGGCCGGTGGTGGCGGTATTATGCTTTGGGGGACGTTCTCTTGGGCGTCTCTGGGACCCGTGGTTGTGGTAGAGCAGACCATGAATGCTACAGGGTATCTGAACATCATTGCGGACCAGTTGCACCCTTACATGGCCTCTGTTTTTCCAGATGGAAATGGAATGTTCCAACAGGACAACGCCCCGTGTCACACGGCTAAAATTGTGTTGGAGTGGTTCCAGGAACATGATGCTGAAATCCAGTTAATGTCCTGGCCGCCTAACTCACCGGATCTCAATCCGATAGAACACATTTGGGATGTCATGGGACGGCAGCTCAGAGTTCAAAGACCACCAATTCGCAATATCTCGGATTTGCGTGACCGTTGCTTAAACATCTGGTACAATCTGTCTCCGGCCATCTACCAAGGACTTGTGGCATCCATGCCAAGGCGGGTTGAAGCTGTGTTGCGCGCCAAAGGTGGGCCAACTCGTTATTGACAGGTGGTCATAATGTTTTCGCTCTTGAGTATATATATATATACCATATACAGTGGCTCCAAAAAGTGTTCGTATACTTACGATTTTCAATAAAATAGGGGTCTATCCGTTAATTAAAATGAATATTTCAGAATGGGTATTTAATAATAAGATCTATAATCTATTCCTAACAAAACTACATGAAATATTTTGAAAACATAGTAAAACTTTATTTTTAAGAAACCAGTAATCAAAAAGTAACAAAAACTTTATCTCACAAAAGTCATCGTACACTGAAATATTTTCTGATAAATTCATAATTAAAATTATCGTCTGCCGCTTTATTTTTATTTTTGAATTGTGGTGGAATTTAAAATATCATTTGGCTTTAATTTTTGCTTACTTACTCCGTAATATTCTGTTTACTACTTAAAGATTGCTCGTAGTCGTCAAGAAACAACAAACAGCATCCGAAAATTGATTGTTTTTTATCAAAGTAGTGGTAAATCAGTTCGGAATATTGCTTAATTACTTAATTTATCCCATTCAACCATGCAGTATGTGATATAACGCTTTAAAAAAGAAAATCTGATCGAAAACAAGGTAAGAAAAGGTCGTCCGGCTAAGTTAACAAAACCTTGATCAGAGATTTATAATCAGAAAATTCGTGAAAAATTCACGTTTGAGTGCTGTAAAAGTTTCTGCAGAATTCAATGAAACATTTTCTACTTCAATTTCACCTGAAACTGTTCGACGAGTTCTCAGAGCAACTGGATTACATGGGAGTTCGGCCCGAAGAAATTTTTTTGTGAGTGAGAAAAACAGAAATCTTAGGCTTTCCTTCGCACTATCACTGATAAATAAGCCCCAAATGTATTGCAATAATGTCTTATTTGCCGATGAAAGCAAGTTTAACATTTTTGGTTCCGATGGGCGTATAATTGTATGGAGAAGAAAAAAGGAGGAACTTAATCAAAAGAACTTAATTGGAACAGTTAAAGCATGGCCGTGGAGATGTCCTTGTGTGGGGGTGCATGTCAGCATCAGGACTAGGTAATCTGGTATTTATTGATGGCATATAATGAATCATGCTGTCTATATAAATATTTTAAGAGACAATTTAAAATTATCAGCCCAAAATTTGGGTATTGGAAGCAATTTTGTTTTATATTAAGATAACGATCCGAAGCCCATGACTCTCAACGTTCGCTTCTGGTGTCTCTATAATTGTCCACAAGTTTTGAAAACAAGACCTCAATCACCAGATTTCAACCCAATAGAACATATTTGGAGAGAACTGGAGGTTCGGGTACAAAACACGACATTCACACGAAAAGCGAACTGAAAACAATTATGATGGTAGAATGGATGAACATTAATGCAGAAATTACAAAAGAACTAGTGCAATCTATTTCCAGACGTTTAGAAGCTGTTGTGGAGTCTAAAGAATATCCTACTAAATATTAATTTAACGAAAAATTAGAATATTTACTAATATGTAGAGATTTTTTACAAGTGTACGATGACTTTTGTAAGATAAAGTTTGTTACTTTTTGAATATTGGTTTCTTAAAAATAAAGTTTACTATTTTTTCAAAATATTTCATGTAGTTTTTTTAAGAATTGATTATAGATCTTATTATTAAATACCCATTCTGAAATATCCATTTTAATTAATAGATACACCTATTTCATTAAAAATCGTATGTGTAGGAACACTTCTGGGATCCACTGTATATATATAACAGTTCCGTGACAGACAGATAACCCACAGACCAAACCGTTGGACATAAAGAGCTGAAATTTTCCATGGCGATTCTACTTTTAATGTAGGGTTGTATTAAGAAAGATTTTTGAAAAATTCTTAGATTTTTTTAAATTAAATTTTAAGCTTTTTTTGTAAAATTATTTTAAAGTTTGCCCTTAAAATAATAATCTGAGGGTTATGACATTTATATCACGAGAAAGATCATAAAAATTCCTTTAAAATGAAATCTTTTTCGAATCTTTACCTCCATTTTCTAATTTTTGGTGAATTTGAAAGATTAATTTTTAGAATTTAATTTATTAAAATGCTGATCACGATTTTTATTTTATTTTTGTGATACTTTTGTGGGAAAAAAAATATTAAAATACGGTAAAAGATAAAATTTAACCACTAGACTAATTAGAAGAGATGGAAGTTTTTAAAGAATTTAATTAAAATTAGTATGTTTTATGGATATTAAACATACAAATTAATTGCATACATTGACCGTTGTATTTAATTTGAATATTTTCTTCTGCATTACTTTGTCTATAAAAATATCCGTTATGATTTTTTTATAAATATATATGTATTTTTTGGCATTAATTGCATACATTTTCCGTTGTATTTGATTTGAATGTACTCCGTAGCGAAGTAGTTATGTATATATACATATACATAACACATACACACATATATACATACAAAAGGGGTAAGCAACGATAAGTAATCCTACGTTAATAACCAGTGGTAGTTTCGTTAGAAGAGACTACCTGAAAGTTTGTTTTTTTTTACTTGTCTTTTTTCTTGTCGGGGTGCAATATGTCAAAAAGAAATTGTTATATGAGTAACATTTGTTAGAGCTAGAGCTGTTTTTGTAAAAAACTGCTAAATTTCAATCCAATTTCCTCAAATTTGTAAAAATTTGCATAGTTATGGTCTATCTTTCATCATTTTCGAATTTTGGTGTCATATTCCTTTGAAAAATGAAACAGAAATTTTCGCATGTACAGTTTTTGGAAAAAAAAAAGTACTCCGAACGCAATCGGATACCTAAATAGCCAGTAAAAAAAATTCGCTCGCAGTAAAAAGCCCAACTCGCGAACGGGTAGACTTGCGAGACGAGTGAGCAGTCACTCTGCCATATAATGAATTGAGTGAGATGATAACTCATCTCCCGTTGAAAAATACCGCGCTGTCAGGACTTTTAGATAACTAACAATAGGCTGTTTGGACAACTGATTAATGCTATCACGTCACGTGACGCAACACGCTCTTAATAATCTCTAGAGGGAGGGCAGTTTCGGGGCATTTTTCTCATTACCCCCATCGCAGAGTGACGGTTTTATTTAGCGGGTTGACGTGCAGCCGTTTTTGCGATGTAACAATTAAGAGAAGAAGCAATTATCGCACGATTTTCCAGAGTTATTAATAACGAGACAATGGGGACTGGAGCTAGGTAATTATTTCATTTTTTTCCATATATATTGCTCAGGCGAGAGACGTTAGGCAATAAGGTAATGCGCAGATATGAAATTGAAATACATACAAGCATTGCATCATGAGCCGCGGTTAGCGGTGAAGTTTCGGCGCCTTCTGACATAACAAACGTCAAGTTTCTTTTCATGTTCGCTAATGAAGTGTAGATTAGTTTCTAAAGGAAATATTACGAGCCCTTAAAAGGTTATCTTAAGTTAAATCATTCTGATGAATTTTAATCATCTGTGTTCAAAAGTAATTTTAATAGTTCATTATGCTTAGTGTTAGTTCACCTTTTTATTTATCTTAAATTTACTTTCTAATCTGTAATACTGAAACGCAGCCCACTGTTATGCATAATACTTAAAGGAATTATCGAGCTGTCCCCATATGGGATAAAGATATTTTTTAAACATCATAACTCTGAATTTGTTTGTTTCTGAAATAAGTCATTAAAATGATGGGTGTAATCATAGTGAGGAATTTTGGTCATCTTTTTTAAGAGGTACTTTTAACCTAACATTTTTCTTAAGGGCACACAATGGAGCAATTTTAGTGAAATGTTTATGATCATGTATTTAATTGCAGAATACAGATATATGCAAAATATTTATATACCAGCAAATACATATATTATATTTTGTATTTAAAGTATAATAGAAGAATTATGTTAAAAATTTTGCTTATCGTAGCAATTTAAAAATTTGCTAAATTTTTGATACTATTTGTCAGTTAGGCACACTTTTCAAAAAATCTATTAAATTTATCTCTTCTAAATTAGTATGATAACATACAACACAGTGGCGCACCCAGGATTTTTTCTTGGGGAGGGGGGCGATATGAACGGATAAAACTATTTATAATGCAAAATCAATATTTCTACTACTTTGGGGGGGGGGGGCAGGCCCCCCCCCTGGGCCCCCCCTGGGTGCTCCACTGATACAACATATCAGTTACGAAGCATTTTGCTTCTAGATGTGGTGAAATTGGAAATAACAAAATATATGTAATTAAAATTTTTATGTTTTTGAAGTTTTCCACTAACAAACTTTAATTTTTTTCTAACCTATAAACAAAACTTCGTATTATTGTCAACTGATATATTTTATGTTACCATACCAAATTTGGAAGAGATAAATTCAATAGATTTTTAGAAAAGTCTACCTAACTGTCAAATAGTATCAAACATTTAACAAGTTTTTAAATTGCTACAATAAACTAAATTTTTAACATAATTCTTCCATTTCCCTTTAACTATAAAATATAATGTATGTATCTACTGGTATATAAATATTTTGCATATATCTGTATTTTGCAATTAAATACATGCTCATAAACATTTCACTAAAATCCCTCAGTTTTGGTTGTCGAGATGCTCTGTGTGCTCTTAGTGATATTTTATTTTTATGATTAGGTTTTATGAAATTTAACACGCTAATCTGTTACAGAAACACAATAAAACATAGACACGTATATACAAAGGTATTATCAAGCCGAAATTATAGTATTCTGTTGGTAAGTAAATGCAGCAGAAGAGGCGCATGATAGACATATTTGTAAGAATAATGTGCCGTCAATTAACCCTCAAACGGTTCAGTGGGGGTCGAATCCAACCCAAGGGTGTGTCTTCACCCTCCCGTACTCTCCCCTCTCATTGCAAGAGATCGAGTTGACAAGGAACTCTACCATATAGACCTACTAGACCACCCTACTAGATATAGGAATAAGTAAATACGAGTGTCTTTGTTGAAAAACATTATTCATGATCACTAGTCATTATTACCATGTTTTTATTAACTCGCTTTCTTGTTTGTTTGTTTGTGTGTGTGCTTGTCCAGTACAAATCTTGCAATCGATTTTTAACTAACTTCCCGACTAGCTAGACATTTGAAACTTTTAGAATAGCCCAGAACACGATGACAATGCATTTTTTTAATACTTTTAGCCATCTTTAAGCAGAATTAAATTAATTTTCAGTTATTTCCAGTTAATTTTGTTTTGTAGGCTGGTGCAGCCATCTATTGGCCGGAACAGGAACGAAAAGTTAAATGCAAGTTAACTTCCAACTAACTTAATTTTCTTTCAAGTTGATGGGATATTTCATCATAAAAATTTTTAAAAAGTATTTATTAGTACATAGAATTGTCAAGTTTATATGATTCAACAGAAAATTTAAAAACGTGTTTTATAAAAAGTTCTTTTTATCTTGTAATTATTTTTATTTTAGATTTCTTAATTTTTTTATTTCAATTTTGAAGGCCAAAAATGTCAGTATATATTATTTTTAACATTTATGTGCTAAAAGTTGGTTTCACTAACTTCTAAAACTACGTAGACTAAATTACATATTAGACCTAATATATACAACACTCTATGTAAATGCCAGAGAAATTTTCTTTGTTTAGCAAAATTACAATTCGTTGATCATTTTTTTCGACAAAAAGGGTTTTATTTCATGTAAAATATTATCATTAAATGTTATTATACAACAAAAATGCTTATTGTGTGCTTATTTCTACCAAAAACCTCATCAAAAAAAGAGATCGGGTCGGATCCAACCTGACCGTATCATCTATTTCGTCTCATACCACTGTACCGTTCTAGAGTTAAGTCTTCAAAATGCTAGGTGTAACCATAGCGAGGAATTTTAATCTTCTAACTTTAGAAATAACTTAAATTGGGAACTTCGTTAATAGTTTCCTGGAATTTAACTCTCTAATCTGTGTTACGGAAAATCTACTGAAACACAAGAAAACACTATACATAAACAAAGGAATTGACAGGCCGTTCATGTGGTAAAAATATACGAGGGTCATTTTTTAAGTAAGAACCGTTTTGTAATGGAGTAAGAGAAACTTTAGTTATGAACGTAAATTGTATCACAAACTAAAAATATGAACATTTTTTCACTTTTCAACATAGTCGCCATTAACATTTAAACATCTGTCAAGCCGTGTCACCAGCTTTTGGATCTCCTCATCAAAGAATTCTCCACCTGACCGTTAAATCAGTTAGTAACAGTTTCTTTCAACATGTCATCATTTTCCAAGCGCTTTCCACCAAGAAATTTCTTAAATTTTGGAAACAGATAAGAGTCTGATGGTGCTAAGTCAGGGCTGTATGGTGGATGATCCAGTAATTCCCAATGAAAATTGTCCAGTTGCGTCTTTGTTCTAGCCGCAACGTGAGGCCGAGCTTTGTCGTGAAGCAGAACGACGCCACTAGAGAGCAGTCCCCGCCGTCGATTTTGACAATTTTCAATGGGAATTACTGGATCATCTACCATACATCCCTGACTTAGCACCATCAGACTCTCATCTGTTTCTAAAACTTAAGGAATTTCTTGGTTGAAAGCGCTTGGAAAATGATGACATGTTGAAAGAAACTGTTACTAACTGATTTAACGGTCAGGCGGAGAATTCTTTGATGATGGGATCCAAAAGCTGGTGACACGGCTTGACAAATGTTTAAATGTTAATGGTGACTATGTTGAAAAGTGAAAAAATGTTCATATTTTAGTTTGTGATACAATTTACGTTCATAACTAAAGTTTCTCTTACTCCATTACAAAACGGTTCTTCTTAAAAAATTTCCCTCGTAGAAGGTACGGCCATTAATTTCCAGGACTGATCTAATAACTCCAGAAAATATTGCATGAAATACATACCTATTTAATATGTTTCGAAGTAACTCCCACCTGCCGTAATGCACTTCTGTGCTCGGCTGTATAAATTTCGGAAACAACTTTTAAGGTCCTCTTTCGGGATGGTCTTTAATGTGGACATCACCGTTTTCTTGATGGCTTCGACATCCCCAAATCTTGTGCCCTTCAGCAAATCTTTCAGTTTGGAAGCAAGAAAAAGTCTGCCTGTGTTAAGTTCGGAGAGTATGGAGGATGCTGCATCTCCAAGACCTCATGCTAGGCCAATTTGCTGAAGGGAGCAAGATTTGAGGATGACGAAACCATCAAGAAATCGGTGACGTCCGCATTAAAGAACTTTTCGTGAGGAGACTTTAAAAGTTGTTTCCGAAACTTATACAGCGAAATACAGAAATGCATTAAGGCAGGTGGGAGTTACTTCGAAACATATTAAATGGGTATGTATTTCATGCAATATTTTCTGGAGTTATTAGATCAGTCCTGGAAATTAATGGCCACATCTTGCATCATGTAACCTAAAACTCTGAATCTGTTTGTAAGCACTGCTGAAAGGGTTCAAAGTTACGACATATTTATAAGAATATTGTGCACCTGTAATGAATTATCGAAATTATAGTATAAATCATGAATTTTAATAATCTATTTTCAGAAGCAATTTTAGTCCAGCATTTTTCTCTGATTATTTATCTTGATATTTGTTTAGATATTGGTTGGTATAATCAATTCGCCGACATCAAACTCTTAAAAGTAAGTGAAACAGCAGACTTCCCCTTTTTTTAAGATCGTTATGATAAACAGTCGTCGATGGTAACAGCAGTCGTCCATGATAAACAGTTAAAAAAACAACTTCAAGTCTAACATTTTTAAACTAAAATTTATTGCATAATAATAAACATGTGTAAAAGAGACATACACTGCAAGAGTTGACAGTAAAAACCAGAACGTTTACAATACACCAGATCAATCGTCATCGATCTTGAAAGGGAGTGCACCGATACAATTATAAGCACGATCTTAAATACTCGTTTCTGATAAATTTACATATACAGTAAAACCTCTTTTATCCGGATGAGATTTCTAGACTTTATTTTATTTAATGTTCACATTAGATAACATTTTTTAACTATGATAGCAAGAACGTAACTATAAGTATGCCAAATATTCGCTTTTTACTTTGATTCAATGCACAGTTCCTGCATAGATTGTACAATAAATTATGGTAATAAAATGCTTTTTGTTGAGTTTAAGAAAGCTTTACTAGAGTATCACAGGGTGCTGATGTGTATTGACTCACCAGCTATTTGCTCTACAAACGAAATGGCAAGCGAAGAATTGGTGCTAGTGGCTGCAGACGACCTTCTGCAAATGTTAGGGAACAATAAGTGGGTGCACAGATGTTGATATGGAGGGTGCCAGTGGGTGGTTAAAAGACAATGACGGTGCCTACGGCACTATGGCGGAAGAAATTGTAGCGGCATGCACATCTACAGCTGACAGTGAGGAACAGGGATGGCTCCAGTCCAGAGTTTTTTTTTTTTTGGGTGGGGGAAGGGGGGCAGCGTCGGCTCTTGGGGTTATATATATATATATATATATATATATATATATATATATATATATATATATATATATATAAGAAATAAGCATCGTCTCATTTTAAATTTAAACTCATTTAGTATTAGGTGTACGATTATATAATTTTAGGCTATGAAAAAAATACACCGGGCTTTTTTTTTTGGGAGGGGGCAATTTCCCCTACTGCCCCCCCCCCCTGGAGCCGCTATTGGTGAGGAAGAATATGACATGGACGAGGAGGGAGCTATCACACCGCCACAGCGGACGACACATGCAGATGCTGATCACCAGTTGACAAACATCATGGCGTTCTTGGAGCGTCAGCCCGACACCACTCCAGCTGAACTATTAATGATAAAGCGTTTGCGTGACCGTGCTTCATTTAAATGCCACATATGTTTGAAACAGAAGATACAGTGGACCAGTTCTTTGTTAAGAAATGATATGAAAAGTTATTTATATTTTCTTCCATGTTTTTATTAACTCGCTTTCTTGTTTGTGTGTTTGTCTAGTACAAATCTTGCAATCGATTTTTAACTAACTTACCGACTAGCTAGACATTTGAAACTTTTAGAATAGCTCAGAACACGATGACAATGCCTTTTTTTGATACTTTTAGCCATCTTTAAGCAGAATTGAATTAACTTTCAGTTACTTTCAGTTAATTTTGCTTTTTAGACTGGTGCAGCCATCTATCGTCCGGAACGGGAACGAAAAGTTAAACGCAAGTTAACTTCCAATTAACTTCATTTTCTTTCAAGTTGATGGGATAATTCATCAAATTTTTTTTAAAAAGTATTTATTAATACATAGAATTGTCAAGTTTATATGATTCAACAGAATATTTTAAAACATGGTATATAAAAAGTTCATTTTATCTTGTAATTATTTTAATGTCTTCGAAACAATACCATGTAATTTTGTTAGAAAATAAAGTTTTTTATCGTAATAAACGGCAAGTCTGCTTAGTTAAGGATTTTGTTTTGCTTATTACCCGGATTAACCGAATTTTCGATTATCCGGAATACCTATGGCCCCAGTTAGTTCTGATAAACGAGGTTCTACTGTACCTCTCGGTTAGCAGTCATACCACCAACCGTTACGGTTGCGATACATTGGCTGTGGTAGGAATTAACACATCGAATGAGTTGAATTACAAGCTTACACGTCATCGGCTTGTAATGACTTCGTTGCCTAAAAGATGATGATTATTTACAAAGATGTTGTATACGGAAGAAAAATAAGGTTGTTTAAGAAATTAAAAGTATAGTTTGCCAACAATATTTATAATTTTCTCAAACTATATTTTCCAATTTATAACGGAAGAAACAAAACACTCCAGATTCGCAAATATGGGGAAATTATCGAGCCACTCTTTATGACATAAAGACATTATGAAGGACTATTTACTATTTACATCGAGGAGTTATTGATGATCGTATTTAAGGTGGGGGAAGTTGCTGTACTGTTCCTCTAGGATAAAGTTTTCCAGTGTGTGTTTCACGGAATCCTGGATTCCGCCAAAAGATTTACGAGTTCAGCGAGACAGTCTGACGGACAAGCCATAATTTATCTTACCTTCATATTTTTGTTTTTATAATCAATATTATTTGTATCTTATGAAGAATGTTTAGGGATTTTTTTGGTTAATTCAATAAAATCAAAGTATAAAAACAATATTTATTTAATCCAATATCACATTAAATTTAGGGGAGGAAGGGGTATATTTATAATATATATATATATATATATATATATATATATATACCGGGTGGGCAGAAAGTCCTTAAAAACTTTAAAAATTCATAAAAACCAGAAAAATAACCAAAATAAAAAAAACGTTTGTAGGGTTAGCATCGCTAGGTCACGGGATTTTTTTAAAGACAGGAAAAAAACTCGAAAAACAGCCGACAGGTGGCGCTGAAGTACACAAGTCAAAAAAAGATACGAAAATAACGAAAAGAATGCTTCTAAATCGTTTATTACAGCAGTAGGTGTTCCACATGACCCCCATCACAGGGGATAATACATTGCAAGCGAGTCACACATCCAGCAACGGCAGAGTGCAGCAGGTCCGAATATATACATGACACCTCTCGGCGGATCGCATCTTTCAGTTCCAACAGATTGGACCGACCAGATAGATGATACATCCATTGACTTAAGTACGTCAGAGCCACCTGTCGGCTGTTTTTCAGATTTTTTTTCCTGTCTTAAAAAAAATTCCCGTGACCTAGCTATGCTAATCGTGCAAACGTTTTTTTTAATTTTGGTTATTTTTCCGGTTTTTATGAATTTTTAAAGTTTTTACGGACTTTTTGCCCACCCGGTATATATATTGCTCCGTCTCACCTTTTTATGCTGAGTAACTTCTGATTTTGCCCCTGGGCTTAGAATTATTCTAATTGGTTGACCCCCGATCACGTGGTATTTCTTCGAAGGGGGGGGGGGTCGAGATCACGGAAGTCTAAAAATAACTTTGCCGTGCATACGTTAAAGAGAACATTAGGTTATTTCGATTTTCGATTTCGTTTTTGAAAAAGGGCTGGGCTTCATTGAGGAAAAATTAAGATACGCGTTAGATATAGGACAATTAATATTAATGGGGCGTTATTATTACATATATATATATATATATATATATATATATATATATATATATATATATATATATATATATATATATATATATATATATATATATATGGTTTCGTGAACTTAGAAAAATATTCTGAGGGTTCTACGATGAAAAAAAGTTTGGTAAACACTGTTCTGGGAGATGAAGTATTTTTCCGGTACTTCAGTTTTTCTAAGTTTGTGATGGTTTAGCAAATTAGTTTCTGTATTCTGATGACGAAATTAAAAAACAAATAATAAAAACCAAGCACCAGATTGCACCTTTCAAGAACTGTGATATATTGATTGTTATAATACTGTTCATCCCAGTGGCCAATTCGAAACAGATACTTTCCATGATTAGCAAAGAATATCATGTAAATAGTATATCAGATAGGCTTCATAGAAAAATACTCCCTAAAATATAGACCCATAGTTATCCCCGTAGGGGTTGACCGTAAAATCCCTCGTAATTGCGGCTCTGCAACCAGTAAATATAAAAACCTTGTTAGCCAAAAGTGAACATATTAACATTACCCAACACCGAACAAAAAATATTAGCCAAAACTGAATAAAAAACCCTTATTACCCAAACTGAATATAAACATTATTACCCAAAACAGAATATATAAAAAATATTACTCAATGTTGAACGAAAAACCGTTAATACCCAGAACTGAATAAAAACATTATTACCCAACAAAGAACGTAAAAACATTATTGCTCAACACTGAATGTAAAACCATTTATGGTTTGGTTTAGTTTGGTTTAGAGCGCTACGATAATTTTTTGCTACACGAGGGCTAATTAGACCGGGACCTACGGCTTAAAGCCGATTCCAAACGGCTACAAACGTCCATGCCAAGAGTGGGATTCGAACCCACAGACTCTGGTATCGAAAGCCAATGCCCTAGCCATTCGTAAAACCATTTATACCCAGAACTGAATGTAAAATCATTAATACCCAAATCTGAATGTAAAGCCATTATTTTTCAAAAATGAACACCAAACTATTACTTCTCAAAACTGAATACAAAAACATTACCCAAAACTGTTTATTAAACTTTTGCTACCACACACAGAACACAATTATTATTACCTAACAGGCACAAAATTATTTCCACCTAATGAATATCAAATCATATTACCTAATGCCGAACACAAAACTTATCTCCCCAGTACCGGATACAAAACTAAACTATTTTCAACGTTGAATACAAGCACCATTTTTACCTAACACCGAATACCAAACCGTTATTACCAAATACTGAATACCAAAGCGTTTACTACCAACTATCGAATCATGGATACCCCTTTACCGTTTCATTACTAGAACACAATGTATCGAAAGTCTCACGTCTGCACGTCGATTATCTTTTTACCTTCGTACCTGCCTACGTGCGTCTAGCAAATTCCCCCCCCCCCCTTTTTGCTGTAAAACTGCCCACGGACGTAATTGTTCACATCCTTAAATATCAGTCCGAAACCCTAACACCATTTAGCATGTCAAGCCGGTTGATAAAGTCATCACTCTGTTCGCAAATGATTAAGAGAAGAGGAAAAAATGAAAAAAAAATTTTGCACGGCTGCAAGTTACACGGTAAACACCTCACGATAGAGCTCTGGAACCATTTCCCGCGGTGCGTCGAACATTAATCATTTTCCCTGAGCGCGAACTGCCCACCGCTCTGTGGGAGCACGTGACACGATGTGGAATACGTGAACGGGGCAAACGCACGAGAGCTGGTCTGATGCGGAATTATTACGTCGCGTAAGGAGCCCTAATTTTGAGCTCCGTAAAGAAAGGCGTTTGGTGGAAAAGGTAGCAGTTTCGCCCCAGTCGGTACTGCGAATAAAATACAAACTTCTATTTTAATTCTGATGCCAAACGCCTAAACGGTAATGTTTACCTCTTAAATCCCCAAACCCTCGTAGCTCCCGGTCTAATTAGCCCCCGTGTGGCAAAAAATGACCGTAGATCTCCAAACCAAACTAAACCAAACCCAAAATCCTGAGGCAGAATTAAGAAATCTGATGCCTAACACCCAGGTGGTAATGTTTAACCCTTAAATTCTGAAATCTTACTTTAAAGTTAAGAAATCTGATACCAATTGTCCAAACGGTAATGTCTGGCTCTTAAATTTCCAAATCTTGCCCCAGAATTAAGAAATCTGATGCTACTTGTCCAAACGGTAATGTCTAGCTCTTAAATTTCGAAATCTTGCCGCAGAATTAAGAAATCTGATGCCAAACACCCATACGTAATGTTCAGCCCTTAAATTCCGAAATCTTACTACAGAGAGATCTGATGCCAAACGCTCAATTAGCCAGCTGTCATGGATTTAGGTTCCATGGATGGTGTGCTCTATGCCTTTTCTACCATGTTTTTATTAACTCGCTTTCTTGTTTGTTTGTTTGTTTGTGTTGTGTTTGTCCAGTACAAATCTTGCAATCGATTTTTAACTAACTTCCCGACTAGCTAGACATTTGAAACTTTTAGAATAGTTCAGAACACGATGACAATGCATTCTTTTAATACTTTTAGCAATCTTTAAGCAGAATTGAATTCCTTTTCAGTTAATTTTGTTTTGTAGAATGGTGCAGCCATCTATCGGCCTGGACGGGAACGAAAAGTTAAACGCAAGTTAACTTCCAATTCTCGAGCTAAACGATTGATTACGCATTTGATATATCTTTATTACGCATTTGATCATTTTCTTTCAAGTTGATGGGATAATTCATCAAACAAATTTTAGAAAAGTATTTATTAATCCATAGAATGGTCAAGTTTATATGATTCAACAGAAAATTTAAAAACATGGTATATAAAAAGTTCTTTTTATCTTGCAATTATTATGACTTTCAAGCCATTAAGGGAACAAGGGGCCTTCAATATCGCTCCTCTTTAATTTTCAATATTTTACTCCATATACATCATGAGTATAATTAGTATTCTTTTCTACTACACTGAAGACAATTAGAATCTACAAATAAGTGTTTTGTGGAGGAATAAGACCTATTTATCAAAAATATTCTTCAAAAATGCTAGAATTTTTCAAAAAGCTCCATGCGTATTTATTTTCTTCTGATATCTTCCAAATTTTTCATAATTGTTAATTTAAGTGTTTGTCACAAAACTGTGCATAATATTTTTGAAATCCTAAATATTTTTCAAATTTATAGACCATAAAATAAAGTAAAAATATAAAAAAGCATAAAAAATAACAGGCAGAATAGTAAAAAATATTTAAGACTTTAGATTTATACAAAAAAAAAAATAAATGCACATTTATATTTATATACATATGGTAAACGTATAATAAAAAATGTAAGGATTTTAATTAATATAGAATGCGCATACGGCATTTTGAAAAACCTTAGCATTTTTGAAATTTTTTTGAAAAACAGGCATCATTCTACCAAAAATTCCTTATTTTGAATTTTTAGGGTTTTCAGTGTAGTAAAAAAGAAAATTGATTATTCTAATTTTGTATATCGAGTTAAAAATTGTAAATTGAAAAAATTCGAATTTGAAAGTCCCTTGTTCCCTTAAATATTTACAAAATATATCATTTAATGCTCTTGCTTCATTCCCTAGTGGATAAGGGGATTTTGTTCCAAAAATTCTATCTTAAACCATACGAGCAACTTACCTTTCCGTTGTGGGTAAGTTTGAATGCAATTCCCGCCTCCCTTTCTAGCGTATTGAGCAGTGATGCCCAGATGAAGAGCCAGTAACAAGAGCAAAATTTAATTTTATAGCTATTGGATACGTTAGAGATGTCGATCATTGCATCAGTAACTAGTCTCATGCTGTGTTTCTCGTTTTTCTGTTCTTCTCTCTATAGTCATCATAAGCTCTAGTTTACAAAGAAAACTTACTAACGTTCTGAAAATTTTCATAAATTGAACATTGATGGCAGGACTAAACTGAAGTCCAAATGAACTATCCCAAAATTGCGAGTGTAAAATGCTACAAAGGGAGCTTCCCTTCTTCCATAGGCACAAGTACATTTCATACATTTCGTAGTACATTTCATACATTTGATAGTTTGAAGGATATATCTAAAGACTCCAGGAAGATTAGTTTTTTGAGTAAAAAAACACGTTTAAACAAATTTACTGTCTTCCAGGAGTTTCATATTAGCAATTATTTTCAGTTTCGTTCAGGGATTTTTGAAATTTTAGAGAAAAAACAAAATCTTTTAAAATTTATTCGATTTTATAACTATATTAGCTGAATACCCGTGCTTCGCTACGGAGTACATTCAAATTAAACACAACGGTCAATGTATAAAATTAATGCCTATATATATATATATATATATATATATATATATATAATAAATACAATGATCAATGCATGAAATTGATGTAAAAAAAAAATAAAAATATATAGTTATAAAAATCATAATGGATATTTTTATAGACACAATAATGTAGAAGGAAATTTTCAAATTAAATCTAATAGAACATACTAAAGAATATAGCGCAGTTAATATAGTACAATTTGAGGAACATATCTTTTACTGTATGTTAATATTTTTTGGGTAATGTCCGATCGTCTGCCGCATTGGCAAGAAAAAATTTTTTTTTGTCTATTTCGTTGTTATGAACGTGACGCAAAATTAGTTCAAAGTATCACAAATAGAAAAGAAACCACCTAACCAGCATTTAATAAATTAAATTATAAAAATTAATCTTTAAAAATTCACCAAAAATCAGAAAGTGGAGGTAAAGATTCGAAAAAATTTCATTTTACAGGAATTTTTATGATCTTTCTCGTGATATAAATTTTATAACCCTCGGATTATTATTTTAAATGCAAACTTTAAAGAATGTTACAAAAACAGCTTAAAAGTTTAATTTAAAAAAATCTAAGACGAATTTTTCGAAAATCTTTCTTAGTGCACCCCTACACCATAAGAAGAATCGCCATGCAAAATTTCAGCCCTTTGGGTCCAGTGGTTTGGTCTGTGCATTATATGTCAGTCAGTCAGTCAGTTACGGAACTGTTTTATATATATAAAGAAACGCCTCTCGCTAAATACTGAACAGAATTTTTTTGTATGTTTCTAAATAAAGGCCTATAAATGATGATTATCTCGATCACCCATAACTGAAATGACTGCTTCATTTCTGAAATGAAGCAGTTTTACTTGTATATACGTACTTTATAAAACTTTATACGAACTAAATGACAATAAAGTCCTCTTCACATATAATCCGTCAGCGTCACTCGTATCGACATATTTTAACCAATCACAGGCCTTGACAATTTCGTTGCTAATCATTTGGAGGTTTGTAATTGGTTAAATATTTTTCAATACGAGTAACATTCACGGATTCTATGTGAACAGGCCTTAAATCATTTACAAGATTGGGTGCAAATTTTATTGCTATACTAAACTATATTCATGAATTGACATCACGTGGTAAAATTTAAGTTTATAATAACTATAAATAGACAAAATATACTCTTAGTGATTACATTGCATGCACCGCGTGTTTTAAAAAGTATATATATATATTTCAGGTAGTCTCTTCTAACGAAACTACCGCGGGTTATTAATGTAGGATTACTTATCGTTGCTTACCTCTTTTCTTTCTCTTTTTTTGACGCATTTTGGTACATTTTTTTTGTTTAACTATTTACTGCTTGTCCAAGTGATACAGACTGGGTTTGGCAAGTTGCCAAAATTATAACTCGCGACGGTCTTTGAATTTTTTCTTTCCGGAGGACCGTTATTGAGGAACGTAATCCTACGTTAAAACTTCTATAATCCTTTTGAAGAAATATTCATACGATTTAAGGTAAGATATTCATATGATTTAAGATATTCAAGACATTGATACGATTTAAATTTAGATCTAACAAATTGTGCAATATTTTGTGAGATCATAAGTCGTCTTTATTCCTTGAAAATGACTTAAAATTTCATAAAATATTGTGCACTTTTTTAGCACTTTTCTAAATTTAACATTTTTTTTCACGATAGATTTTCACAAATAAAAAAAATATTAATTCATATTCATCTTACGCTTATATAACTTGATTGTGAAATATATAAAAGTGAAATATTTCATTGAATATTCATTACTACATACCCATGATGAACACATTGTATAATAACATATAATTCTGTACTTAAAAAATATGATCGTGCATTTTTTACGTAGGATTACGTTCCTCCATAACGATCCTCCAGAAAGCAAAATTTCAGACGCTAAAACCGTCCGTCCGTACCTCTCAAGTAATAATTTTGGCAGCTCCAGACCGCCAAACCCAATCTGTATCGCTTGGACAAGCAGTAAACAGTTAAACAGAATAGTACCAAAAGACGTCAAAATTTTAAATATATACATACGTATATATATAGATACATGCATACATACAAAAGAGGTAAGCAACGATAAGTAATCCTACATTAATAACTCGCGGTAGTTTCGTTAGAAGAGACCACCTGATTTTTTAAAATTTTTTTTTAATACTTGCAGTGCTTGTATTACATTGAATGATTAAAAAAATTCCGTTCAAGATTTTACTTTAATGTTTTGAGGAATAGTTAAAGTGACTTTCAAATATATATATGACCAGAAACCGCGCATATCAGGTATTTTGTCGGATCTAAAACTAAAGTTTATTAAGATTTTTACACATGGTTGATTTTTGAGGATTAAAAAACAAAAAAAAAACCCAAATATATTATAGATTTTATCATGGTTCATTTTATTTTCACAGCCATCCAAATAACTTGCCCAAAATATAAAATATAAATACTGAATTGGCATTTTAAAATATACCACAGACCCACAAATACTGCATGTATTGTGAAAATTAAATATGTATTTCATGATTATGCGAGATTTACGTACACATTTCCCCCCAAAACTTTCATCACGTATTATCATAATTAAGGCTGGTGTGTTGTAGCCCTATTGGATTTGCTGAGTGTTACCCTATGGAGAAACTTTTTCCATTGACTGCCGATTTGAAGATTAAAAAAAAATTTCACTGCATAACAGAGAATTAAACATTTTACTACTGTGCGTGGATTGAAGAAAAGAGTTAATATCCAAACGCATTGTTAAAGCATGGGCTGTTGTTGAAGGGGAGAGATCACCTTAAAACCTTCAAAAAAGCTCAGTTTTTTATTATGATGTAATTTTGAAGAATGTAAGGAATCTTTAAAAGAAAATGAAGTTGATACTACAATTAGAACCGATTTTATGGCTAAATGTATAAAACTTATAGTACAGTAATTTATAAAAACTTTAAACTTTAAATGGCTTTTTCTAAAAACTGCTATTTTCAAACTTGTGCGCACTATTTCTTCAAAACTGATGGTCACAAATTGCTAAAATTTTGTATACATCTATATCTAGTATGTTTATACAATTTCTCTCTAAATTTAGGTAAGTAAACATCACTAATATTTTAACAGCAATTTTTTGTGAAAAATTTGTTTGATATTTCATGTACACACTCACATGTTTCACACACACTTGCCTGAAAAAATATTTTTAATGTGAAATATGGTAATTATTTTAGATGTAGATTAAAGTATAACCTATGGATATAATATATACAAATAATTTAATATTATAGTTATCATAGTTTAAAAAAAACGGCACGCAATGCATTTATTATTCATAAAACTTTCTTTTACAGAAAATAATTTCTAATTATCTCCAAAAAATTCTACTTTCGTTTTCTAATAGATAAAGCTTTGTACAATTCACTCTAAAATTGATTTAGTTTAATTACAAATTAACTGTTTGACAACACATTAAGCTTGGTAGAAAAATCAGTGCATTTTTGGTGAGTGTAAAGGTGATCTCCCCCCCCCCCTCCTTAAAGTAACGCAGGCGAGATTTTTGTTGCAATAAAAATTATTTTAGCGAGAGTTTACACTTCATCCGAATAATAATAATTTTCAACAGGATTTTCCCACGAAAATACAGACATTTTGTTAAAAATTCTTTTGTGAGAGTTTCGTTACTCTTGATCTGAATAATAACAATTTTAAATAGGATTTTCCCCCCCCCAAAAAAGACATTTTGTTAAAAATTCTTTTGTGAAAGTTTGGTTACACTTGATCCGAATAATTTTCAACAGGATTTTCACAAAAATATAAGGGCATTTTGCTAAAAAGTCTTTTTGTAAGAGTTTGATTTCACTTTAACTGAATAATAATAATTTTCAACAGGATTTTCACAAAAAACAGATATTTTGTTAAGAATTCTTTTTGTGAGAGTTTGGTTACACTTGATCTAAATAATAATTTTCAACAGGATTTTCACAAAAAAAATATTGTGTTAAAAATTCTTTTCGTGAAAGTTTGGTTACACTTGATCCGAATAATTTTCAACAGGATTTTCACAAAAATATAAGGGCATTTTGTTAAAAAGTCTTTTTGTAAGAGTTTGATTTCACTTTAACTGAATAATAATAATTTTCAACAGGATTTTCACAAAAAACAGATATTTTGTTAAGAATTCTTTTTGTGAGAGTTTGGTTACACTTGATCTGAATAATAATTTTCAACAGGATTTTCACAAAAAAAAACATTGTTAAAAATTCTTTTTGTGAAAGTTTGGTTACACTTGATCCGAATAATTTTCAACAGGATATTCACAAAAAATAAGGAAATTTTGTTAAATCTTTTTTTAAGAGTTTGATCACACTTTAACCGAATAATAATAATTTTCAACATAAAACAGATTTTTCAGATAAAAAACACGGACATTTTGTATAATATTTAGTCAAAACACATTTTAAAAAAGAAACAAAAACAAAAACTTTTACAGTCGGGAACAACGGCAATATCTGTACAAAATGCAGAGCCAGAAACTGATCTGTATGAAACGGCCAGTCCTCAAGGTGTTAAAGCGAGTAATTTGTTATAAAAAATGTTAAAATTAGCCAAAGCATAAAATTTATTGCCCAAGCACGTGGTTGTATTTAGCTGGTACGAGAGTCTATACCTAGCTATTATCCTCCCACACAAAATCTTTCAAAACACACAGCTGATCTCTTTGGATCCAAGTTATCAAACCCTCTCTATGAACTCTTCTTTAAATTTATAACCAAAACGTGATACTCCTGCTGTGTTCTTCAGCCATTTAACCTCTTTTTTGTAATTTATGTACTGATCTGCGCCACTTTGGGTACTTTAATGAAAAAAGGATTGCCGGTTATGAAGCTTCCTTTGACAATGCATATGCGTAAACACTGTAAATCACAACCCTGCTTTATTTCTCTCCTTTCATAGATGCCAGTGCAAACATCTCTTTGATGAAACGAGGCTATTAAATCCCTCCTCTTTCATTCATACTTCGAACGGCAGGGAGGGTAACCTATATGGTACTTCATTCAGTGTGGATAAAAATCTGTGTTATAGGCAATACGCATAGGGGAGGAAATGCTTTTTTCTAGACAATGTCTGTGCAGTTTTATGTGCATTAACAGCAATGGAATTATTAATTTCTTTTGAAAAAACAGACAAACCATAGATTCTAACAGGTCTAGATTCGAATTACTGGGACAAAGGACGTTCAATCTTAAATTTTTTTATTCTAAATTTTTAAGTCTACTTGTAGAATGAGAAAATTAATATTGTTTATTTATTGCATTGAAGACCCTTAGAATACAAAATAAAGATTTTTCGGCAGAATAATGGCTGTCTTTCAAATTTCTTTAAAAAAAATTGTAACATTATTCAAAACGCTCCATGCGACTTCTAAATCATTTAAAAACCTAATTTTTTTTAAATATAAGTTTACCATATGTATATAAACATAAATGTGCATTGATTTTTTTTCTTGAATTAATATGAAGTCTTAAATACTGCAATTTCGCACGTAAGCGCCGTGGCGCATACGTGAAAAAAAGTTCAAAAATTGTTTGGTACGGTGCTTACGCCGGTGCGGCATTTACGGCGATTTTGGATTTTAAAATCTTTTTAGCTTGCGCTTTTCTTCTGAAATTGATCCTCACTCATTACTTGAACGGGCGTTTATCACTGCGCATGCGCTAAGTACTTGACTATTTTTGGGAGAGCATGAGGACGATGTCATACACACTTTGGCTACCACGGACGTTCATTGCTGTCGTTCTGTCTTTCTTCGAAAATAGGTTTTTTCTCTTACTGTGAAATTATTTGACAATATGACTCCAAAACGCAGAAACAAAAGCAACTGCTAATTTTAAGTTGAATGTAATTACCAAAGCAGAAGAAATCGGAAATAGAGCAGCTGGCAGAGAGTTCAGTATTGATGAACGTTATGTTCAGCGATAGCGCTCCGAAAAAAAGATCTACTAAACATGCCGAAAAGTAAGAGAGCACGCAGAAGGGGGAAAGCTGATTGGCCTCAACTGGAAACTAACCTTGAGAAGGGAATTTCATCCCAGAGAAGTTAGGGCATTCTAATATCAACATAAAAGATACGTTTACAAACCAGTGTTATGGCGGCGAACATGGAAATAGACGATTTCAAAGCTGGATCCAGCTGGTACTACCGATTTATGAAACAAAAACCTCTCCGTTCGGGACCGCACGACCGTGAGGAAAAAATTGCCTGTTTATTGGAAGGTAAAGAGATTTTCTTTCCTCAAGTTTTATAAGGGACCAATTAAAGGACCGATCAGGTGATCAACATGGACGAGGTGCCTTTGACTTTCGACTGTCCTCCAAGCAGGACTGTCAACAAGGTTGACGAAACTACAGGGAGTATTGTTACTACCGGTCACGAGAAAGTGTCATTTACTCGTGTCTTGTATTGCACAGAAAGCGGCGGAAAACTGAAACCTCTATTGGATTTTAAAAGAAAAACTCTCTCCAAAGGAGAATTTCCTAATGACGTTGTGATCCTCGCGAACGAGAAAGGATGAACGAAGTAATGCAAGATTGGTTGAATGAAGTCTGGCGAAAAAGGAGAGGGACTTTTTTCAATCAAAAAGGGCTACTCATAAAGGACTCGATGAAAGCCCACTTGTCAGAGCTTGTTAAAGTTTTCGCAAAAACTGTGTCTGCAAATTTAGCGATAATTCCTGGAGGTTTGACAAAATTAATTCAACTACTTGATTTGGCTATAAACAAAGCAATCAAATGCCGAATGCGAAGTCTGTGGGAATCGTGGATGATTGAAGGTCTGCATTCCTACACAAAACGCGGAACTATGCGACAGCGCCCCCCAGCGGCAAGTTTGCGTTTCCGGTCATACATTCCTATATGATTCTGTTTTGTTTTTGAGTTTTCTACCTCCCCTAAAAGTTTGTACATGGAGTTTTGAATCACCCTGTATATATAAAACAAATACCACTTCCACACCCACTGGACTGATCACTGTATTTACAGAACAGTAAGTCATAGGAAGTTGAAATTTTGCATAGTGGTTCCTCTAAGTTCCTCTTACGTGCTCGCTAAGAAATCTTTTTCAAAAATCCAAGTTTTAAGGGGGCTAATAGGGGTTTAATCCCCCCATAAAACACACTGTATCTCTCGAATTATAAGGCATAGGAAGCTAAAATTTGGCGTAGTGGTCCCTATTAGACCTTAGGTGATGTCTAAGAAAGCTTCTTAAAAATTGAAAAAAAAATCAATCTCTAAGGGTGTTAAAATAGGGGCTTAAACACTGAAATTAATAATTTATATATATATATATATATATATATATATATATATATATATATATATATATATATAACCAATATTTAACGTCGGATCACTGCCATTAAATTATAGGGTGAACTTCTGAGGTATGATAACTCTTTACTACTGTAGTTAATTGAAATTAAATTAATCAAATTTCATAAATAATTTATGGTACCAATGTATTCCGTCACGAAGCTTGGATATTCGGGTTGTTGTAGCCATATTAATTTATTATAAAGTTTAATTTAAATCTTTAAGATTCTAACCTAGTATAAATTACGAAATAGGATAATTTATAATATGTGTAGTGGATACTCTTGGGGCCCAATTCATTATGTCCACCTGACAATTTTAAGCCAAGACGTCACGCTGTGTCTGATAAAGGGTGAGGTTAGTGTATAAATAGATTGTAAAGAAAGTCACAATCAAATGGTATGAAGAGTCACAAAACGTAATAATAATTTAACACTTTGGAGAATAACACCTGGCCCATAGGCGTAGCGTCGAGGGGCAGGGGGGGGGGAAACGTGTCCCCCCCCAACTTAACTTGAAATAAAATAAAACTTTAATAGAAGTTCAATTAAAATCAGAAAAATGTAGAAAACTTTTAAGAAAGTTGGTTTTTCTCCTTCTTTTTCAAACTGTGAAACTGAAGATTCCGATTACAGATTTTAGCCTTAACATAGTTTTTAACAATGATATGATCCATAACAAAAATTTCGATGCTATGTTTTTTTTTCATTTTATTTTATATTATATTTTTTATCATTGTATAACTTATGAATATTACTCAAACAACAATTCTATTGTTATTCAATTTAAAAAAATCATATTTCGTATTTTAAGGACCGTCCGGCAGTCAGTGCACTGAGGAGGGCCCTAACTGAATTCAATTCGTGCCCCCCCCCCCCCCCAAAAAAAAAAAAAAAGTTCGAAGCACGCTACGCCTATGACCTGGCCTGTCTACTTTAAGGACAAATGCTGTATCTAATGCTGTGCAAATTTTACATCACATTCTTTGTATTCTGTTGGTCTGCTGAGCAGTATTTCGTAATTCATTTTTATGCTTACATAAAATATGCATTTCAACATCAATCACAGCATGATAAAGCTTTCTTTGGAGCTAATTTCAACCAAAAAGGATTAATAATCAGAGTCTCATACAGTTGGTAAAATACGAGACTGCCTGACATTACTCAAGGAAACGTTTTCATCTCCACTAGGGCAGAAAAATGACGTGTGACTAGCTTTGAAGTCAAATAGAGTCGTAAAACTTACAAGAAAGTAACGTAGAATGACTTTTGGCCTACCTTTTTTACGGACAAATGCTGTAATTTTACATTTCTTTGCATTCTGTTGATTTACTTGGCAGTATTTTGTAATTTAGTTTTAAGCTTCCATGAAACACTTTTTATTCAACATCATCACGACAAAGGATTAGTAATCGGAGTCTCAGACTGTTCGTAAAATACGAGGCAGCCTGACATTACCTAAAGAAATACGTTTTTATCTCCCCTGGGGCACAAAAGTGACATGTGAACAGCTTTTAAATCAAATAGCAATAAAAGTCGTAACACTTATTTATAATTTAAAGCATCGGAGAATAACTTTAGGTCTATCTGTTTTACGGACAAAATCTATAATTTTACATCCCATTCTTTGCATTCTGTTAGTTTCCCCAGCCGTATTTTGCAATTTAGTTTTATACTTACATAAAACATGCATTTCAACATCCGTCACGGCATGAAAACGCCTCATTTGGAACTAATTTCAAGCAAAAAGGATTAGCAATCGGAGATTTCTCAAAAATTATCATAAAATATGAGACAGCCCTAAAGAAAAACCTTTTTATTTCCACTGAGGCAGAAAAGTCATGTGTCAGACATATCAAATTTTATTCTAGAGTCCCCTCCGAACAAAAAAAACCATTAAAATCATCTTCAAACTTTCCAGAAAATACTCATTTATGAGATTTCTTGCTCGAATAATCGTTTGGTACTAATGGACGATAAAAACCAGCCGCTCCACCCCCCACGGGAGCGGGAAAGGGAGGCTCCGATTGTTCGGACGCCAGCGATTGAAGCCGAATTCGGTAGGTTTTTAATGAGACGAGGATGCACTTGATAGGTACGATAAAATATTGTATGAATTATACGCTCGCCAGTTTTAATCTACGCCTAAAAGAGGTTAAGCCTTTCAGATACGACACAGGAAATGGGTAGTCAAAGCGCTAATGTAATCTGTCTTTATATGGGCTTTTTTGGACGAATTTGAACTAGTTTTGCTTAGAGGGAATTTCTTCATGTAAAACTGTATAATTCGTTGTTTTACTGATGTAATTGGGGGGGGGGATTTATAAAGGGAAGATCAATGCAAAGATTATTTCTGCCATTTCGATACCCTTTGAAAATTTGCTTAAAGTTGCAAATTTGGACCAATATTCCACATTGGCACAATTTGAAGTGATCGCTAAGGTTGGCGACACTTTCAAAAGTTGCCAAATTATAATTAAAGTTTTGTAAATTATTGTTTTCGTTTTTAAGTGAGAAGAGGATGTACTTGATAGGTACGATAAAATATTGTATGAATTTTACGCTCGCCAGGTTTAATCTAGGCCCTAAAAGAGGTCACAGAAGAGGTCGTAAGCCTTTCAGACACAACACAGGAAGTGGGTAGTCAAAGCGCTATTTTAATCTGTATTTATAAGAGTTTTTTTTGAATGAATTTGGTCTAGTTTTGCTTAGAGGGAATATATTCATATAAAACTGTATAATTCGTTGGTTTACTGATGTAATTGGGGGGAAAATTTTATAAAGAGGAGGTCAATGTAAAGAATGTTTCTGCCATTTCGATAGCCTTTGAAAATTTGTGTAGAGTTGCATATTATCGCCAATTATGGTCCCCATTGGCACAATTTGAAGTAATCGCCAAGGTTGACATGTCTAAAGTTGCCAAATTGTATTTAAAGTTTTGCAAATTATTTTTTATCAGAAAAAAGAGTTGAATTATTTTTGTAAATAAAGTTTTGTAAATTATTTTTATTGTTTTTAATGAGACGAGGATGCATTACAAATGAGTAAAATAAAATATTGCATGAATTATACGCTTTCCGAATTAAGATTCCCTAAAATAGGTTAAGGCTTTGACACGACACAGGAAATGGGTAGTCAAAGCGATATTTTAATCTGTCTTTAACAAATTCATCCAAAAAATACCTTATATAGTTTTTCTTAAAGGGAATTTCTTTATATAAAACTGTATAATTCATTGTTTTACTGATGTAATTAACGGGAAAATTTTTTAAAGAGGTGATCAATGCAAAGAATGTTTCTGCCATTTCAATACCCTTTCAACATTTGTGTAGAGTTGCAAATTATCGCCAATTATGGTCCGTATTGGCAAATTTTAAAGTAATCGCCAAGGTTGGCGATGCTGTCAAAAGTTGTCAAATTGTATTTAAAGTTTTGTAAATAATTTTTATCAGAAATATGAGTTGAATTATTTTTGTAAATAAAATTTTGTAAATTATTTTTATTGTTTTCAATGAGACGAGGTTGAATTAAAAATAAGTAATAAAATATTGTATGAATTATACGCTGGAGGGATTTAATCTACTCCTTAAAGGAGGTTAAGCCTTTCAGACACGACAGAGGAAATAGGTAGTCAAAGCGCTATTTTAATCTGTCTTTATATGGGCTTTTTTGGATGAATTTGTTCTCGTTTTGCACAGAGAGAATATATTCATATAAAATCATATAATTCGTTTTTTTACTGATGAACATTTGCAATTGTTGAGAAAAAATGATAGAAACTATCAATGCAAAGAATGTTTCAGCATTTTCAACTCGAGTACCTTTTGAAATTGTGTTAAGTTGCAAATTATCGCCAATGGTCCCCGTTAGTATGATTTTGAGTGATCGCCAAGTTGAGGTTGGCGGGACTGTTACCACATTGTTGTAAGAGAAGTTTTGGAAATTATTTTTTATCTCAAATATAATAGACCGACCGATAAATAAGTTATTAAAAAGGACCTTAAAGAGTATAATACTAACTTTACTCGATAAAATATTGTATGAAATAAAAGCTCTCTGGATTTTATCTACGTCCTGAAAGAGGTTAATGCTACTGTGTACTATCCCTATTGGATTCGCTCACCTCAGTGTTAACCTATGGAGAAAATGTGTGTACTTTTTACAGCTACATAAATGCTGATAATCCAATAAAAATGGTATTTCCAGATAGCCTGAATTTTTCTGCACATTGCAACAGGATTCACTTTATAAATTTCGTACACAAAATGAATTTCTTTGCGTTTAAAACACACTGTACCAGATCTTTTCCCCAAATAATTTAAAGTTTAAAATATTATGTGCATTAAAAAAAAACACGAAAAATACCCCAAGATTAAAAATTTCGTTCTCTATTACGGAGTACAAATAAAAAAAAATTCAGGTAGTCTCTTCTAACGAAACTACCGCGGGTTATTAACGTAGGATTATTTATCATTGCTTACCTCTTTTGTATGTATGTGCTATATATATATATATATATATATATATATATATATAAACGTACGTATTTATATATATAGCATATATGTATGTCAAAATTTTGAAGCATTTTGGTAGTTTTCTGTTTAACTGTTTACTGCTTGCCCAAGCGATACAGACTGGGTTTGGCACGCTGCCAAAATTATAACTTGAACGGTTTTAGCGTCTGAAATTTTGCTTTCCGGAGGACCGTTATGGAGAAACGTAATCCTACGTTAGAAAATCTTTCAGTCCAAGTCGGCAATCCTTGGACACATTTTCTCCATAGGTTAACACTGACGTGAGCGAATCCAATAAGGTTCATACACAGCAGCCTTAATCCTTTAAGATACGACAGAGGAAATTGGAAGTCAAAGCGCTACTTAAATTTATCTCTATATGGCTTTTTGGCCGAATTTATTCTGGAGCTTTGTTTAGAGGGGATTCATTCATATAAAATCAGTTAATAAAGGGAGTTAACGCAGAGAGACTATTCGTTGTTTAACTGAAGAACATTTGTAATTGGTGGGGAAAATTGTAAAGAGTAGATCAGTGCAAAAAATGCTTTGGACCATTTAGATTGCAGAACTCTCTCAAAATTTGCCTAAAGTTGCAAATTATTAGCAATGGTCCACGTTGGCACGAATTTAAGTAACTACCAAATTGACGTTGGAGAGACTGTCATAGCGCATATAGATTGGTGCAGAGTTCTCTGCCTGCAGACCCCCCGACTCCTGTCATCACATTAGTCACGGTAACATTAGACACGGTATTTAGAACCACCCCCATTCCCGTCTCCAAGGTTTCTTTGATCTGGTGTCTCCCCCGACCCCGCTCGACACCATTTGACCCGCTGACCCCCCGCCCTTTCTTTGATGGACCGCCAGAGGAGGCGATCCACGCATAGTACAGAGTACAGAGTGAACATAAATCACTGGATTCCCCAAGGCACAGGCAGAGAACTCTGCACCAATGTATATGCACCATCAAAAGTTGGCAAATTGTATTTAAAGTTTTGCAAATTATTTTTATCCCGAATAGAATAGAAAGATAAATAAGTTATTAAAATAGGACATTAAAAAGTACCTTACTAACTTTACTCGGTAAAAAATTGTATGAATTGTACGCTGTCTGGATTTAATCTACGCCCTAAAAGAGGTTAAGCCTTTCAGACACGACACAGAAGATGGGTAGTAAAAGCACTATTTTAATCTCTTTATATGGCTTTTTTGGATGAATTTATTCTAGAGTTTCGTTTAAAGGGGATTCATTCATATAAAATCAGTTAATAAATGAAGTTAACAGAGAAAGACTATTCATTGCTTAACTCGCATACATTTGTAATTGGTCGGAAAAATTTATAAAGATAAGATCAATGAAAAGAATGTTTCTGCCTTTTCGACTCCAAGAACTTACTCTATGAAAATGTGGGTAAAGTTGCAAATTATCGCCAATAGCCAACCATGGTACTATTTTAATGATCGCTAAGTGGATGTTGAAGTGATTTTTAAGAGACTATCTAAAGTTGCAAAACTGTCGTATTTAAAGTTTTCTAAATAATTTTTATCTCGAACAGATTAGAACTATAAGTTATTAAAAATGATCATTGAAATGTATACATGTTGTGAAACTAACACACCCTTTAGAACTGTTACCAACTGAGATACGTTTGAGAGTCTACTTATTTCGGGAATTCGACACTTGAAAATCGCAAAGCGTATGCAAAACCACTGAAGCATCTGAAGCTTACCCCAATCAGGGCAAAACCACTTGGATTTTTTAAAACAATATCTTTAACTTAACACCACTTAGACACATATATACAAAATTCTGAATAGTACAATATACATTAAAAACTTTTTTACTTACAAAAGTGGGAACTTACGATCTTTTGGCAAGTGACAGAACAAAATTGTAAATATTAATCTATATATCTAAAACAGTTCCGTAACTGACCGACTGACAGATAGCGCACAGACCAAACCGCTGGAGCTAAAGGGTTGAAATTTTGCATGGCGATTCTCTTATAGTGTAGGGGTGCACTAAGAAAGATTTTTGAAAAATTCTTCTTAGATTTTTTAAAATTAAATTTTTAAGGTGTTTTTGTAACTTTTTAAAGTTTGCGTTTAAAATAATAATTTGAGGGTTATAAAATTTATATCACGAGAAAGATGATAAAAATTCCTTTAAAATGAAATCTTTTCGGATATTGACCTCCATTTTCTGATTTTGGGGGAATTTTTAAAGATAAATTTTTAGAATTTAGTTATTAAATGCTGATCACGTGGTTTCTTTTCATTTTGTGATATTTTAAATTCATTTTGCGTAACGTGCATAACAACGAAATAAATTGACAAAAAAATTTTTTTTTTCTAATCCGGCAGACGATTGGACATTATCCAAAAAATATTAAAATACAGTAAAAGAAATGTTACTCAAACTGTACTATATTAACTGTACTATATCCTATAGTATGTTCTATTAGATTTAATTTCAATATTTTCTTCTAGATTATTTTGTCTATAAAAATAGACGTTACGATTTTTTTATAAATATTTTTTTGGGGCATGAATTGCATACATTGACCGTTGTATTTAATTTGAATGTACTCCGTAGCGAAGCACGGGTATTCAGCTAGTGGAAATATAAAGTCAGTTTCTTCTAATTAACAATAGACGGAAAAAACTTTTTGGCACTAAGGTTCTATTGTTTCCACTTTGACAAATCTGCGTTCCTGTCTTTTTCAAGAGTTCACCAAAATTTAAGATAAATCATTTAATGATATGACGACGTTTAATACAATAAGAAAAAATAATCTAATAAAACTTTTTGTACGTATTTATAATCTCTATCTGAAATTCATTTTATACTTATTAAAATTGTTGTGACGTGTCACTTCTCTCTAGACTATGCACTGGATTTGCCAGATAAAGCATGCCGTAAGTTTCTGAAAATTCCCCAAACTTATGCCATGGCAGTAATCTGCAGTCTAGCCACATGGGATTTTTATATCGGGTAACCGGATTCACAATATCCAGGGAAATGTCCAGACAGTTGCAATAGCTATTAATTGTGATGACGTATCTACAAAAGCGAGATCCACTCAAATTTATTGCTGCAAATGTTCTAATATAGAACTCGAACAGTCCGTTAAAAAAGTTTGGATATTCGTCAAAGTTTATCGCTCTGAAAATTTGCCACCGAAACTCGGCCTGTGTGTATTTGAAGTGATATCAGCTGTTTTCATAATCCACAGCTTGAAATGATGTTCTTTTCTTTCTATCTAAATGGATTTTGCGCCAAAGATATGGAAAAAAACTCAATTTTTAGTAACAAACAACAGCTTTGATCTTTTTTTTTCATATCATTGTGGATTTAAACTCTAAATCCAGCTGAGATTCTTGGAGAAAGTCACTAAATATAGAAAAGTTGTTAAAAGTTTCATGCCCCACAGTTACTACTAAATAAATGTTAAAAGCGGCGTTTTTCTATTTTTTCCATGCTTTTATTAACTCGTTTTCTTGTTTGTTTGTGTGTTTGTCTAGTACAAACCTTGCAATCAATTTTTAACTAACTTCCCGACTAGCTAGACATTTGAAACTTTTAGAATAGCTCAGAACACGATGACAATGCATTTTGTGATACTTTTAGCCATCTTTAAGCAGAATTGAATTAAATTTCAGTTATTCCTATTGAAAAAGGAAATTTGATAACATTTTGCCGGCGTCTTAGTTCTGCAGAAATAAAATTTTAGTATCACTCTTTTTCAACCCGATAAGCAAATAAAGGTATTGCTATCGTGTGTTCTCAGTTCTGCAATAATAAATTTTAAGCATCACTTTTTCCAACTGGAGAAGCAAATGTATTATTTTCGTGTGCATCTCTATCCTGCAACGAAATAATTTTATTATCACTCTCTCCAACTGTAGAAGCAAATGTATTATTTTCGTGTGCATCTCTATCCTGCATCGAAATAATTTTATTATCACTCTCTCCAACTGCAGAAGCAATTGTATTATTTTCGTGTGCATCTCTATCCTGCAACGAAATAATTTTATTATTACTCTCTCCAACTGGAGAAGCAAATGTATTATTTTCGTGTGCATCTCTATCCTGCAACGAAATAATTTTATTATCACTCTCTCCAACTGCAGAAGCAATTGTATTATTTTCGTGTGCATCTCTATCCTGCAGCGAAATAATTTTATTATCACTCTCTCCAACTGGAGAAGCAAATGTATTATTTTCGTGTGCATCTCTATCCTGCAACGAAATAATTTTATTATCACTCTCTCCAACTGTAGAAGCAAATGTATTATTTTCGTGTGCATCTCTATCCTGCAACGAAATAATTTTATTATCACTCTCTCCAACTGCAGAAGCAATTGTATTATTTTCGTGTGCATCTCTATCCTGCAACGAAATAATTTTATTATCACTCTCTCCAACTGGAGAAGCAAATGTATTATTTTCGTGTGCATCTCTATCCTGCAACGAAATAATTTTATTATTACTCTCTCCAACTGGAGAAGCAAATGTATTATTTTCGTGTGCATCTCTATCCTGCAACGAAATAATTTTATTATCACTCTCTCCAACTGTAGAAGCAAATAATGTACCGTAAGATGGTGTTACTTTGTGACGGATTTTAAGATTTTTCTTGTGCCAGCCGATCAGTTTTAAATGGCAACCCAAAACGAACAATTGAAAAACATTGGTACATCCTTTCCTTACGTAGCAATGTATTGCTCTAACCCGAATCTTTAATTTCCATAGAGAAATTAAAGTTAATATATGTCACAATGTTGCCTCGCCGAGTGGGGCTACTTTGTGACCTCTGTATTTTCACCTTGAAATCCAAGAGGAAAAATTACTTGACACAAAGTTAGACAATAAAACTCTTATCAAAAGGTTGATACACAATTGCATATACCTATTACAAATATTGGATAGCTTTATCTATATCTTTGACATAAAAGAAACCTCGGGTGCCCAGGGCAGCCATCAGTTCTTTGAGAAGATGAGGAAAATTGTCTTTCGGCTCATTCTGCTCCTTCAGATAATTTTTTCCAGATGGTCAACACTTCTTTCTCTACAGTGGGATTTTAGAGGACGGAAAAATGCAACATCGAGCTACTGGAGGAGGTGGGTCTACTTTGTGGGTTATTTTGTGACAGTGTCAATGTGTCACAAAGTAACCCCGTCACCTTTCGATATTTATGTTATGTTCTCATATCTCTCGGAAATATCACTACATAAAAGTTATACTGCTCCACAATCTAACCAACATATTGACAATAAAAAATAATTACCTGCCGTATTTGGTTTAATAAGGTGTTAGCCTTCAGCACACAAAGTTTCCGAAATTTGAGTCAATAGCTTGACAACAGATTTGAACAATACACTGGCCAGTGAAGATAAATGGCGCGTAGAAGCCTTCGGACACCAGTCACTAGGTGTCTCTGTATGTCGGACTTGACGCTATTCTTTTCCTTCCCAGTATCACGTGCGCGGCGCAAGATCCGAAATACGAAAAAAATACTATGTGTCATAAAGTTACCCCTGCAGTCACAAAGTAGCCCCATCTTATGATATATTTTGTACGCCTCTTCGTTTTGCAACAATACGTTTTTAGTATCACTTTTTTCAACCCGAGAAGTAAGTAAATGTATATTTCTTAAGCTTCTCTGTACTGCAACAAAAAATATATTTTTAGTATTTCTCCTTTCAAACCGAGAAGCAAATAAAGGTATTGTTTTCGTATGTATGTCAGTTCTGCCACAATAAATCAATTTTTCGTATCACTCTTTTCAACCCGAAAAGCAAAATAAAGGTATTTCCATTTGCATCTCAGTTCTGTAATAATAAACTTTTAGTATCACTCTTTAAAGCCTTAGCAGAGATAAAAGTATTGCTTTCATTTGCATCTTTGTTCTGAAATAACTCTTTTTTTTATATATTTTTTCAATCTGAGAAGCAACTAAGGAACAATAAAATTCCAAAATATGACCCAAATTTGTAATAAAAGGTTGTTGATCCCTTGATACAAGAAATTTAGTTTCTGATACAGTCCAATTATGCAAAGCTCAGTCATTCGGTCATAGAGGATTTTTTAACGTAGGATTACGTTCCTCCATAACGATCCTCTGGAAAGCAAAATTTCAGACGCTAAAACCGTCCGTCGTCGCGAGTTATAATTTTGGAAGCGCGCCAAACCCAGTCTGTATCTCTTGGGGAAACAGTTAAACAGAAAAGTACCAAAATGCGTCAAAATTTTGACACACACACACACACACACACACACACACACACACACACACACACACACACACACACACATATATATATATATATATATATATATATATATATATATATATATATATATATATATATATATATATATATATACGTACATACATATATACATACATACAAAAGAGGTAAACAACGATAAGTAACCTGAAATTTTTTTTTAGTATCCCTCGCTTTTCTTTATGGAATTAGCCCTACGGTGAAAATGAAAATCGAAAAGCTTGAATCAAAGTTGAATGAAAGTTTTCGATCCCTAGATTTCAAAAACTTTATACTTTTAGTTGATTTGTTTGATCCCCCTATAGAAAGTAAGAAATTAATTTTGTTTGCATTTAGTTTCCAGTGTCGCAAAAAGTAATGCTGCTGTTAGACATACAGTATTTTAGAAACAAATTTATTTAGGTCACTTTCAGTTTTACTAACTCGAATAGAAGGTGATTAAAAAATTTGATCAGTTGGTTGGTCATAAAGTTTTTTTTAAGTGTCACTCGCTGTTCTTTATGCAATTGCTTACAGCAAAAAATGAAAATCGAAAATTTAAATAAAAGATTTATTAAATAAGTTTCTGTCCACTAGTTTTTAAAAACTTTATGCCGTTAGTAGATTTGCACGATTCCCTTACATAAAGTAAACATGTAAACTTATTTTCATTTTTTTTCCCGTGTCTCAAAAAAGTAATGTTGTTTTACACCCATTTCTTAAGAAATAAGCTTATTTAGGTCACTTCCCATTTTTTAAACCCGAGTAGAACGAACAAAAAATGTGACATGTCACAAAATTTGACTACAGGAAAAAAAAAGTAATTTGTAACCCCTAGATACTAAAAATGCATGCCATTATAAGGAATCGTTTTATTTCTCCACATAAAAAGACTGGAAAGAAATCTATTTCGAGTTCTATCGCAATGGCGATATTTACCCATTACAATGCGATACAACGAAGAAGTCAAGTGGAAAATTAATGAAAGAAAATGCTCATTTAGCCATCATCCATTGTATTTAAATTTCTGCCATATCTGTGAAATGTCTCCACAAACGTGTCATGAATAACTCCCGAAAACGAGTTGTGACGTTATAAATGTTCATGAATGACGCATAGTGACATTTATCTGCTTTATCTTAAATGACACGTGAGCTATATCCATAAACTCTTATTCATGCTATTTACTAGTAAATTCTTATGAAAGTTTGATATTCATAAACAAATGAAATCACACGTGGGAAGTCTGAATCTTTCGAAAGGACGAAGCACGTCCTATTCTCCATTTTGTGTCTTTTCAAATTGTCTTTATTATTGAGCTTTATTTTAAACGTTCTGAAAGCAGCGTGATACTTTCTCAGTTTAAATTGCCCCTGACAAAGAAAATTTTCATATAAAAATTTTGCTAAGCAATAAATCTCGAACAAAGTTTTTTGTATAGTTTTAACTATGTGCCAAGGTGTTATTAAATTCATTGTTACCCTTCTGTTGAATATTGCGAAAGCATAACTGTATTGTTTTGTTGGAAATTTTGGCAAATTTGAGAAAGCTATAAACGCTGATCTGTCAGAGTGATAATAAAACCTTAGTGCTGAAAAAAATAACTCTTTCCGAGATTTTAAATTCACGCCAGGGGTTATTAAATTCATTGTTTCCCCTCTGTTGCACACTGAGAAGGCATTGCCATATTGTTTTATTGGAAATTTTGGTGAATTTGCGAAAGCTGTAAACGCTAATTTGTCAAAGTGATAATAAAACCTTAGTGCTAGAAAAAACAACTCGTTTTGTGATTTAAATACGCACCAAGGTGTTATTAAATTAATTGTTTCCCCTCTGTTGATCATTTCGAAAGCATTGTTATATTGTTCTACAGGAAATTTTGGTGAATTTGAGAAAGCTTTAAACACCAATCTGTCAGAGTGATAACAAAAACGTTAGTGCTAGGAAAAAAATAACTTGTTTCGAGATTTTGAATACGCGTAAATGTGCTAATTAAATTCATTGTTTCCCTTCTGTTGAACATTGCGACGGCATTGTTATATTGCGCTTCATTGGTTTATTGGAAATTTTGGTGAATTTGAGACAGCTGTAAACGCCAATCTGTCGTCAGAGTGATAATAAAACCTTAGTACTATAAAAAAAAACCTGTTTTTTTAGCTCTATAATACGCACAAAGGTGTTATTTAATAAATTTCTTATTCTTCTCTTCTGTTAAACGTCCCTAAGGCCTTGATATGTTACTTGTGTTATTAGAAATTTTGGCGAACGTGAGAAAGGCATAAACGCAAATCCCTCAAAATGATAACAATAGCACCTTTGAGCTAAAAACGAAAATTTATGGATTCTCTGCACTTTACTTTGTTAATACTTAAAATTAACCTCGAAAACCGTCTTCGAATTGTACGATAGCATTACATGTGAGCTGGGCTTGAGGTAGCCGAGTGGTAGCGGGTCGGCGTTCGCTGCTGAGGGTGCTCGGATCGAATCCAAACAAACGCTATTAAATATCTGCGTGTCTAGGCCGGATAAGGGCACATTAAATCTGTAGACGGGAAAGTACCTTTACGAGGTCAGAGAGTGTGGGTGAGGGTACAATCTCCCCCCCCCCAAATGTAGCCCCTGGGAGGGGATGCTCAATTAAAATTGAGGTGGACCTTGGCTAAATCGGACTCCGACCCTTGTGGGGATATTATAAACCGGAGCCGTACCCTTCAGCCCCCTAGCCTATATGGACTTGATCTAGGATACTTCCTTCGAAGGGGCATAAGAAACAACGACATTTTGTTGCCCACTATCACCGAATGAAGTCACCATATTTATCTGACATTTAGTGAAAACGACTTTCCTCTTTGGCGTTTATTCCTAAATGACCTTTACTTGTATGAAGAAATTAATTTCATTGAGTTCTAAAGCTCTTTAGAAATTGAAATTTAAAACTATACGTCACCCCTCTTTAAATTATGTCTCCTTTAAAGTTTATTTGCGAATGAGTACACCTATACCTCGCTATACGGCCGCTCTTTATACGGCATTTCGCTATAACGGCCTTTTTTAATTATAGCATTTTTTTGATTTATGGCCCACAATGTTTCGTTATATGGCCCCAACAGCGGAAAGTGGTGATAGCAGCATATAACAGTTCAGTGATTCTTCATGTTAATCTTCGTCATCACATTAAAACAGTTTTTAAATATTTTATTTTATGTTTTTTTATTATATGTATACATATGTGCATATTTCTTTTTTTTTTGGCTTATATGTTTATTTTTTAAATTTCTGTTTATTATTACATTGATTTGTACTTTTATTTTTATGTAAGAATTTTTATCTATATATATAAAACAGTTCCGTAACTGACTCATTCATTCACTGACTGACTGACATACAACGCACAGACCAAACCGCTGGACCTAAAGGGCTGAAATTTTGCATGGCGATTCTTCTAATAGTGTAGGGGTGCACTAAGAAAGATTTTTCAAAAATTCTTCTTAGATTTTTTTAAATGAAATTTTTAAGCTGTTTTTTAAACTTTTTTTACGTTTGCATTTAAAATAATACATTGAGGGTTATAAAATTTATATCACGAGAAAGATCATAAAAATTCCTTCAAAATGAAATCTTTTTCGAACCTTTACCTTGATTTTCTGATTTTTTGGTGAATTTTTAAAGATTAATTTTCAGAATTTAATTTATTAAATGTTGATCACGTGATTTCTTTTTCTGGTACTTTAAATACATTTATCGTCACGTGCATAACAACTAAATAGACAAAAATGATATTATTTTTCTTTCTAATGCAGCAGACGATTGGATATTATCCAAAAAAAATAAATAACCCTTACGATTTATATATATATATATATATATATATATATATATATATATATATATATATATATATATATATATATATATATATATATATATATATATATATTTTTTTTTTTTTTTTTTTACATCAATTGTATACATTGATCGTCGCATTTATTATAAATATATATATATATATATATATATATATATATATATAGGCATTAATTGCATACATTGACCGTTGTATTTAATTTGAATGTACTCCGTAGCGAAGCGCGGGTTTTCAGCTAGTAGGAAATAAAAGAATAAAATTCTTTATGAACTAAAAACTGTATTATTTATAAAAAATTGGAACAGATCAAGTTAAATTTGTATGGGTTTGTATCAAAATAATTGATTCATTATACGGCTTTTCGCTGGAACGTATCTAGGCCGTAAAGCAAGCTATGGGTGTAGTTAGTTTGCAAGACATTTTACTTTGAATTTTATTTCAGTATGTATGTACTCAACGTACATAGATAATCGGACTGGTAAAGTGGTATAATAGGGAAGTTTTATAGTCGAAGCTTTTTGTAAACTGGAGAGTCAAAGCAGCATTTGGTTCTGCTTTAACTCCGATGGAGAATAACTCTATCTTGTTTCCCAATCTCGACTGGGAAACAAGATGGTGGCTCATGAGCCAGATTGGATTGTTAGCAGCTTTTGGGAAACACATGACGTCATTCATGTATATGAATTTAGTATTTGTATTTGCATGATGATTTTCATTATGACTGTATTAGAAATAAATATTTTAGTGCTTTGCATCATTTTTAGCAATGGGTGTTTTTGAAAATTGATTTTATTTTTAATTTTAACTTTATTAAGAAGATGGATACATATACTAAAAGGATTTATAACTGGAAGTTGGAGTAAGTAAATTATATATTTTAAAGATAAATGATTGACATAGGAATGTGTGTAGTGCGCTTCCTAAAATGCATACGAAAATTTAATAGAAATAGGTGATACCTTTAACATAACTTTTCCACATATTAATGCTCCTGAGAAGATAAGAAACGAAATGGAGTTATAACATGGTCGTTGTTCTTAGTTAAATGTAATATTGATTAAGATCTAAAACACACCACACCAATGAAGCTCCACAATTGAAACGCACAAAAAAAACCCTATTACCCTCTTTAGAATCTCATTCATCAACACTCTTTGACTGAATAATCCTCGCCAACACTTGGCGGCCAAGTGTCATCTCTCAAAATAACCATACTCTCTAAAGAGCTCGCGGGATTTTATAGGGATATTATATCAGCATTTGTCACAGCCAAATTTGCAATAAACAACAAGGATGGGCTAACTGATGAGCCGGCCTACGTAACTGAATCATAAACAGCGTCAAATTTACGTCACGTAAACCCTCTCCCCCGTTTTTACAGGAGTCCTTTCGTATACGCATGTGGAAACGCATTTTCCTTGTCCAGTCAAGAATAAATAGCCTATTTAGACTCGTTTCAGCATTACAATACGGGTAATGGAGCATCACTTTTCCTTATAAAATCCCGCGTAGCGCGCTCTTTCGAGAGCATGGTTATTTTGAGAGGAGACTCTTGGCCGCCAAATGTTGGCGAGGAGTAGTCAATCTAGGCGTGTTGATGAATGGGATTTTGAAGAGAGCAATAGAGGTTTTTGTGGGTTTTAATTGTGGTGCGTCATTGATGTGGTGAGCTTTTATGAAGTGTTTAGTAGAAGTTGGGACTTAACTGGAGATATGAAAGCGGAATTTACTTGAGTAATCATTTGAAAATTTTCTGTGTCAGATTATATTCGCAAATTTTTCTATTAAAAAGTTTAAGACACGTTTAAGTATTACAATACAGGTAATGGAGCTTATGCCCCAATTACCTGTAATACTTAATTCATTACCTGTATTGTAATACTCAATTTTTTCCTTTAAAATCCCGCATAGTGCGTTCTTTCGAGAGCACGGTTAGTTTGAGGCAAGACACTTGGCCGCCAAGTGTTGGCGAGGAGTAGTTAGTCAACGAGTATTGATGAATGGGATTTTAAAAAGGGTAAAAGGGATTTTTGTGGGTTTTAATTGTGGCGCTTCATTGGCATGGTGAGATTTTATGAAGTGTTTTGTAGTTGTTGGAAATTAACTGGGATCTGAATGTGGAATTTGAATAATTATCTAAAATTTTTCACTGTGCCAAATTTATATTCAAAATTTTTCTATTTAAAGATTTTAAGACTCAATACTTGAAAAATTTCCTTATTAAAATAATTTTGATAGCTAAATTTCCTGAGAGATTTCCTTATTAAAGTATTTATTTTTTTAATTTATAAAAAATTTTCTTCTTAAAAAATTGATTGCTAAACTTTATGAAAAGATTTCGTATTAAAATTTTGATTGGTAAATTTTCTAAATTTTTCATGTAAAAAATTTTGATTTGTAGATTTCCTAAATAATTTTCGTATTAAAAATTTTGATTGCTAAAATATCTGAAAAGATTTCCTCTTAAAAAAAATTTAACTGCTAAATTACCCGAAGAATTACGTCTGAAGAAGTTTTAACTGAAGCAGATTACACTAGCAGTATTTTTCTCATGTTTTAACTGGGCCAAATTATATGAGTAACTTTCTCAAAAATGTTTTAACTGTTAGATTAGCCCCTATATAAAAGATGAGGCAAAATTTTGCCATGTCATTTGAAAGATTTCTTTCTTTTTTATATCTATGATAAGCAAGACCAATGAGAATTGATTTTCTACAGCCCAGCGTTGCCCGAAAATGTTTTGATATTTTCTTTGTAAAGAGGTTTGAATCGACGGATGTGGCAGCAAGAATTATTTTCTTTGGTCTATATATTTGCTTATCTAATACCCCACCTATATGTATGCAATATTTCTAACTCAAAGGTAAACTCTTGAATAGATAAAATTTTAATATCCTCTTGATACGTATGTGCAACATATTTTTATATTAAGGTTTGATATTAAGGTAACTGAGTTTCATTGGTAATTTTCTGAATAAAAATTCACAATGAAACTTAGAAAGCTTAATGAAACTTAACATTAAAATTGCATGTTATCACGGCAGATCTTGCACGGAAGAAAATACCCGAATCAACGGACAGGACTGAAACTTACAACAGACTGATCAGAAAAGCAAAATGATTCTACCTGCTTTTTAGTTTGGTTTAAGTACAGGATGTCCGGGCTAAAAGTATTCAAAAGTTATGGCTTATTTTTACGGAACAACCCATTAGAATATAAAAAAAGTTATTTAAATAGAAAGAACATCTCACCAAGTTTTGATATCAATAGATTTCGATGTGTGCACTTTTTGTAGCACGACAAACTTCTAAATGATAATTCAGTTCTCTCCAAGTGTTTCATAGCATACTAGCTGAAAACCCGCACTTCGCTACGGAGTACAATCAAATTAAATACAACGGTCAATGTATGCAATTAATGCCAAATATATATATATATATATATATATATATATATATATATATATATATATATATATATAATAAATACGATGATCAATGTATACAATTGATATATATATATATATATATATATATATATATATATATATTTATAAAAAAAATCGTAAGGGATATTTTTATAGACAAAATAATGTAGAAGAAAATATTCAGATTAAATCTAATAGGACATACTAAAGAATATAGTACAGTTAATATAGCACAGTTTGAGGAACATAATATCTTTTACTGTATTTTAATATTTTTTTGGATAATGCCCAATCGTCTGCTGCATAAGCAAGAAATTTTTTTTTGTCAATTTAGTTGTTATGCACGTGACGATAAATTCATTTAAAGTACCAGAAAAAGAAATCACGTGATCAGCATTTAATAAATTAAATTATAAAAATTAATATTTAAAAATTCACCAAAAATCAGAAAGTGGAGGTAAAGATTCGAAAAAGATCTCATTTTAAAGGAATTTTTACGATCTTTCTCGTGATATAAATTTTATAACCCTCAAATGATTATTTTAAATGCAAACTTAAAAAAAAGTTGCTAAAACAGCTTAAAAATTTAATTTTAAAAATCTAAGAGGAATTTTTCAAAAATCTTTCTTTGTGCACCCCTACACTATAAGAAGAATCGCCATGCAGAATTTCAGCCCTTTAGGTCCAGCGGTTTGGTCTGTGCGTTGTATGTCAGTGAGTCAGTCAGTTACGGAACTGTTTTATATATATAGACTAGCTGAAAACCCGCGCTTCGCTACGGAGTACATTCAAATTAAATACAACGGTCAACGTATGCAATTTATGCCAAAAAATAAATATATTTATAATAAATGCGATGATCAATGTATACAATTGATGTAAAATATATATCTATCTATATATATATATGTTTATAAAAAAATCGTAAGGGATATGCATTTTTTTTGGATAATATCCAATCGTCTGCTGCATTAGAAAGAGAAAAAAATGTTGTTTTTGTCTATTTAGTTGTTACGCACGTGACGATAAATTGATTGAAAGTACCAGAAAAAGAAATCACGTGATCAGCATTTAATAAATTAAATTCTAAAAATTAATCTTTAAAAATTCACCAAAAATCAGGAAATGGAGGTAAAAATTCGAAAAAAATTTCATTTCGAAGGAATTTTTATGATTTTTCTCGTGATATAAATTTTATAACCCTCAATGTATTATTTTAAATGCAAACGTAAAAAAAGTTTAAAAAACAGCTTAAAAATTTTATTTAAGAAAATCTAAGAAGAATTTTTGAAAAATCTTTCTTAGTGCACCCCTACACTATTAGAAGAATCGCCATGCAAAATTTCAGCCCTTTAGGTCCAGCGGTTTGGTCTGTGCGTTGTATGTCAGTCAGTCAGTGAATGAATGAATGAGTCAGTTACGGAACTGTTTTATATATATAGATTAGGAGTTATTAGTGTATAAACAAAAAATTTAAATTGTGGATCAGTTGAAGAAGCGTATAATTCAAATAATTCGTCTAATAACTTGGAGAGTCTAATAACTTGGAATCTCCAATAGCTTGGAGAGAACTGGATTACCGTTTAGATGTTTGTCGTGCTACAAAAGGTACACACATCGAAATCTATTGATATTAAAACTTGATGAGATGTTCTTTCCATTTAAATAATTTTTTTTTATTCTAATAGGTAGTTCCGTAAAAATTAGCCATAATGTTTGGATACTTTTAGCCCGGACACCCTGTATATTGCATACTTTGAATTAAAAACAAACTTGTAAACATGTGTAGAATGTATATTATATTTTAGAGGAAACATCACACATATGTTTGTTTGGCCGTTCTAATTACCGTATTTTTCGGATGATAACGCGCACCTCAAATTTATGGGAAATTTTTAGAAAAGAATATTTTGCATTTTGTTAGGTATATAAAGATATTTTAAATTTCTTATCAAATAAGGATAAAAAATTATGTGATAAAATATATGTAATAAATATAATAAATAATATATATAAAATATATTGTCACATAGAAGTGAGAGATATACCGAATAAACGAACACGCTGTTACGGTCGAAAAAGTTTATTAGCAGGATGCGAGCAGGAAGCAATATCCCACTACTGAACTTAACTCAGCCTCAGGGAAGTTTCCTATATACAACTGAAGGGAGTCCAGGAGACATTTTAAAATTTCTTTTATTTATTGAGTTAAAATTTTCAATTTTTTGTGATGGTTAAACATATAATTTGTAATCAAAATCACATGATAAAACATCTGATAAAGTTTTTAAAAATGAAAAAAATTTAAATAAAAAAAACAGTGGGGTAATTTAAAATCGTTATAACTGGAAATATTATTTGTCGAATTTCAAAATTTTTTCATTAAATTAAACAGAAATATATGTGTTAATTTTAATTCAGTGTTTTTAAAATATTAGTTTAAAAAAAATAAAAAATATTTAGAGTAAAAATTAAAAAATAATGTAACTTATTTTTAAAAAATCATATTATCGAAAGTAAATATTTTTTCAAATTTGCTGAATCAAAATTAAAGTAAAATAATTGAAAAAGACATGTTTCAAGTTTGAACCATTTATCTTTAATGGTTCTTGACTTATAACAATTTAAAGACGAGAAATGGTGAAAAAACCCATCATGTAGAAAAACGCATTTAAGGGTTTAAACAGATTGGCTGCTATTAGAATGTTAAAAAAAAAAAAAAAAACCCTCCTGTTCTAATTAAGATAGACATGATTTACACGTCATTTTAAGCGGAAGAAAACACCGAATTTTTCAATGCAATAAATTTTTTTTCTAGAAAATTTGAAGAATTTTGTGTCCTGGACGCCCTTAAAACTTTCTAAAATTAAGGTTTAGCATAATTAAAACTAAAAATGTCAGCTAAAAATAAGATTAACTAAAAATAAGGTTAGCATAACAAATTAACATAAGGTAAATTAACATAAACAGGAACTTTCTCGAAATTTTGAGAAAGGTAACATAAATTGGAATGAGAATAAAGCCAGAAGTTACTGACTGGATTCGAACCGACAACTTGTCGGTCAGCAGTTTAGTTCTTTAACCATTTGGCCGTGCTGCTACTTGCAGTTACCTTAAGAATGTGACAATATATAATATATACAATAAAATAATCATTTTATTTTAATGTTACCTTCGGACAATAAGACGCACCCCAATTTTAAGTATATTTTTTATGTAAAAAGGTACGTCTTATGGTCCGAAAAATACTTACTACAAAACTTGTTTGCATGGAAAACCGAAAGATTAATGAAAAAAGAGCTAAATAATATCGTAAAAAAATAACTTGTTCAGAGTTTGTAAATGAATATAGAATTACCTGGTACCCGTAAAAACACGACGGCTGGATAGTAAATAAATGTACTAATACGCAAATTATACAATTATAACCAGTAAAATGTAAATAATTCAACAGTAAAAGATATTATATAACAGGAATAATGCAATGACAGTGAAACGAAATAAACAGAAATCCTGCACTTAGAGCTAAACCCAACATAAATGCAAGTTTCTGTAGCAGTAAAGAAACTAAACCATATAACGAGGTAACCGACCGGCCTCTTCATCAGGAGGCCTAACCGAATCAGTTACTTCAAAGGGGAACTTTCTGAATAGGATGCAGGTCTAGCCAAAATACATCCCAAGGCCCCGAGATCCCCATAGAAACAGATAATATGTATGTTGTTTTCTGTTGAATTATTTACAATGTATAAGGTAGGGTAAGTATGCCGAATATGAGACCGCGTTTGGTTTTCATATATAACTAGGAAAGTAAGTGAGGGATTGCAGTACCAACTTGATATCCTTTTAATGCATATATTTTACTACATATAACAATGACAGAAAATGAAAATAACCTTACAATTTTCTTGTATGAAATTCTAAACACAAGTGTTCCATTTTTTGGGGTCTGAAAAAAGTAGTCCTAGTATGAGACCCCCTTCTACAACTCTACAAATGAATTAGAATTACTGAAAAGTTCGTAAAAAACAAAAATGTACACAATAATTAGATAACTTACCTATATACACTAATAGGTGAAAAAGAAAAGTGACATTTTAAACAAATTAATTGGTTTACACTACAGGTTTTGTTTACTTTTTGTTTTTAGATTAAAACTTTTCACATTGTGGAGCTGACGAACTTTTTATTTGTAAACAATCTTCATGGGCCCACCTGAAACACCTTTTACACTGACCCCACTTCTCTCCTCGTTTGTCTTCTGAAAATAAACAACCCCAAAAAAGGCATTCAGCGTCGTTTTCATCAATGCTATCATCACTTCTGTCATGGATAGAAAGCTTTTCATCATCTTCTATTGAGCTGAGGTCATCATAGCTATAATTAGGTTTATTCGTTCTCTGTTTTTAACTAGTGTTGTATTTTTCTCCATGCGTAATTTCCCCTTTCCTGTAGGGACCCCTTTGCCTTTTCCTTTTCCCTTTATTGTTTCCTTATTCTTTTCTTTTGCATCTTGATCTCCTTTTCCTTGTTTAATCCTTTTCCTTGTTTAATCCTTTGATTTTTTTATCTTTTAGGTCTTTTCCTTTTTCTTTTTTTTGTAGGAAACAAAGACTTTTTCGAATATGCTGCAGTTCTTTTATTAATGCTATCAATCAATTTATTTTTATAGGACGATGATGCGATAATATCGGCTTCACGGGCCCTACTTGGTTTCGAGACGTTTTTCTCAGGTAACGTAGGCAAGGGATTTATTTCTTCAGGAGTCACTAAGAACTGGTTTGAACTTGTTTGATCAATACCTTCCACATTGTCACTACTGCTACATGGTTGTGGACTTCGCTTGGGCGTCATTGCATCTGCAGCTTCAGAGGAAACAAGGCTGTGAGAGTGAAAACTAAAATGCCCTGTATGAGACCCTATCTGAAATTAGGCATGTTTTGGGGTCTCATATTGGGCCCGACCATGTTGTTGAACAAACCAAAGATTTTTTTAGGTTAGGATTAACGTTAGCTTAAAAACAAACAGGCGTGTTTACACTCCACATTTATAGCTACCTATCCAATAATAACAGTTTTAATAAGAGTCTTGCCTTGAATGTGAAAACAGCCAATGAAAATGCTGATGCAAAAAAGTCGACGAGCACACATTCAGGAAAAAAAATACTGCATCTTTGTGTGCGCTTGCAAACACTCTACTGACTCACCGATTACGAATGATGCAATGGACTACTGTTTTACGCTCCAGTCGCCAGACGGCAGTACTCGATACGTCCTGTAAGCAGGGGTCTCATATTAGGCAATGTCTCATATTCTGCATACTTACCCTACACAAATTATACTCAACACATCGTTGCCAAATGTTGAAAATCATATTTTTTTCTCAATGGCTAGGAACTGGGCTTTACTCTTTTCTCGGGAGAAGCCAGAAGTGTGTGACCACTCGCCGCGTGCATTGCATGCGTTACCCCGGGTGCACCACAGGGGGTGGGTCCACGCTACACCCGTACCGGTCCTGTAATTTTTAACCGAGTCAAGTGACGAGACCAGAACACTTACCCCGCACCTTCAGAGGTAATGTTTGGGAACTTTGAGGACATTGCAGCTACGGCAGATTTTTTTCCGTGCAATAGCCACCATTAGTGTACACGTCGGCGGGTTTGTGGGCGTCGGGTATCGAACCAGAAATTTGCAGATCACTGGCTCGACACCTTTTAGCTGACCGAGCCACCGCGCCCTCGAATTATAATATTAAGGATAGAGAAATACACTTTAAAAAAATTACTATTGCACCCACCAAAAAGAATTAAGGTTACTCAACAGTGCGAAATAATTTCCGCCAGGTTTAATTCTATATTTCACAACCATAATTAAAAATAAAAATGGCAGAGAGAGAGCCAGAGAGATTCCTCGGAATAAACAAATTTACGTGTTTATGCGGCCTCGTGTTTAGCAAGCATCTAAAGCCAGATTTAAACATGTCACTGAGGATGAACAGAAAGCAATTTTTAACTGTAAATTATCGCTAATTATTAGACATTGCGGTTACAAAAACCAAATTTGACACATCTATAGATTAAAATCTCTCGTGTAAGACCTAAATGGAGTAAATTGATGCAGTAGTTTTCTCTCACTGACTGCCCAAACAATCGATTTAGCAACTTAAATATATAGACTAGTTGGTACCCGTCAAAACGTGACGGCTAGATAGTAAATAAATGTACTAATAGACAAATTATACTCAACACATCATTGTCAAATGTTGAAAATCATAATAATGCGCAGAAACAAATTAATGTGGTTAAGCGGCTTCGTGCTTAGTGAGTATCTAAAGCCAGATTTAAAAAAATGTCACTGGGCATGCGCAGAAAACAATTTTTTTAAATTGTAAATTATCTCTAATTAAGCAGCGCGAAATAAACAATTTCCACCAGGTTTAATCCTATATTTCACAAACATAATTATCATAAAAATAAAAATCGCTGAGATCTAGAGAGACTCCCCGGAATACACGTGTTTATCATTAAAACATGTCACTGAGAAGCATGGCCGCCCAGAGACTTTACGGGGCCTGGGGCAAACTTCTGTTGGGGGCCCCAAGAAATCTGATTAATCGAATAATTTTTTTTTTTTTTTTTTTGGGGGGGGGGGGCCCTTTTTTCAGGAGATTATTTTAAATTTTGAAGTACGGTACAAGTTTCAGAATTTTCTTTCGGAGGAAATCTAATAAATAGTTTTTTTTAAATTTTTGGGGCCCCTCCGGCAGTTGGGGGCCTGGGGCAAAGTGCCCCAGTTGCACCCCCCCCCTCTGGGCGGCCCTGCTCAGAAGACACAGAAACAGTGAGTTTCTATAGCTAGATTTAAACATGCCACTGAGCATGCGCAAAGATCAATTTTTAATTGTAAATTATCGCTAATTAATAGAAACTGCGGTTGCAAAAACCAAATTTGACAAATCTACAGATTACAATCATTCATTTAAGACCAAAATGAAGTATGTTGATGCAGTAGTTTTCTCTCACGGACTGCCCAAAAAGTCGGCTTAGCAACTTAAATATATAGAAACTGAATTAATAAAACCCATATAAATATTAATTTTTCCTTTTTAAGTCTTACAACCCTTTTCTGAAGAATTCTGTCAATAATCTTACAGAAACCTGATCTCTCTTTTGTTTTTTATTTTTATAATTATTTGAAAATTCTGGATAATCTGCAGAATAAATCTACCATAACTGATGATCAGAAGTTCAGTATATACTTCCAAGGAAGCGCCCATAAACTTCGGAGTCTGACGAGAAACAAAATGGAGTTGCACCTTGGTCAGTGTTCGTAGCCGACTGGTAGCCTAGATTTACGATTCATTCCTTGCCCGCTCTCATATGCCAGCATCTGTTGCAGCCTTATCCGCAATAAACAACACGGATGCTTTAACTGACGCGCCCGCACACATAACTGACTCTCAAAATCATAAACAGCGCCAAATTTACGTCACATCAACCCTTTCCCCTGTCTTCGGGAAAGGGGTCCTTTCGCATGCGCATGCAGATAAGTGAGACGCATTTTCCCCGGCCCGAGTCAAGAATAAATTGCCCCTTATTTAGACACGCTTTAATACTACATTACGGGTAATGGAGCAGCAGTTTTCCCTTTAAAATCCCTCTTAGCGCGCTCTTGAATGCAGGGTTACTCTGAAATGCGGCGCGTCAAGTGTTGGCGAGGGATTTGCTGTCGTGAGGAGTGGGAATAATTGATTGATGGCGTTCCGAGGAGGATAATGGAGTTTTTGCGTCGGGTTTAATTGGTACTAAATAAGAATGACGAGTTTTTATCAGACGGTTGGTCAAAGTTTGAGATGGGAGCATTGCATGCTGTGCACGGAGCGTGATTTATAAGATAGTATATTTTTTAACTGGAAAGGCCGTTAGTCTCGGGGCACGCGAAAATTTCTCCGTAGAGATGACGTCATTGTGACGTATATCTGTAAACGACAGAAACTCGCATAGGTAGATATTGCAAATATATGTCGCATAGGGGTACAATAAACAGAGATACACATATATTTCTATCCAATATAAATATTTGAGCTAGAGCTTTTTAATGCTATAGCTCAAATATTTATATTTGAGCTATAGCAATATATAATGCGTGTAATATATTGTTAACTACACGCATAACTCAAAGACCGTTTAGTATCGGGACATGCAAAAATTTCTCCGTACGGAAATGACGTCATTGTGACGTAAACGTCAGTAACTCACATTGGTAGATATTGCAAATTTATGTCGCATAAGGGTACAATAAACAGAAATGCGTATATATATATATAATCAATATAAATATTTGAACTAGAACTTTTAATTGCGTGTAATATTTTGTTTATTACACGCCTAACTCAAACACCGTTAGTCTTGGGACATGCGAAAATTTCTCCGTACGGAAATGACGTCATTGTGACGTATATCTGTAAGCGTCATTAACTCACATTGGTAGATATTGCAAATACATGTCGCATAGGGGCACAATAAGCATAAATACGGATATATTTCTATACAATAAAAATATTTGAGCTAAACTTTTAATTCCGTGTAATATTTCGTTTATTACACGCATTAATTTTTGTTTAATACAAGCATAACTCAAAGACCGTTAGGGCCTGTTCACATAGGAGTCCGTTGCGTTGCGTTAAGGAAAAGATGACGTTGAGACGAAAATAAACCAATCATATGCCTCCAAACGATTAGCAATGAAATTTTTAACGCTGTGACGATATGAACACTTCTCCCAGGTAGCTGGGCATAGATTAATTCAAGATACGGAGTTTAGGTTTTAAAATTATGTATTTAATTATATACAATATGTACACTTCAGTTACACCAAAAATTTACCGTCATAACCGCCCTAAGGCACCGGGGAGTTAAACTTCTTCCCCAAACAGTCAGAGTTCACTGACTATATGAAACGGCACTAAGCCCGGGATTCAAAGTTCCCAAAAATGTAATCTGGCCCAAGGCCGCAGGTATCAGTCACCTTCTGAGAGTAGATCTCAAGTCTCTCTGCCACTTTTTCGGTCCGAGGTTCTCCAAGAAAACTCTAAGCACCTCCCTGGAACATATTTCGTCCTATCATGCGTTGGTTTTTGTGTTTCGACGTTGATTTGCTGAAATCAGTGACATCAGCTATTTCCAACATTCGAGAATTTCTCACGCCGAGGGCTTAGCGTAACGAACCGCCCTTTTGTGCATGAAGAATGTCGGACTCTCCGTGTGTGGCCTTTGTCGCCAGCTGACACCCTCTTGCCAGTAGACAAGGGGAGGAAATACCGCCCTCAGTCCGGCGATGACCATCAGTCAGTTAGCTTGACACCAGGGTTCAACCCAGTTCGCGCCCCCCTTTGTTGCCAAGGACAGGGGTGACAAAGACACATCCAATATTCACACGACTGACTGCTTGAAGAATTTCCTATTCTTCACAACGCCTATGATTGGTTTATTTTCGTCTCAACGCCATCTTTTCCTTAACGCAACGCAACGGACTCCTATGTGAACAGGCCCTAAGTCTCAGGACATGCGAAAATTTCTCCGTAGAGATGACGTCATTGTGACGTACATCTGTAAATGACAGTAACACACTAATGGATATTGCAAATATATGTCGCATAGGGGTACAATAAACAGAAATGCGCATATTTGTATCCAATGTAAATATTTGAGCTAGAACTTTTTTTAATGCATGTTATAGATCGGTGGTTCTCAACCTGGAGAATGCGTCCCCAGGAGAATTTTAGGGGAAGAGATGCAAATAGAAAAAAAAGTGCAAAATGTATTTTACGATTTTTAGGCCTGGGGTTGGGTGAGTCTAGACATAAAAAGGTTGACAATCCATATCATAAACGATACGAAGCATGCATGAAAGAAAGAAAAAGATCTGAAAACTAATTTGGAGGTGAATGATGTAAAAGATTAAATTTGACTAATTTTTTTTTCTTTTCATTTTTATATCTGTTGCAGAAACCTGTGGACAAAGTCCTTAGGTTTACAGAAAAAAGAGGAAAATACAAAACTGCAAAAGAGAACAAAATGGAAAATACTTAAACAAGAAAAGTAGTTAGAAAAAATTTACGTGCTATCACAGGCTTCCCAATAACGTCTGTGCAGCAGGGCCGTGCTTAGGGGTGGGCGAACTGGGCAACCGCCCAGGCCCGCCAAAAATTTAGGCCCGCCATTTTTATTCCTCATCGCAACACTTTTCTAAATGTTACGGTCTTTTTAAGAAATCCCTTATTTTTCGCGGTTTTTAGAATTCAACTTATAAAAGAATGTATGTTTCGATTTTTTGGAAAAGAATCGTAGAAAGAATCTTAATTGATAAACTACCCTTTTTGGTTCGAAACATTTCTCGGTTAGAAAAACATGATTTATCTTCATTTCAGTTATAGTAATACCTTGATTATCAATCCTTTTTTTCAATATCAGTTATGCAAACAATAGATAAGACATTTCTCCAAGGAGTGTAAGACAAGTAAGTAAATGCGCTCCTAACCTGTTGGGAAGAAAGGGGTCTGATGGCTGAAGGAGTGAGGTAAACAAAAAATGGCTTTTACTTGTTCTCTCTATCATTAAAATGGATTTTATTTCCCACTTCTCGAACAATTGGAAATATTACAAAGTAGGTACAATCAGTATGCTTTGAATACGGATTGTACGCCTGTCCACCTTGGCACTTACTTCTAATGAAAATTATCTCTCATCATCTTTGGACTTTTCACTTATAATAGACAATTTTGCTGCTCAGAAAGCAAGAAAAATTGCTTTATAACCATCAAATTCATACATGCATTTGTTTTTAACAGTTTACATTTTCTAAATGGTGTAAATAATTTTTCATTATTCATACAAATTGATTAATTTTAGATTTTAGTGGACCGATTGTAATTTCATGCATAATTTTCTTTTACGTATCTAGAATGTAAATTTTTTAGTATCGAAACGTAATGCATTAAAAGTAATAATTAGTAAAATCAGAAATCAGTAGTGAATGTAATTTTCTTTCGGGGGGGGGGGATTGGGGTTGTCTTACAAGAACCATTACTCAGTACGTAGAGAAATTTGATTGCCAGTAAATATGTTTCGCCCAGGGTCGCTAAAACCCTAAGCACACCCCTGCTGTGCAAAGAACGCCCAGTTAAGGCAGAGAAGGACATGATGGGCTTACCGTTGTCAGAATTACAAAGAAAGCATATCGGTCGAGATAAAAAATTTCCATTCTACTTAAATGCACAGCCAAGCAGTCATGTTCGTTTGCAATCCTGAAAGCAACAACTGTAATGTGAAAACTGCTGATCTTAAAGACCACTTTGCTGTTGAATTAATGTTGTTAGGGTTGCTCCACGAGGAGAAGGGTTCATCAATAACCCCCCCCCCCAATTTTTGACCATAACTGTCTCAAATATTTAAGTATAATTAAATTATTTGACTACAATTAAATACGATATCTGCAATTTCACTTTAAGTAATCTAAGAAAATGATGGGATATTATTATCTGATTTATATTGTTAGTCATTTTTAATAAAAAAAGAAGATGCAATTTAAAAAGCTGGGATTTTAATAACAGTCCAGGTTTTTTGAGATGCAGTCTTGGTTTATTACATTTCTCTTGCTTGGACCCTTGGTGCTGACTCTTAGAACACGCACAAAGAAAGTAAAAACGGAGTATTCCATTGCCCGCTGATAAACGGTGTAAAAGTAAATACAGAAAATTTCGTCCCGAGCATATAAAGTATAACCATGTATAGTGTTTCCGCCACTTTTCAATGATAATTAAACATTTGATGTTTACTATGAACGTAACGTCTATTTGGACCATAACTGTTTCAATAGACGTTCAAATATTTAAGTTGAAATATTTAGGTTCAAATGTTTAAGTTAAACCAATTAGTGTTATAAGATATTGCGAACAATATGCTTCTGAAACCTAATTACTTTTGAATTCCAATCATCTTGTTTGTTAGGGCGAACATGATGAGTCAAAGCATTTATTAGCATTAATTAATGACTTACATCGGTTCTTTGTAAAGGTGGATGTAGAAACACTTTTTCTAGAAACACTTTTTCGAGTTCTCGGTAAATCATCTCGAATAATTAGCAATTCTGCTACTCAATTTTACCGAATGTTTCGAATATTAGTAGTATTATTCTTGTTAGATTATTCTTTTATTCTTAAATTATTCTTACGTTATTCGAACATTTTTCAAATATTATTCTTACATCATTTAAACAATTCTTTTATTGTTAGAGTATTAATCTTACTTGCTGCATATCTCTATTCTCGCAGGGCCACGTCGTTCAGATATGTATGACAGTAAAATATTTAATATATTCGACAAAAATGTTTTTGCAATGAATTTGTACTATTTTAATTCTTAAAAAATATCTTTTTAAAAAAACTTTTTTATAAAAGAATTTTATAAAAAGGTTTATTATAAAAGAATTATTTTATAAAAAGCTTTTTTTAAAAAAACTTTTTTATAAAAGAATTCTTTTATAAAGTTTTTTTTATAAAAGAATTTTTTTATAAAAAAGGCTTTTTTTTAACATTATTACAGCTAAAATTTGTGCACCGTTCTTTATTATTTTTAAATTATTCTTATATTATTCTTATATTATTCAAATATTATTCTTATATCATTTAAACCATTCTTATATTGCTCGAGAATAATCTTACTTGCTGCATATCTCTATTCTCGCAGGGCCGCGTCGTTCAGATATGTATGACAGTAAAAACTTTAATATACTCATAACAAATGTTTTTGCAAATAATTTGTTGTACTATTTTAATTGTTTTATAAAAAAAGCTTTTTAAAAAAAGCTTTTTATAAAAGAATTTTATAAAAAAAGTTTTTTTAATATTATTACAGCTAAAATTTGTACATCGCTCTTTATTATATTTAAATTATTCTTATATTTTTCGAATATTATTCAAATATTATTCTTATATCATTTAAACCATTCTTATATTGTTAGAGTATTAATCCTACTTGCTACATATCTCTATTCTCGCAGGGCCGCGTCGTTCAGATATGTATGACAGTAAAAACTTTAATATATTCAACAAAAACGTTTTTAGAATGAATTTATTGTACTATTTTAATTCTTTTATGAAAAGAGCTTTAAAAAAATTTCTTGACCCGTAGGGGAATTTTAATGAAAATTCTCTGAAAATGCAATATACCTGAAATTCCTTGTAAAGTATCAGCTAAAATTTGTGCACCGTTCTTTTGTTTTGTTTTTAGACAGAAATTTAGATTTAAAAATTAAAATTCTAAAAAAATTTTTCCTCAAGTCAAAAGTGAAAAATTTCCCCCTTTTATAAAGTAATTAAAAATTTTAGATATGAAATTTTTATAAATACCCGAGAATTTGTTTTAAAACCTTTTATGATAAACAAAAGTAGAAAAGCGCTTTGGGTTCAGCAAATGTTAAAAACTAAACGGGGTTTAAAATTCAAAGAAAATTTCAAGTTTGTTTTTATGTGTATGATGATCAAAAGACACATTTCATCGAAAATAAAATGACGAAATACGAAGTAAATTAAAAATTTCTGTGTCTAACCCCTTTACACCATAAAAATGAATTTAGTGTTAATAACCTCTGCTGTCTAAAGAAAAAGGTTTATTTCAGCTTATAATAAAATGTAGAGTGATTTTTTTCCTCTAGTCATGGAAAAAGTTTCTTTTATAAGATATGCTGCCATGTTTTTGGACACTTTCAGATGTAGATTAGAGTACCTTAACTGTCATATTAAACTTGCTGAAGTTCTAGATTTGGAGATATTAAAGCAATTTTTAAAAAATTTTCTTTCCTGTTGAAAACTATCAAAGTGGGATAAAGATTTTAAATCAATTGAAATCAAATATATCCTTGAAAATCTTTTACTTTGAATTTCATTTTCATCCAAGTGTAGAACAAAATTATATAAAAAAGGTTTTTCAGATGTAGATTAGTAAATATTAAATGTCATAGAAAGGACTTTGTTCAAAATCAGGATAGATTAATGTGATTTTCTGTTTTTTTTTAACTTTCATTTTTTGTCGAAAGTTTTTATAGTGGCATAAAATTTTTCATTCAGTTGAGATCAAATACAGCTTTTCAGTTTCATTCTAGTATTCAATAAAATTTCATAGACTCTTTCAGATGTAAATTAAACATTTAATTTCATAGTATACTTGCTAATGGCTTTTTAAAACTTTTTTTGCTGTTGAATGGTTTTAAAGCGAGTTAAAAATTATCGATTTTTTAGAACCAAATATATCCTTAAAAATCATGGTCAAATTTGTTTCATCCAAAGTATAGATATAAATTACTTAATTTTTTCCGTATGTTGATTTGTACTTATTAAATGCCATAATAAACATGCTGATGTTTTAGATCTTGGTAGATTAATTTGATTGTTTCAAATTTGCTGCTGAAAGTTTTTAAAGTGGGATGAGATTTTTCAGTCAACTAAATAAAATACATCCTTGAAATTTTTATATTTTTGAATTTCAATTTCATCCAAATGAAAATAAAATTACATAAAATAATTCTTTCTCCATATGGAGATTAAACAGTATTAAAAGCCACTCTATACGTGCTAATTTTCTAGATTTGCGTAGATTAATATAATTTAAAAAAATTTCTTTTGTTGTTTAAAATTTTTAAAGTAGGATGAAAATTTTCAATAATTTTAAATGACATATATTCTTAAAACTTTTATACTTTGAATTTCAGTTTCATTCAAGTTTAGATTAAAATAACATAAAAACAAATTTCAGGTAGTCTCTTCTAACGAAACTACCGCGGGTTATTAACGTAGGATTACTTATCGCTGCTTACCTCTTTTGTATGTATATATGCATGTGTTATGTATCTATATTATGTACGTATATATGTATGTCAAAATTTTGACACATTTTGGCACTTTTCTGTTTAACTGTTTAGTGCTTGCCCAAGCGATATAGACTGGTTTTGGCGCGCTGCCAAAATTATAATTTGTGAGGTACGGACAGACGGTTTTAGCGTCTGAAATTTTTCTTTACGGGGTACCGTTATGGAGGAACGTAAACATACGTTAAAACATTCTTTTTCCAGATGTAGAATAATAAACATTAAAAGCTGTAGTAAACACACAGAACAAATAAAATTATTATTTGACTTTGATTAGAAGCATTAATAGTATGTCAAAAGCACACGAGAAGAATCAAGTTACTTCAAGAAGATGTTGAAGTTATAAAATTCGACCAGAAACGATTCCTAGGCATGACCATAGGCGTACCGTGCTTCTAACTTTTTTTCTTTGGGGGGGGGGGGGCATGAATTGAATTCAGTTAGGACCCTCCTCAGCGCTTTGACTACCGGATGGTCCTTAAAATATGAAATACTAGCGGCCCGTCCCGACTTTGTCTGGGTTGGACAAAATATTATACCAATAAATTTCCAGTTGATAGCCAATAAATTGTAAATCTTTATTTACCTTAATAACCTAAATAATACCTTAAATTAATTTTATATTTGTTAATAATTAAAATAAATTTTTTTAAAAGAAAAAGGCGTGCCGGAGAACGGCTAGGTTCGAACCGCTAGCGTCAGAACAGAAGCCCACCGCGATAGCACCACGATAAGGATCGTTGAAATCTTCGGAACAAAAAGCGGTAGAAGACAGTAGCGGAAACAATGGAGATTGTTAGGATTAAGCCTCTAACTTTATTTCTACTGATTAGATATACATAATATATAGCCTATGTCTATCTGGAATACTGTACCTTTCAAACAGTGAAAGAATTTTTCAAATAGGTACAGTGGTTCTGAAGATTACCCTCCACGTACAAAATCGCTCTCTCTTTATATATAAGTATAGATTATGATTTTTATGAAATTGAATAACAATATAATTGATGTTTGAGTAGTATTCAAAAGTTATAAAATGAGAAAAATAAATTAAAAAAAATAAATGAGAAAAATAAGTTATAAAATGATAAAATTAAAATTCTAAAAAATTTCCCTCAAGTCAAAAGTGAAAAATTTTATAGTGACCTCTTCTCTTATTTTATTAAAATATAATATAAATAAACTAAGAAAAAGAATATAGCATCGAATGTTTGTTATGGATCATATCATTGTTAAAAACTATGTTAAAACTAAATATGTAATCGGAATCCTCAGTTTTACAGTTTGAAAAAGCGGAAAAAAACCCAACTTTCTTAAAAGTTTCTACAATTTTCCGATTTTAACTGAACTTCTATAAACATTTTAATTTATTTCAAGTTAAGTTGGGGAGCACGTGTCCCCCCCCCCCCGACGCTATGCCTATGGACATGACATAAGGTGGTGTAATTTGAGTGATGTGGCATAAGGATCTACAAATAGAAAGGAGGCTGTCATATGCTAATTAATGACGTCACCATATGCCGTGTGAATGGTGAAAAATTGTGAAGGAAGTTGTCTACAGCTAATTTTCATTGCAATTCTGACTTAAATGGTAGACAGAAGCATTTTTTAATTATATGCACTTCTAGCCTTGTTCATGTGGCAATATTTTCTTCTCTTCAGGGGTTGTTCATATTATACCCATTCATTACACGATGCGTTTGTCACGAATTATATTCGTTAACTGTCTCCATCAATTACAAGGAACTTGGGTGAAAACAAACAGTAACAAATGACTTCTTAATAACCGCAGTATAATAAAAAGGATTGCTACATGTTTCAAACTAATTAACACTTCATCATAAGGCCGAGGAACCTTAGGTGCGCATTGACGGCCGAAGCGCATTAGGCGCGTTAGGTGAACATTGAGCATAAGTGAATTGTTTATAGTGACAAGCATTAGGTGTACATTGAAAGCTGAGGAGCATTAGGTGTGTTAAGGGAATATTGAGCATGTGTGAATTGTTTGTAATGACTATGATTAGGTTCGCAGTGAAGGATGAAGATAATTAGGCGTGTTAGGTGAACATTGAGCATTTGTGAACTGTTCCTTGTTGTTGTTTCGAATGTCCCCTGGGCAGAATTTATTCCAGACCAGGTCCATATAGGCTAGCGGACTGAGGGGAGCGGATCCGGTTTTATAATAACACTACAAGGGTCTGAGTTCGATTTAGCCAGGTGCCACTGCAATTTTGACCGAGCAATCCCAGGGAGGATGCCATCTGGGGGGATCGTACCCTCTTCCGCCCTCTCTGACATCATAGAGGGACTTTCCGATCTACGTATTTAACGTTCCCTTATCCGGCCTAGACACGGAGGTATTTAACGGCACTAGTCGGGATTCGATCCGAGCACCCTCAGCACCGAAAGTCGGCGTGGCCAACTCAAACTCACTGTTCACTGTGCACTGTGACAACTATTAGGTGTGCATCGAAGGCCGAGGAGCATTAGGTATGTCAGGTGAACAATGAGCATTTGGGAATTATTCATAGTGACAATAAAACCTAAGGCTCTTGGGCCTGACGACGAACTGTTAATTCGTTCAAAGCCGTCCTTTTTATTATACTGTGGTTATGAAGATGTCATTTGTTCCTGTCATCATCAGCGTATTTTTCTCGGGCTAGGGCCTTGATGTTAGGTCCATATTGAAAACAAAAGGTAGAAAAATAATTTGAGTATGTACTGGTGAGCAATTTTTATCAACGTTAAGATTGAATACGTGATTAGTCCGTTAACTGGTTGCTATAACACTTGTACACTTTCAGTCAAAGCCTGAAAAAGGACCGTTAAACATAACTGAAGTATTAACCAGGGAATTAGAGGTCATTCATTTAAGATTTACTTCTCTGATAAAGGGTGTTTATAAAGAAAAACATAATTTTGCGTATTTCATTTGATGTTGCAAGCACTTTATTGTTTACACTGCTCAAAACAATTAGGGGAGCACATGGTTTTAACGAAATTACGCAAATAATTACACCGATAAGTAACATAAAATAAATCATCCATAATTTAAAGCCTAGCAGGAAACAGAAGAAGAAAACTTCATATGCAAATCAAAGGTCATGACGTCAAAAACCAGAAAAAGAACATAAGAGCGGAAATCGGGATGTTGCAGAAACGTCTGTTTCACTGCCTTAACTGTGAAATTCGATAGCTCAGTTATTCTTTTTGAGAAAAGGTGACTTGAAAATATCTCAACAACGTGATTTACCGGAATCCATGGCATGGCGTATTATAGGCAGACTTGAATCCAGGCAAACACAACGTAGTGTCACGGACGCTGTTGGAGTCGCCAGAAGTGTCGTTGCAAGGCTGTGGAATCGATTCCAAGAAACAGGGAATGATAGACGTCGACCAGGGCAAGGTCGGCCACGCGCCACTACAGCAACTGATGACCGGTATATACTGTTAACAGCTCGTCGAAACAGAACAGACAATGCTACTCAGCTGCAAAGACAGTTGTTCTTGGCAACAGGACGAAGGGTGTCCAGCCAAACAGTACGTAATAGGCTCCACCAGGGAGGTCTCTATGCACGTAGGCCAATGGTCTGCATTCCGTTGACCTCACGCCACCGTGCGGCCCGAAGAAGATGGGCTGCTGAACATCGAGATTGAGAGCAACATGATTGGAGCCAAGTGCTGTTTACAGACGAGTCCCGATTCAGTCTGGAGTGTGACACCCGACGTGTTTTGGTATGGAGGGAAAGGGACACTCGAAATAACCCCACATTCGTTCGTGAAAGGTCACAATACAGACTAGCTGGTTTTATGGTATGAGGTGGAATCAGCATAGGTGGACGTACGGACCTGCATATCATTCGGAATGGTACTTTGACGGCCCGAAGGTATGCAGACGAGATACTGAGACCTCATGTCATACCTTACGCTGCAGCCACTGGAGATTCCTTTGTTTTCCAGCATGATAATGCCAGACCGCATACAGCTCGTCTTGTGGAGAACATGCTTGAAGCTGAAACAATACAGCGTATGGAATGGCCAGCGTGCTCTCCTGACCTGAATCCAATCGAGCATGTTTGGGACATGCTCGGACGACGCATTGCTGCGAGACCAAGGCCTCCTTTTACTCTCCGAGACTTGGAGATTGCCCTTCTTGAGGAGTGGAACAGTATTCCCCAAAGTCTTATCGATAACATCATCGCATCCATGGAAAACAGGTGTGCAGCAGTCTTAGCTGTTCGAGGAGACCACACGCCATATTAAAAATCTTGCAACATTTCTAAACAATACTTTTTTTTATCGTTTACATGTAACCAAATTGTTGTCCTAAATCATCTTTTCATGTTTTCTCCATATTTTCAAAGAATTAAAGCTTAATTACAAATTTTTTTACGTCTTTTTTTCTGTATTGCGCATGGATACGCGTGTACTATCCATTTTATGCCAATACGTGGCTGTCTCTCATGGTTTTCTTAACTTCTTTGCTTGCTCCCCTAATTTTTTTGAGCAGTGTATATATATAACACAGTTCCGTGACTGACTGACTGACATACAGCGAACAGACCAAACCACTGGACCTAAAGGGTTGAAATTTTGCATGGCGATTCTTCTTATTGTGCAGGGAGGCGCTAAGAAAGATTTTTGAAAAATTCATCTTAGATTCTTTAAATTATATTTTTAATCTGTTTTTGCAACATTTTTAAAGTTTCCATTTAAAATAATAATCTGAGGGTTATTTAACTTATATCACAAGAGAGATCATAAAAATTAGCTTAAATCTTTTTCGAATCTCTATCTCCATTTTCTGATTTTTGGGGAATTTTTAAAGAGTAATTTTTAGAATTTAATTTATTAAATGCTGATCACGAGATTTCTCTTCTTTTTGTGATACTTTAAATTAAATTAAATTAAATTAAATTCATCTTAGATTTTTTAAATTAAATTTTCAATCTGTTTTTGTAACATTTTTTAAAGTTTCCTTTTAAAATAATAATCTGAGGGTTATATAACTTATATCACAAGAGAGATCATAATAGATCAGAGTTTTGCAAGTAACTACATATTTTAATATAACATATCTTAAGGTAAAAGAATGTTTTGCTCCAAAATTCAGCTAAATCTACAAGCAGGAGTGCCACCTTTATCATAATCCATTGCGAACTGATTATTTTTAAATTTTTGTGCAAGGACAGCTTTGAAATTCTCCTCCTCGTATATGAACTTATTTGTGAATTACATAATATCATATAATTTAATATATTTCACTAGTGATTTTGAAAGAAATTTTGACGTTATGTTTCGTGTTGAAGGAAGTATAGCTGTTATGAAAATGAATGAAATAAATAATGTTGCTCATATTTACGATACAAATATTTCATAATTATGAAAATACCCCCCCCCCCAAAAAAAAAGAAAAAATGAAAAAAAAATGCATACTTTAATGATTTTAACAATATTATTTTACTCGTCTGCCTTCACCTTCAAAAATTACCCTCTAAAATGATTTCAGCAATCATCTTTGTTCCCCTTACACTCCCCTCCCCAAAAGAAAAAAATTGTATAATATAAATTTTTGAGCAATATTATTTTATTCATCTTTGTCCCAACTCACCCCCCCCCCCCTTTCAAATTACATACTATAATGGTTTCAGCAATATTATTTTATTCATCTTTGCCACCCCCCTTCCTCCCAAAAAACAAAAACTGCATACTATGATTTTAACAATATTATTTTACTCGTCTTTTCCCCCTCCCGCCAAAATTGAACACTATAATTTCAGCAATATTTTACTAGTCTTTACTAGTCCCCCTGAAAAAATTGCACACTGTTTTCAGCAATATTATTTTATTCATATTCCCCCCCCCCCTTCACCACTCCCTCAAACAAAAACTGCACACGATGATTTTAACAATATTATTTTACTCGTCTTCCCCCCCTCCCCCCAAAATTGCACACTATGATTTCAGCAATATTCTTTTATTAGTCTTCCCCCCTCCCCCAAATAAAAACTGCGTACTATGATTTTAACAATATTTTATTCATCTTTCCCCCCCCCCCAAATTGCACACTATGATTTCAGCAATATTATTTTACTAGTGTCCCCCCCTTCCTCCCTCTCCCAAACAAAAACTGCGTACTATGATTTTAACAATATTATTTTTCTTGTCTTTCCTCCCCCCCCATGCCCCCAAAATTGCACACTGTTTTCAGCAATATTATTTTACTAGTCTTTGTCCCCCCGTCCCCCTGAAAAAATTGCACACTGTTTTCAGCAATATTATTTTATGCATCTTTGCCCCCCTCCCTTTACCCCCTCCTCCAAACAAAAACTGCATATTATGATTTTAACAATATTATTTTACTCGTCTTTCCCCTCCTCCCCAAAAATTGCTCACTAAGAATTCAGCAACATTATTTTATTCGTCTTTGTCCCCCCCCCCCCATACACAAAAAATTGCACACTGTTTTCAGCAATATTATTTTATGCATCTTTGCCCCCCTCCCTTTACCCCCTCCTCCAAACAAAAACTGCATATTATGATTTTAACAATATTATTTTACTCGTCTTTCCCCTCCTCCCCAAAAATTGCTCACTAAGAATTCAGCAACATTATTTTATTCGTCTTTGTCCCCCCCCCCCCATACACAAAAAATTGCACACTGTTTTCAGCAATATTATTTTATGCATCTTTGCCCCCCTCCCTTTACCCCCTCCTCCAAACAAAAACTGCATATTATGATTTTAACAATATTATTTACTCGTCTTTCCCCTCCTCCCCAAAAATTGCTCACTAAGAATTCAGCAACATTATTTTATTCGTCTTTGTCCCCCCCCCCCCATACACAAAAAATTGCACACTGTTTTCAGCAATATTATTTTTACTCTTCTTTGTACCCCCCCCCCCCAATACAAAAAAAAAATGCTTACGATGTATTCAGCAATATGTTGCTCGTTTTTGTCCCCCCCCCCCCCCCGCCTCAAACCAAAATTCCAACTGATACACCACTGCGAACCCTTTTTGGTATTTCCACGGAACCCTTTCCACGGAAGTATTTCCCTGTCCATAAGTTTGTGCCGGCAACCCTAACTGATGGAGCAGTTGCATTGTTTATTACAATCAGGGTAACTAATTAGAAAGGTAAAGTCTTACATGTCTATGCGCATAAAGGGTTATAAAAGATATAAAATGCTTCCCACATCAATCGCTCATTAAACTAAGTTTGAATATCCCTAGCATTCCTTTTGCCTTTCACAATTTTTGAAAGGCTTTAATATTTGAAATTAAGGATGGATTATGTCTTTTAATGGATATATGCAGCCTAAAAAAAAACTATTTTATTATTTTCTAACTTCCTCTGATTAAAAACACTAAGCGGCCCTTTACGTTGAAAAATATGCGAGACATCCATTAACCTAACAGCACGGGAATATAAAATCCTCGGATATCACCTCCAGTGGTGTATTTTCAAAAATTTTGTCGCCCATTTCCTATAAATACCCCCATAAAATATCCAGCAAGGAGTCCACAAATTTAAGCCCATTATAAAGTCATTTCCCCCCAAATGAGTGAAAAGAATTTTCCCAGCAAAAGCGGGCGCGAATGGAATTTATATTCGCCGGAGACACGCATAAACAGAAAACAATTTCGAAAGCCGGAGAACTCACTTCCATAATTGCGGGGCACCCGTTTTGTTCAGAAAAACCGGCATAAATTGCCAAAAGTGGCGTCACTGGTCGGGGGGGCCCCTCAAAAGGGAATTAATGCCGTTCATCAGGCGACTAATCGCTTGCCAGAGACACCTGGTGGTCTGGAGGAGAATTAATTGTCGCCTAATCCACAAGACGCGGACCCGACCACGCCTCTGCGGAGCGCTGATTGGACGCGAGCGCCGATTCATCTCAGCTTCCCATTGTTCCGTTCAAAGTCCAGAATAATCGCTATTGGCCATTAAAGACGCAATTATTGAGTAAAATCGTTTTCATACATGGTAATGACGGAAAGCGCCATCTTCGTTTTTTTATTTTTTAACTCCTGGTAGCTTTTTTTCCCTATATCCCAGGAGGCTCTTTTCCCCCTTTTTTTTATGTATGTTTTGATACTAAAAGCGTTCCAGGGGAAAACACAAAAGGTTCGCCTTTTTTTTTATTATTTGTTTCTTTCCCCAACTTCTTTTTTTCCACCCTCCTTCTACCGGAGTTACACGCGGTTTTGATACAGAAAACTAACGAGTTCTATTCATCAACAATAGGTAGGCGCGCACAATGCCGTTTCATCGAATTTTTACACAATTTTTTTTTTTTACTTTTTTTCCTCTCCGATAATTTTTTTTTTTTTTTTACTCGAAGCTTTTAATTAGAGCTTAAATATTTTTTTATATTTTTTTGCCTCCAACTCTCAGGTTTTTTTTTTACCCCTGTTGTTGTCTGCATGATTAACTAATATCTAGCCTGCGGATAAGCGAAAAAAAAAATTATTTTTTACCCCCTAATTTCTTCTCTACACGGTTTTTGTGGAACGTAGGAAAAAGTATTTTTTTTTTTTTTAATACCCCGGAGCTCGCTAAAAATTAATCACACACAAGGTATTGGCTCATTAGGATAAAATGTCTTAGGAGAGCAGATAATGAAGTTTTGGAAAATATCTCCGTTGGGAAGAGGTAGGGGGAAAAAAACAACCATGCGGAAAGTGAAGAAGAGGAGAGAAGAGAGAGGCAGAATGAAGGAAAAAAAATTATAAATTTTCTTAGTCACCGGGTTTTTTCGTAGCATAAAACCCCTTTTAATGGTCTGTGTTCCATTTTTCAAGCTGCTTTATGAGTGAAAGCGCTGACACATGGTCGCCCCGTCCGGGTTCCTTTGTTAAAGCGTCCATGATAAATAGTCCTGGTTCAAACTATTAAGTTCCCTTCGAAATAATTTAGCACTATTAGTCAAGGTGCCCGCCTATCTAATGGGGGCTGGCTAATTTTCCAACTATAATAGGTCTCTCTTAAAGTTCCGCTACATTTGCTACGGTTTGCAACACATCCTTGAGGACTGAGCGGTAGAGGGTCTGCTAATTTGATTTATGAGCTTTCAACATAACTGGTCCTTAATGGCGTATTAAACCTTCTTCATTAACTCCGCCTGATAGATTCGCATGTCAGGGATTATGGGTGCGTGTGCCTTTTTGGGTTTCCAGGCAGCGGCCACTAACTAGCACTCCACTTTCCCCCTCTTACCCCTTCGTTTGTTTTAATTATTCCCCGTGATGGGTGTCGCTGTCAGATCTGAGGAATTGTGTTTTATCCCGCCGTTCGGGTTTCCCCGGCAATCAGGGATTTTATATCGTTCTTTAATGGAACGCTTTTGTCGGATTAATGATGTAGCTGTGTCGCAAGGAAATCTACCGTTAGATGCTAATCACCGCTTTTCCCCTGATGAGATGGGATTGTTTAGGTGCGTTCCATGTCTGCCGGCAAAAAAATGCTGAGGAGTTTCAATGCATTCCTTTAAGAACCGGAATGACACACGAAAGCACTCTCTGGGTTTGCAAAAAGAGTTCATTTTAATCTATATATATAAAACTGTTCCGTAACTGACTGACAGACATACAACGCACAGACCAAACCGCTGGACCAAAAGGGCTGAAATTTTGCATGGCGATTCTTCTTATAGTGTAGGAGTGCACTAAGAGAGATTTTTGAAAAATTCCTCTTAGATTTTTTAAAATTAATTTTTTAAGCTGTTTTTGTAATATTCTTTAAAGTTTGCATTTAAAATAGTACTTCGAGGGTTATAAAATTTATATCACGAGGAAGATCATAAAAATTTCTTTAAAATGAAATATTTTTCGAATCTTCACCGCCATTTTCTGATTTTTGGTGAATTTTTAAAGATTAATTTTTAGAATTTAATTTAATAAATGCTGATCATGTGGTTTCTTTTCTTTTAATTTTGCGTCACGTACATAACATCGAAATAGACAAACTTTTTTTTTCTTGCTAATGCGGCAGATGATTGGACATTATGCAAAAAAATATTAACATACAGTAAAAGAAATATTCCTCAAACTGTACTATATTAACTGTACTATATTCTTTAGTATGTTCTATTAGATTTAATTTGAATATTTTCTTCTACATTATTTTGTCTAAAAAAATATTCGTTACGATTTTTTTATAAATATATTTTTTGTTTTTTTTTACATCAATTGCTTACATTGATTGTATTTATTATAAATATGCAAGGTGCGCCCATAAAGTAACCGGACAATTTTTTATAAAGAAGAAAAATATTACTCACCTTCAAATACATTTTATCTCCTTCAAAATAAAGGACAAAGGAGTCTATACAATTTTTACAACGTTTCTTCAAGTCATCGAAACACTGTTTATAGGCGTAGGAACTAACCGTTCGCAAAATACGCGTAACATTTGATTTAATATCCGAGACGTTTTCAAATCTCTGTCCTTTCATGGATTTTGCATTTTTTTTATTACAAAGGACTTATTTACTATGAATTTGTTCCTGAAAATCAAACAATTAATCAGTATTTTTACAAGGAGGTGCTTTTTCGATTAAGAAACAGGATAAGGCGAGTTAGGAAGGAAATGTTTGATTCTGGGCAATGGTTTTCTTTACACGATAATGCTTGGTCCCCTACAGCAATTTCTGTACAGCAATACCTTGATAAGCATTCAATTACAGTGCTGAATTACCCACCATATTCTCCCCACTTAAAGCCAGCTGATTTTTTCCCTTTTTCCGAAGCTTAAGATGGCCATGATAAGACAGAGATTTGAAAACGTGTCGAATATTAAATCAAATGTGACGCGTATTTTGCGAACGGTTACTTTCGACGCCTATAAAAGTGTTTCAATGACTTGAAGAAACGTTGAAAATATTGTATAGACTCTTTTAATGATTATTTTGAAGGAGATAAATTTATTTGAAAGTGAGTAATATTTTTCTTATTTATAAAAAATTGTCCGCTTACTTTATGGGCGCACCTTGTATATATAAAACAGTTCCGTAACTGATTGACTGACTGACTGACATACAACGCACAGGCCAAACCGCTGGACCTAAAGGGCTGAAATTTTGCATGGTGATTCTTCTTATAGCGTAGGGGTGCACTAAGCGAGACTTTTTAAAAATTATTCTTAGATTTTTTAAAATTAAATTTTTAAGCTGTTTTTGTAATATTCTTTAAAGTTTGCATTTAAAACAATAATCTGAGGGTTATAAAATTTATATCACGAGAAAGATCATAAAAAATCCTTTAAAATGAAATCCTTTTCGAATCTTTACCTCCATTTTCTTATTTTTGGTGAATTTTTAAAGATTAATTTTTAGAATTTAACTTATTAAAAGCTGATCAAGTGGTTTCTTTTCTTTTAATTTTGCGTCACGTGCATAACAACGAAATACACTTTTTTTTTCTTGCTAATGCGGTAAATGATTGGACACTACCTCAAAAAATATTAACATACAGTAAAAGAAATGTTCCTCAAACAGTACTATATTAACTGTACTATATTCTTTAGTAAGTTCTATTAGATTTAATTTGAATATTTTCTTCTACATTTTTTTGTCGATAAAAATATCCGTTACGATTTTTTTTATAAATATATATATATATTTTTACATCAATTGCATACATTGATCGTTGTATTTATTATAAATATATTTACACATATTTTTGGCATTAATTGCATACATTGACCGTTGTATTTAATTTGAATGTGCTCCGTAACGAAGTGCGGGTTTTCAGCTAGTTTTACTAATATAGTTTTAAAAAAAACTGCGGTGGCCCAGTTAGTAATAGCAGCGGGCCAGTGATCTGAACGTCCCTGGTCCGATGCCTGTCGCTGCAAATCCACCACCGTGGTGATTAATGGTGGCCGGGGCATGTAAAATAGGGCATGGCTGCAATGTCCTCCAAGTTCTCAAATTTAACTCTGGAGGTGCGGGCTCAAGTGTTCCGGTCTCGTCACTGGACTCGGTTCAAAATTACGGGACTGATGTTCTTCGAGGTCAAGTCAGTCCTAGTGGTACCTCGCCTTAAGGGGAGTGGCCACTTTTACGTACTTTAAAAGTATCATTTTTAAACCTATATTCGATTGTATGTACTACTCATGATTTTTGCATAATTTACATGAAATTTTTTGAGTAACTGCCTATAATACTATTTATTGTATATGCAATATTTCAAGGTAATTGAAAATTTAAAATTATTTTTTATGCATAAAAAGTGAATAATTTTTTAAATCGAGCATTTTATAGCCAACTATTGTGTGAATTCTGTCAAAATTAATTATTAAGGTAAAGTAATAATTGTTTACTATATGTGATTACAATACTTCAGACAATAATATCCACCAACATTATTTAAAAATATATTAAAACATTTAAGTACGTGCTATTTTTAATTAGAAATTTCAAAAATGACTGAGTAAAAGCTTATAAAATATTCGTTAAAAAAATTAAAATATGTTTTGGTTAAAAAATGTGTGGTGGATTTTGTTGCCTGAAGTATTTTAATCACATATAGTAAACAATTATAACTGTACCTTAATTTATTTTGACAGAATGAGCACAGTAGTTGACTGCAAAATGCTCGATTTAAAAAAAATGATTCAGCTTTTATGCATAAAAAAATTTTATTTTTTATATTTACCTTGAAATATTGCATATATAATAAACAGTATTATAGGCAGTTACTCAAACAATTTCATGTAAATCAAGCAAAAATCATGAGTAGCACATACAGTCGAACATAGATCTAAAAATGATACTTTTGAAGGTACGTAAAAGTGACCACTCCCTTTAAAGTGAAGCTGCATACTACCCTTCGCCAAGGACCTAGGATTTGAGGACCTAGTTTCTAGGACCTTGGTGTAGTCTTCCCTACACCAAGGGGATTGGAAACAAACAACAAAAAAGACCCGTTTCAGTTATTAGCTTTAAGGTGCTGTTGTTATCCCACTGACAGATTTTCTGGCCTTTTCAAATTAGCCAATAAAAAAATCTCCAACAAGGCAAGTGCTTTTACAAATCCTTGGTGACGTTTACCAGAGAAAAAAAAAGATGGTGAATTTAAGGTATCGGACTACTTTTAAAACATTGATTTTGACGTAAATTCCAAAAATGTTTTTATTCTTTTTTTTATAAAGATATTAAATTTGCTTCTAAATCTGCTTTTGTTTCTTTTGTACGATCATTAGAAATCAAATGAGAGCGATTTAAAGATCTTCAGAAGCTATGAATTCCAATACGAGTTGAAAACTTTAATCGTGCTTTCTGAAGAACTAATTTTTTATAAAAAATGTAAACGACTCATGTGATAACTCAAAATCTAACCATGATATGTCTATGAAACTTTTCACGTATGTTTTTTATAATTTTAAAAATGTAATGAATTACTGATTTGGGTCTAGGTATATTATTTGTTGAATTATAGCTGCATTTATAAAAAAATCTCATGAAAAATTACTAAAATTTTACATGTAATTGCATATAATGACCTGTATGTTTTTTAGATTTCAAGAAATCGATTGGGTTTTAGGTTATTACACTCAAGACGTACTTACGTACATACGACAAAAATAAATTAATGTTATATGCATAATTTTTCTTAGAGCTAGAGCCGTGTTTGGTAAAAATTGCTAAATTTCAATCCAAAATCATCAATTTTGTCATTTCCGTATTTTGGTGTTATATTCCTTCGAAACACAATATACGTAAGCGCAGTTTTTGGAAAAAATGCTCCGAAGGTAGTCGGATACCTTAATCTGTCATACCTTGGTGTATGTTTACAATTTCGTGTCAAGTTTTTTTTTCTTTGCCTTAAAGTGCGACTGATATCACTTTACGTATCTTCCTTTTCCAAGTTCGCCAATTTGTAATGAAACAAGTAACAGTTATTCTTGTACACATTTAACATAGGGAAGCTTAATAATTTTTTCTCTATTACGGAATGCAATTAAAAAAGAAATCTTTAAATCTATGTTGACTTTTTTACTCTGTTTTCTTATTCCTTTTAGAAATTTCGTCCACCAACGGATGCATGTTTGAAACAAGGTAAACGCAATTTTCCCCCCGAATAATTCAAATTAAAAAATGATATTTACGTTTCTTTTTAAAGAATAAAAAGGGTAACCGCGTAAAAAAAATTTCAGGTAGTCTCTTCTAACAAAACTACCGCGGGTTGTTAACGTAGGGTTACTTATCGTTGCTTACCTCTTTTGTATGTGCATATGCATGTATGTGTTATGTATCTATATATCTGTACGTATGTATATATATATATATATATATATATATATATATATATATATATATATATATATATATATATATATATATATATATATGTATGTATGTCAAAATTCCTACCTCTTTTGTAAGTATATATGTATGTATGTATATATACACTGCTCAAAAAAATTAGGGGAGCAAGCAAAGAAGTTAAGAAAACCGTGCGAGACAGCCACGTATTGGCATAAAATGGATAGTACACGCGTATCAATGCGCAATACAGAAAAAAGACGTAAAAAAATTTAATTAAGCTTTAATTCTTTGAAAATATGGAAAAAATATAAAAAGATGATTTAGGGCAACAATTTGGTTACATGTAAACGATAAAAAAAGTATTGTTTAGAAATGATGCAAAATTTTTAATATGGCGTGTGGTCTCCTCGAGCAGCTAAGACTGCTTCACACCTGTTTTCCATGGATGCGATGATGTTATCGATAAGACTTTGGGGAATACTGTTCCACTCCTCAAGAAGTGCAATCTCCAAGTCTCGGAGAGTAAAAAAAGGCCTTGGTTTCGCAGCAATGCATCGTCCGAGCATGTCCAAAACATGCTCGATTGGATTCAGGTCAGGAGAGAACGTTGGCCATTCCATACGCTGTATTGTTTCAGCTTCAAGCATGTTCTCCAAAAGACGAGCTGTATGCGGTCTGGCATTATTATGCTGGAAAACAAAGGAATCTCCAATGGCTGCAGTGTAAGGTATGACATGTGGTCTCAGTATCTCGTCTGCATACCTTCGGGCCGTCAAAGTACCATTCCGAATGATATGCAGGTCCGTACGGCCACCTATGCGGATTCCACCCCATACCATAAAACCAGCTCGTCTTTATTCTGACCTTTCACGAACGAATGTGGGGTTATTTCGAGTGCCCCGTTCCCTCCATACCAAAACACGTCGGGTGTCACACTCCAGACTGAATCGGGACTCGTCTGTAAACAGAACTTGGCTCCAATCATGTTGCTCCCAATCTCGATGTTCAGCAGCCCATCTTCTTCGGGCCGCACGGTGGCGTGAGGTCAACGGAATGCAGACCATTGGCCTACGTGCATAGAGACCTCCCTGGTGGAGCCTATTACGTACTGTTTGGCTGGACACCCTTCGTCCTGTTGCCAAGAACAACTGTCTTTGCAGCTGAGTAGCATTGTCTGTTCTGTTTCGACGAGCTGTTAACAGTATATACCGGTCATCAGTTGCTGTAGTGGCGCGTGTCCGACCTTGCCCTGGTCGACGTCTAACATTCCCTGTTTCTTGGAATCGATTCCAAAGCCTTGCAACGACACTTGTGGCGACTCCAACAGCGTCCGCGACACTACGTTGTGTTTCCCTGGATTCAAGTCTGCCTACAATACGCCATGTCATGGATTCCGGTAAATCACGTTGTTGAGACATTTTCAAGTCACCTTTTCTCAAAAAGAATAACTGAGCAATCGAATTTCACAGTTAAGGCAGTGAAGCAGACGTTTTTGCAACATCCAGATTTCCGCCCTTATGTTCTTTTTCTGGTTTTTGACGTCATGAACTTTGATTTGGATATGAAGTTTTCTTCTTATGTTTCCTGCTAGGCTTTAAATTATGGATGATTTATTTTATGTTACTTATCGGTGTAAGTATTTGTGTAATTTCGTTAAAACCATGTGCTCCCAAAATTGTTTTGAGCAGTGTATATATATATATACATATATATATAGATAGATAGATATATGGCTCTCTGTTTAACGACTTTCAAGGGACAGTGTTAAATCGTCCTTAAGTAGAAATCGCCCTTAAACAGAATTTGTGAAAAAATAACATTTCCCTTCACTCTTTAGACTTAGGACTGTCAATATATTTTTTAATATACTGGCGTGTTTAAAGATGTTATTTTTATTATCATTATTATTTTATTCACAAAAAATTATTTTAAATTACATTGAAAAAAAGAGTACAAACAATACAATAAATTAGGTTTTAAAAAGTCAAAACATGTTGATTGCTACACTTTTCGCCTTGTTTTCGTTATTCTCTTTTCCATATTTTCTAAAATGTTAAATGTGTCATCTTCCATATACGATGCAATATAGCGTCGGAGAACATCTAGAGCAGAAGTTGCATCTGTGTAAGACGGGGGGCAGTGTCTCGTTCAGGGCCGCCCAGAGGGGGGGGGGCAACTGGGGCACTTTGCCCCAGCCCCCAACTGCCGGAGGGGCCCCAAAGAAATTAAAAAAAACTATTTATTAGATTTCCCCCGAAAGAAAATTCTGAAACTTGTACCGTTCTTTAAAATTCAAAATAATCTCCTGATAAAAGGCCCCCCCCCCCCAAAAAAAAAATCAAAAAAAATTATTCGATTAATCACATTTCTCTTACTACAAAATAGTCTTCTGGAAAATAGTCTTGGGGCCCCTAACAGAAATTTGCCCCAGGCCCCGTAAAGTCTCTGGGCGGCCCTGGTTTTCCGTGTCTTGAACTTTCTGCCGTTTGAATTTGGATCCCTGTATTGGCGCCGAATGCTCGATTTCAAAGTCAAAAAAATGGACAGCTTACTAGTCAGCAGCATGCCTACTGAAAACATACTGCTGAAAACTTCAAGAATTCAAAGTTATTTTATTTTCAAGCATTTCAAGATATATATTTTCATTTTTATCAAGAATCGTAATAAATTTAAGAATTCCGCTTACAGCGGCCATGATACACATACACTTATTCAAGAATTCCAAGTCAACTACTTGATTTAATTTCTCGCCACAAGGGGGAGTCAAAGGCAAGACAAAATCGCTGACGTCAACAAAACAAGACAAATGCATCAGCACATCTGGAAAGGAGCGAACAATCCCAAACCAAATTTTTGTGCTGCTTCAAGAATTTTTGCTTGCTAAAATGTCTTTGAGAGGAGACTCGGGTAGCTGAAATTGTCTTACGAATTGGACTTTTGCTATTCTAACACTTTTTTCCCAGTCTTCAATAATTTTCACCTTTTCGTGTAGCGTAAGATGCTTTCGCTTTGATGCCATTTTGCTCTGCTCACCTCGTATTCGTACTGGAATGAGCTTCTACACATAACCATGAATTCTCTAAACATGAACACCTGCTTCCTGGAAGGAGTGAGAGAGGGCTGCTACCTGACAGTTCGTAAGTCACATGACAACAGATGGTAGGGACAATAGAATGATTCCGCTCCCACACTAAGAGCTCCATGAAAGAATATTTGATCTTCCGAGAATAAGTAATTCCTCCCCCCCATGTTTTCCCCACTGCAACAAGTCTATGATTGCAACATTGCAAACATGGAAGGAAATTCGGGGTCTATTATTGAAACCAAACTTGTATTCACCCCACAGAAGGTTCCCCTCCTGCAGATAAATTGTTGAATAAAAAGTTTATCACGTAAAAAAAATTCGTCGTTAAACAAAAACAACGTCCTCTTTAAATAGAATTTTTTTACGTCGGAGGGGCCGGGACTGGGGAATATCGTCTTTAGAGATTGTCATTAAGTAGAGCGTCGTTAAACAGAGAGCCAACTGTATATATATATATATATATATATATATAATGTGTGTCAAAATTTTTACGCATTTTGGCACTTTTCTGTTTAACTGTTTACTGCTTGCCCAAACGATGCAGACTGGGTTTGGCGCGCTGCTAAAATTATAACTCTGGACGCAGGAGATCTGAAATTTTGCTCTCCAGCGGACCGTTATGGAGAAACATAATGCTACGTTAAAATGTCTTTCTCTGTTATAGTGTACAATTGAAAGAAAATATCTTTAAATTCCAGTCGACAATCATCGAAAAAATTTTCTCCTTAGGTTAACATTGAGATGAATAAATCCAGTATAGTTACAACCTCGCATCCTTAGTAATCAACCCCTACACCATGAAAAAGTAAAAATAAATGGAAATAAAATGGAATAAAATAAAGTTTGGAAGGCTATCTGCGAGATATAAACTTTAAAAATTAGGAAAAATGATATTCGGATCGAAATAGTCTCAAATTGATTTATTACTCGACTAAATTTAATTTTTAAACTACCTAATATTCCCCAGTGTCGAGAGTTTATCCGAGGCCTACTTCTGAAAAACAAGGAAATTAGTCTTCAATGGATCCCTGGACACAGTGCTGGCATCCATGGAAATGAACAGGCCGATTTCCTCGCGCGAAAAGGTGCGACGTTATTGAAATCAAACAATTCAAATATGTCATATCACTCAACAATTTATACATGGTACAATCCATGAGAAACAGATACCAGTTGAAATTGCTGGATAGAATTAAGACGAAATGTTGGAGATTTGAAGATCTCGCTTGTTTACCAGATAGCCCAAGACGAGACGCAGTGGCCTCGTTTCGGGTATTGACAAGCCATGACTGTCTGGGTGAGCATCTTCATTAGATTGGTGTATTGGGCTACTTGTGGAGTGGGCCCAGCCTTTCTGCCCACTTTGTGATCTTATGGAACCCATGACCAAATCCCACCTGCTTGCACCTCTTGGTTGTGACTCCGAGACCGCTCGATTATGCTATAGACCAGGGGTTTCCAACTTACAAGTGTCCAAGGGCCGCAATCAAAAACACCTGTCTAGTGCCGGGCCGCAATTTAATCAGGACCATACCCAGGACTTTTTTTCTTGAGGCAGGGGGATTTGGAGGATTTGTGTATAGTATGTACTATGAAATTTTTAAAAATTCGAGGATGAACCCCCAACAACGACCTTGATTATAACAGGCCAACTTTCGCTAAATTACACAGACACACACAAAAAAGTCAAATAAGAAGTGGGTCGAATAAGAAGGGGGGGGGGGAGTATGAAATAGAACATGAGTGGACACTCTACTTTTCATAGAATTCGAGGAAAATCAATCTTTTTTGTAAATGAACAGCATTTGAAAACAATATAGATTTTTGCAAAAACATTTTTCGTTAACTAAGAATATCTAAATTGATGCTGCAAATTATTTTCCTAGAAGTCTTCACGGGCCGCAAAAAAGGCACCGCGGGCCGCATGCAGCCCGCGGGCCACCAATTGGAAAACCCTGCTATAGACTGTCTAAGGCAGGGATACCCAACGAGGTCCAGGTGGACCCCTTGGGGGGTCGATGGAAGTTTAAAAAGGGTCTATAGTATTCTAGGGTCTATTAGGGTCGATGATAAATTTTTCTGTTTTAAAATTTAATTTAATTTTTAGGAATGTAATTATTAGATAATAATATCCGTTTTAATATGTATAAATACAGATTTGCACAAGGCGGAGGGATCCACCCATCTAAAGTCGAATGTAATGACGCTTTTGTATATGTGTCGAATGAAATTATATTATAATTATACATAAGTCAGTAAAATTGTTTAGTAAAACATATATTTATATTCGTTATGTTATTGTGACTGTACGATTATAAGCAATTCCAGGCCAAACATTAAAAAAATTGTATCAATGCATCAAACACAACCACCACATAAATTGAAATCGAACTTTTGTGCAATTACAATCTGTGTTTCTGAAATCTTGTTTATATTTGTGAAATTAAAAATTAAAATAGTACAAAAATAATTAACATAAACCTAATGAACCACTTTTTCTAATTTTTTTGTTCATACTTTTAGTCAAATTGTTATCTTTAAGTGTTTTATGTGCAATTATTAGCATTATAATTATGTTGTATGCTGCATATCATAGAGAAAAATGTGAGGGGGTCGATGAAGAAAATCATTCTATTAAAAAGGATCGATATAGGAAAAAAGTTGAGAACCCCTGGTCTAAGGCAATGACTGCGGTCATTTACTTTCATGTTACTTATGCGTAATTGCTTGTATTTCCTTTTTTCCTTGCCTGGCCATTAGAAATAAAAAAAACTATCTCATATGGGATAATCTTAACACATTTCTACCATATTTTAACTTTAGTTGTATTTCCTGTTTTGGAAAATAAATCGTGCAGTTTATTTTTATATCTTTCATACAAGGAGGGAAATTATTTATATAAAACTTCCATATGACTTGGCGGTAGAGTATAAAAGAAAACATTGTTCTAACATCCCTTAAGAGGACAGTGGACTTTCAAACCTAACTTATTTTGTTTTGAATGGATTTGCTTGAAATTTGAATATGTGATTAGTACCATAGATATGTAAACGTCGTTAAACTTTAATGATGAAATATTAATAATTTATGAATTATGAATTTAATAATTATATCAATAATTGGCCTAATTAAAAATGTCCCATGCGCATTTCTTTTGCATATAATATGGTAATTTTTATTTACAGGATACCTTATAGAACTAACAATGAAACTTATTGCTTATTTTAAGCATTCATTAAAAATATAAAGAGAAAAAAATAACAGTAGTGAAAACACCCTTTTTATTACGAAAAAACCTATAAATCAAGTACAAAATTTAGAAATTCTGAGCAACGAAGCATTTTTTTTCAATAAGATCTATTTTATATACAGTTAAGTATATAAAACTTAAATTTCAAAGCAATACGATAATTAGAAATGCGCATGAAGCAGTTTGAATATTCGTATGACATGACATTTTTTTTATTTTGAGAAAAACACATTTAAAGTTATTGCTATTAGTAACCACATAATATCTAAATTAAATTACTGCATAACAAATAAATATCACTTACCTTATGTATATATGCAATGGAACTTCAATTAGCCATAGATTTAGCTAAATATATTTTAGCTTTTCAACATTTCTCTTAATTGTACCAGTATCGTGTACAATGGTGAGTAACAAAATTCAAATGAAATTCTACTTCAGGCAAATTTGTTTACAAATACAAATGCCTATAACTAGGTAAGTAATCATAGAAATTAAAAATTCTTTTTGCAACACATTCCTACTCGTACGTAGTTTCACGATTCAATAAAATAAAAAATATAATTTTGGGACAAATTTCACAATTTTGAAAGTCCACTGTCCTCTTAAGCAGTTTTGGGACATCACTATAAACTTAAATCCTACTGCTCAAAATTTGTTTCGAGCATCTCTAAATATTTCGCGAGGCGCCAAGTTACAAAATTTTGCTCTAGGTGAATTTGCGAAAACAAGAGTAATGTAACATAAAAAGTGTCTTGTATAAGAACCACAGAATAAAAAAATAAATAAAAAATGTTTGGTAAGATAAAGATGAAATATTATTGGTAAAAACTAATTCGCTAACAAAATAGAAAATAAAATAGCAACAGACTACATACTTAATAATCAGCTTTTAAAACTTTTTGTTCAACTTATAGTATTAAATTATAATTTAAACATAATTTAGTTTCCCTCGTAATGTAAGAATATGTTCCAAATAACGTTTAACTTTTGAGAAACATTGTTTGGAACCTATTCTTACGTTAAACGGATGATTTAAAAAATTATAATAAATATAAATTTTTCCCAAAAAGCCACATTTCTGTAGGTTTTTCCCTAGATTCCTAGAAAAAGGCTAAGAAGCTTTTAAGATCCGAGACTCATTTTACCTTCGGTCTAAACATTTATGTAAATGTTTTATCTTAACTTGATTTCAGTAAAATAAAAAAAAAATGTGATACAAATGAATTTTTTCAAAAGAGCACCATTTTCGAAGATTCTAGAAATTTTTCCTTAGATCCCTAGAAAGAAGCTATTTTAAAATCTCGTAATCCTTGTTCCTCTGATCTAAGCACCTGATATATGTTTTATCATAAATTGATTTCAGTGAAAAAACATGATAGATATGATTTTTTTTCGTTTTTTCTCTCTACATTTTCGTAGATTGGAGAGATTTTTCCCTAGATTACTAGAAAGAAGCTAATATTTTAAGATCTCGTTTCCCTTGATTTGAGCAAATGTTTTATAATTTAATTTCACTGAAAAAAGTCATGTTTGATATGGATTTTTAAAAAGAATAAACAAATTTTCCTAGATTTTATAGAGATTTTTCCCTTGATCCCCAGGAAGAAGCTAATATTTTAAGATCTCGTTTCCCTTGTATCTCTGATAAAAACATTTGAGCAAATGTTTTATGATAATTTAATTTCACTGAAAAAAGTCATATTTGATATGAATTTTTAAAAAGAATAAACAAATTTTCCTAGATTTTAGAGATTTTTTCCTGGATCCCCAGGAAGAAGCTAATCTTTTAAGACCTGGGAACACTTGTATACTTCAGATCTAAACATTTATGCAGATCTGCAGATGCGATCGGAGCTGCACGGTCTCCTAATAATATTTACCTTTCCCTGAATTTGACAATATAGTAGAAGAATTACAAATATATACATTACCGATTTACAAGATTGCGATCAGATGTGAGCACAAGGAACAAAGTTATTAAAAATTCGCCATTTGCAGTTGTGAATTTTGTTTCCTCTCATTTATGCTGTATCAGTGGAAAAACTAGTTTTACAGGCAGAGTCGGAGCTCTGGAGACCGGGAGAAACACTTGCACATATTGTACGACAACAAAAATGCGTGGAAAACGCAAATACATAGACCTCCAGTGTAGACCCAAAAGCCTTAGACCTAAGTATTAGTCCTCCTCTTCAAGGTATAAACAATGAATTATCTGGTTCCCCCCTGCGTTTTTATCCGCTGATTCGTAATATCCACAGCAAAAATAACAGGGTGGCAACTTGTTTCGAAATATTTAACCTTTAGCTTACGGGGCCCATTTTTCCGATTCCCTCTTTAGAACGGGAAATTTCATACCCCATTTGTAAGAACGGCCATTAAGGGGGGTTATATATATATATATATATATATATATATATATATATATATATATATATATATATATATATATATATATATATATATATATATATGTATGTATATATATGTATGTATGTGTGTATTTGTGTATGTATGTATGTATGTGTGTATTTGTATATGTATGTATGTATGTGTGTATTTGTATATGTATGTATGTATGTGTGTATTTGTATATGTATGTATGTATGTATGTATGTATTTGTATATGTATGTATTATAGAATGTACATTAGTAATACGTTTATGCAAAAGCGCTTTTAAGGAAAATTATTACTTACGTGAAACTTGTGGTAAAGTGCATAAAAGGAACACACACCTTCCTAAATCCACAATAAGAAGTATTAGGCTGGTAACTAAATTGTTCTAATCCCAAATCTAGTTTACAAATGCATTTGCGAACTGATCATAGAGACAATAACACATGATCAAGATATATATAGAGTCGTTTCCGGTTAATTGGACCACTGGTTAATCAGACCAGCCGGTTAATAGGACCAAAATAATCCCGTCCCGATGTGGTCCGATTAACCGAAATCGACTGTATATATATATATATATATATATATATATATATATATATATATATATATATATATATATATATGTATGTATGTATGTATTTATTTATATATATATATATATATATATATATATATATATATATATATATATATATATATATATATATATATATATATATATATATATATATATATGTGTGTGTATGTATGTGTGTGTGTATGTATGTCTATGTGTATGTATGTCTATATATATTCCTTCTTGGACCCGTTTTCTTGGGATACAGGCTATCCCACCCCGTAAGGAAAAGGTTAACAGTTCTTGATCATGTGTTATTGTCTCTATGGTAAGTTCGCAAATGCATTTGTAAACTGTATTTGGGATTAGAACAATAAAGTTACCAGCCTAATACTTCTTATTGTGGATTTAGGAAGGTGTGTGTTCCTTTTATTCACTTTACCACAAGTTTCATGTAAGTAATAATTTTCCTTAAATGCTCTTTTGCATAAACGTATTACTAATGTACATTCTATAATTTTATGTGCTTACACATCTTTAAACCTAATGCTGCTATTGAAAGATTTCTACCGAATGTTAGCTCTAATTTTCTAAACAGACTCTTGTTTAGTATGTTTAGATAGTTAACATCAGTGTTATTAAATCTTCAGTGTTATGAATTACTAAGCTATATGGGAAACACTTTTTAAATAAGCAAAGCATGAGGATTAAGCAAATGCTGTTATTAATTGTACTGGTGACTTATATTATTTTTAAAAAACCTAAAATTTATGTCTTTAGTAATTTTTCAGTTATATGTCTATATAAATTTATAAAATCACAATTTCCACTGAAAAACTTAGTTCTTTCACCTTTTGAATTACTAACTTACTTATATGGGAAACTTTTTAAATAGGCAAAGCATAGTGATTAATCAAATGTTGTTATTAATTGTGCTGGTGATTTATATTATTTTTAAAAAAGCCTAAAATTTATGTCTTTAGTAATATTTAAGTTATGTCTTCATAAATTTATAAAATTGTAATTTTCGCTGAAAAACTTTGCAGTTCTTTCACCTTTTTACGCGTTTTTGTACTTTTTATAAAAACACAAAGGTGAAGATATTATTATTGCATATTATAGAAATATGAAGTAATAATTAAGCGAATTCAATAATATGTAAAACTCCATATTATGCAGTAGTAAAAGGTATATATTACGATTGCATGTTATAGAAAACTGTGCGATTTTAAAATTTAATAGCTAATTAAATGTGGCTGATAAAAGATCATTAACTTGTGTTAAAATAAATTATTTAAACAAACTATTACTAAATGCTTAGATCTTTAACAAATCTTTAATATTTTACTGAGCAGATTTTCTAAAATAAGTGTCCAACTAAAGAGTCTTCTGGTGTCATTAAGTAAAGTATAATAATTAAGAATGAAATTTATAATTATATTGATTATTTAAAAAAAATTCCGTAGCATTTTATTCAATATGCTCAGTAATTTAAGATCCGCAGCAGTAGCATCTGACAGTTCGAAAGGTATAATTAGAGTTTATCCCGGTAACAAGAAGGTAGTAGCGTGCTCATTCATAAAAGATTTTATTATTTGACGAAAAATAGCGACTGAGAATGAGAAGGGATTTACTTGACCCAGTGTCAATCTATGGAGAAAAATTTTCTATAGTCGACTTAGATTGAAAGTTTAAAAAAAAATTGTACTCCATATTAGAGAAAGAAATATTTTACTCTACTATCTATTCCTTTTAGAAATTATTTTAGAAATATGGAGAAAAATTTTCCAGTGACTGTCGACTTAGATTGAAAGTTTTTTTTTTAAAAATTGTATTCCATATTAGAGAAAGAAATATTTTACTCTACTATCTATTCCTTTTAGAAATTTTTTAGAAATATGGAGAAAATTTTTCCAGTGACTGTCGACTTAGATTGAAAGTTTTTTTTTAAAAATTGTATTCCATATTAGAGAAAGAAATATTTTACTCTACTATCTATTCCTTTCACAAAATTTTTAGAAGTATGGAGAAAAATTTTCCAATGATTGTCGACTTGGATTGAAAGATTTTTTTCTTTAAAGTGCACTTCATAATAGAGAAAGAGATATTTCACTCTACTATCTATTCCTTTTGCAAAATTTTTAGAAGTATAGAGAAAAATTTTCCAACGATTGTCGACTTGGATTGAAAATTTTTTTTCTTTAAATTGCGCTCCATAATAGAAAGAAATATTTCAGTCTACTATCTATTCCTTCCAGAAATTTTTTAGAAATGTGGATTCCAATGATTGTCCAATGATAGCATACATGAAAATTGTTTAGGTAAATTCATTCCACATAGAGGAAAAGGGTGTTCTAGTTTCTCCTATGATGAATTATACCTAACGAGACAAAACTGATAAAAGAATAAACATTGCATTCAGTACTTAATTTTTAAAGGAAATTTATAGTAATACGCAGTATTAAGCAGTACAAAGTATTTCACAGCAGTTTATCTAACAGAGGTTTTTCCTAACCTGTCACATTTTTTAGATCATGCTTCAACAGCTTAATATTCTGTAACTTTTTTTTTCTTTTTAGATTTCGCACAGAACTATGGGACTTCATTGTATAGGCATTAAACTCTACAAATAATTGTTTATATTCTTTTGAGAGGATAAAAACTATAGACAAAATATATTTATGTATAGTAAAACCTCGTTTATCCGGACTAACTGGGACTATAGGCAATCCGGATAATCGAAAATCCTGAAAATACGGGTAATATGGGTAATAAGCAAAACAAAATCTTTAACTAAGCACACTCACCGTTTATTACGATAAAAAACTATGTTTTGTAATAAAATTGCACAGTATTTTTTACAAGACAATAAAAAATATAAAAAACTTTTCACATCGTTTCTTAACAAAGAATTGGTAAGTCTAGAAATGCTTTCTTAAACTAAACAAAAAGCATTTTATTACCATAATTTACTGTACAATCTATGCAGGAACTGTACACTGAATCAAACTAAAAAGCGAATATTTGGAGTACTTGTAGTCACGTTCTTGCTGTCATAGTTAAAAATTAAATCTAATGTGAACATTAAATAAAAAATAATATCTACAAATCTGATCTGGATTATTGGGAGATCCGGATCAATGAGGGCTGGATAAACGAAGTTTTACAGTGCTTTGTAACTATTATATTCTGTTTTCTGATGCTTTTACGTATAAAAAAAACTTCTTCAAACAAGATACAGTTGGATCTCTGTTTAACGACGCTCTACTTAACGACGATCTCTATTTAAAGACGATATTTCCCAGTCCCGACCCCTCCGACGTAAAAAATTTCTATTTAAAGACGACGTTGTTTCTGTTTAACGACGAATTTTTTTATACGAGTTTCTTCATCTACAATAAAAAACTTCTTTCGCGTTGCTTGAATTCACAAAGAACTTGTAGTGGAACAGCAAAGTACGGATGTAGAAATCAACAAAGATGACATTACCCCTGAAGAATGGAGAAGTCTTGTTGAAGATGAGGTTGTTTCAATTCAAGATTGCTACAATTGTGATGAATCTATTTAAACAACAGATTACAGAAATGTAGAACATATTTATGAAGATATAGTAAACGAAAACACAGTATCAAATGAAGAAGGTGAAGACACGAAAAACGAGACACTGCCACCGTCTTACACAGATGCAACTTCTTCTTTAGATGTTCTCCGACGCTATATTACATCGAATATGGAAGATGACATATTTAACATTTTAGAAAATCTGGAAAAGAGAATAACGAAAACAAGGCGAAAAAAGAAGCCATCAACACTTTTAGACATTTTAAAAAACCTAATTTATTGTATTGTTTGTACTCTTCTTTCAATGTAATTTAAAATAACTTTTTGCAAATAAAATAATAACAAAAAAAGTAACATTTATAAACACGCCCATATAGTAAGAAATATATTGACAGTCCTAAGCCTGTAAAGCGTGAAGGGAAATGTTAATTTTTCACAAATTCTGTTTAAGGACGATCTCTACTTAAGGACGATTTTTCACGGTCCCTTGAAAGTCGTTAAACGGAGAGCCAACTGTATAAACAAATGTGTTTATATACTGTAACGGGACATATATTCCGCCTTCTCTTGCTTTTATTTAAAAACAGAATATTCTTAAAAATGCTTAATAAACTGTAAAAAAAATATCAAAAAAGGAGATAACAAATGTAGCTGAATCTTGTAGTGATGAAGAAGATTTACGACAAAGTTAAGTGTAAAGAGTCATACGTTTTGCATTATATATAGTTTCCTAAACTGTAAAAAAATATCCGTAATTCTTTTCTGTAGAGGTTTCTTTTTACAAAAGACGTTTAAATCACGTAAACGGGAAAATATTTGAGAATAAAATTTAATGACTTTTACCGTGCACCCACAAAACAGTCTATTATTGAACCGAAAACTAAACAATTTGTCTTTTCAAATACAAAAATAGTTATTAAAATTGAAAACTTCATTAGGAAAAAAATTCTGTTTTGGAGAAATTGTTTGCTCGTTATAGGGATAAGTTTGCCCAGAAATCCTTTTTGAAAGTCAACGTACAACAGAATGTTTTATTAAATATACACGTCAATTGGAAGTTCGCTATCTGGAGAAAGCGTTGTGCAGGCAGAAATACAGTGGAGTCCCGATAATCCGAACTTTGGTAATCCGAAAGCCCGCTTAATCCGAAACCAAAGCTTAAAAAAAACTAAGGTTACGATAAATCTACAGTTATACTAAGTAATATAAAGTATATTTCTGAAAATTACAAGAACATTCAAAGTTAGACAACAGTAGTATAATATAGTAGGACAGAGTAGAATAAACAAAATGTCTTTATGCTAATGCTAAACTGAAACTAACAGTAACGACGCACCTCTACAACTTGTCGAGTACTGTGACGTATTGTTAGAACAACTTACTCTACTGTACTGTACTAGGCAGCGTTCCGCTCTCTTACCACCCATGTCGTCCCGAGATTTGGTTATGTTTAGACAGACCTTATAAAATAAATTGTGTAATCACACGTAATATGTAATATTTATGTAATCACACGTTATTATGCAATTTATGTATATTTTAAAAATTATTTCGCTTAATCTGAAAAGGGTCGGGTATCAATCATTTTGAATTATTGAGACTCCACTGTATATCACAAATAACTGAAATCTAGTGGTATTGCTGAAAAAAGTTATAATTTTTATTTTAGTTAATTTTTCCAAATATTTTCTCAGTTTGGCTCATAAATGGAAACTTATTTAGCAACTTATGATTTTTAACTCATTTGATTCGCACTGTTTGCTATTAAAATGTTCGTGACTTGTGATTCATGATACATCATGACAATTTCATAATTTTATCGCGATGTTTAATATCAGAAAGGTTTTCACGAGTAACATTTGCAAAGAGAAATGAATCCCGAACTGTTTCGATGCTTACTAACAATACAACAGTACCACATACAATTTTAAAAATGCGTCAATGCCTTCAAAACTAATTATAAATAACTTGAAATGCTTCAAAAACTTAAAACGTTATGCAATAATCACAAACAACTTTAAAATACACAAAACAACACAATATGCCTCACAAAAAATTTAACACTTTATATTTCCCAAAAGAATTTAAACAATACCAAGTTACGTCAGAAAAAGTTTCAAACATAAATATAATACAATTTTAAACGATGCACAAAACTTCACAAACAATTTTGAACAACTTGACAATTCTTCCAGCTTCAAAAAGTACGCAATATACCACAAGTTTAAACATTATGCAATATATAAAAGTTAAACAATTAACAATACTTACAAACAATTTTAAAAAGCATGCAGTACTGCACAAACAAATTCAAACTATACTGCAACACTTCACAAACAATATCAAACTATGAAACCATACCTGATAAACAATTTCAAACAAGACAATATCGCAACCCTACATATAACATTTTTTTCGATGATAACGTTGTTGCAATGATTAACTACTTGTGTATACATAATACTATAGTTTATGAGGAAAAAGCATATTAAAAATACTCTGGCAGAAACAGGTTTTGAATACAGAAATATATCCTCACACTTCGATATTTCCGAAAAGAGGAAAATGTTCAAAAAATAAATCACAGAACACATTTGTAACATTCCGTACATCACTCACCATCCAATATCTGTTTCCATATATATATACTTTTTTTTACGCAATAGCTATATTTTTTACTTTTTGTTCATTCCCGGACAATTTTTATCCCCGAAGAATAATCGAAAAATTTCCAGGGAGCGAGACATGAATGTCAATCAAAGGCCTGGAAAAAGAGCAGCATCTATTCATACCCTTTATGCCGTTTGTCCATCTTGACCGGTGTGGAAAAACAAAAAAGGTATTGCTTTCGACGGGGGTAAATGCAGCTCCGGTTTTGACGTCTCGAGCGGAGGGATTTTGTCATATTCTTTGGCCGGGCGGGGTGGGAGAGGAAAGGAGGGGCCATGTTTTCCATTCATTTCGATATCTTGTTCTTTTTTTTTTTTACATTTATATGTTTCGAAATATTTGTTTTGAAATCGGAATGGGATGGAATGCTGTCAGTTGCGCTAAGCCTAAGCATTACAACCACTGTGGCGTGAAAAAAAGCTTGCTATGAGTGATATTATATTTAGTTTCATTAATAACAAGCTTAGAAATAATTTACAAAAATTTTAAACAATACGCAATAATCTACAAACAATTTTAAACAATACGCAATAATCTACGAACAATTTTAAACAATACGCAATAATTTACGAACATTTTTAAACAACACACAATAATTTACAAACTTTTTTAATCAACACGCGATAATTTCCAAACAATTTTAAACAATAAGCAATAATTTCCAAGCAATTTTAAACAACACACAATTCATTACAAACAAGTTTAAACAAAAACGCAGTACTGCACAAAAACTAATATCGCTATTTGATGTGAGATATCAATTTCCTCATAATTACCGAGAATAATCCGAATTACTGACCTGTGTATAGAAATATTCAAAACGTATGCTAGTACTTCATGTAGAAAGTTATATTTCTGAATTTTATATACACGGATATACCAGCACTTTCCAAAGGTGAAATTAAGTTTATTTTCATTGTGACAACCTACATTCGACGATATATCGTCATTTAAAGTGAGATATCAATTTCCACATAATTACGGGAAATATTCAGAATTACTGAGCTGTGTATAGAAAATATTCAAAACGTACGCTAATACTTCATGTAGAAAGTTATTTTTCTGAATTTTAAATTCAGGTATATAGGAGCGCTTGCCATGAGTCAAATTATATTCAGTTTCATCAGTAACAACCTACCATGAACGAAATATTGTTATTTGATGCGAGATATCAATTTACACATAATTGCGGGGAAAATCAGAATTACTAAGGTGTGTATAAAATTTTTTTTAAACGTATGCTAATACTCCCTGTAGAGTTTTATTTTTGAATTTTAAATACCCTTATAGATTAGCGCTTGCCATGAATTTAATTACATTTAGTTTTAAGAGTAACGACCTATCTTAGAAGAAATGTAGTCATTTGATGTGAGATATCAAGGAGTATCGGAAGAAGAGACTAGGATAGAGCGTAAAAATATCTGTCGAAGTAAATAAAAAATGTAATAAAATTTGTTCGGATAAAAATGTAATAAAATACCCCTTCAGGGGCGGTGTTCTATTTTTGGACCTCCCATTTTTATTATTTTATAACAACTAAATCATTCGCTGAATTTATCAGTAAATTCCTGTAAACTTTGTACATATTAGTGGGCTTGAGAAACAACAAATGGCAGCAATTCTATCAGTTTCTACGGGTCTATATTTTCTGAGAGGATAATTTTTTGTTGCAAGCCAGAAATTTGTAGTGTGAAGGTTTTTCCAGTTTTTCAAAGTTGTGAGTATATAGATGTCCCAAAGTTCTAGAATTTTAGTTTACGATTGTTACTTATTTATTTTAAATAGAAAAGTTTATCTCCATAATTTCTTATCTGTTTTGAGTAATTTCATTGCTGGTGGTTCAGATATGAACCACCGCGCATGTAGCATTTACTGTCACTAGATGGCAGAACTATCGATATTTTAAAATTATTTTATTTAATTAATTTTTTGGGGTGGTGGGTGGGGGTGGGTAGAGCGCTCCGGTAAATTTTTTGCCACACGAGGGCTAATTAGACCGGGACCTACAGTTTAAAGCCGATTCCGAACGGCTACATACATCCATGCCAACAGTGGGCCTCGAACCCACAGACAGCACTATCGAAATAGTTTTTCTAAGTTAATGACAATTTGATTTTGGTTCGTGAAAGTTTAGTTTTGATTCATGAAACCATGGTTTTGGTTAGTTCATTTGCCCTTTCTTATTTCTAAACTTTGATAGTGAGAGAAATCTTTACTTTCCTTTGACTTTGTACTGCGTCAGGATGACCAAAAAAAAAACTGTTTCTGAGGCACTTGAAATTTTTGATTTATATACTTTTACATACTTTTTTTACTTTTTATATACTTTTTATTATCATTATATACTTTTATTTATATTATTTCTATTGTATTTATTCATTTATTTTTGAATAGATAATTATTTTGATAAATATTGTGTATAAATATAAATAAATGAATAAATATGTATGTATATATATATTGTAAACTGATTGCAATTGAAAAGAATACTGGCACTAAAATCCGCATCACTAGAAACCAAGCTATTAACTGGTTTATTACCAAGCTGGTATATTAACAAGCTATGTTACTGGTTTACTGGTTTATTAACAAGCTATAAACCAAGCAATAACCAAATAAAGTTCCAATAAAGTTTATAATTTTTCAGTATCGGTCATTTGCTTAAATCGCACTGTATGATTTGGGAAAATACACAGCAGTACGATTTAAGCAACCCGTTGGCTTCTTAGAAATATGGTTCATTTATTCTCAAAATGAATTTTTACAAACTGTGTTGGAATTGTATAAGTCACATAAGTAATATTTGGAACTTTATTTGGGTTGTTGTCCAGTCAGTCGCTTGGTTTTTAGTGATGCAGATTTTATAGCCAGTAATCTAATTTTATATTGGTATAAAAACAAATATAATTAAACCATTTTCTAAATAAAGCTTATTTAGCATTATTAAAATTTTACGTCAGTCTTGCCTGTTTTTTACAAGTCGACGGGTACAGCACAGCAAGACGTGTTCTTACCCCATATAGGTTATGTAGTAATATAAATGACTCAGCTTTTAAGATATTTTATTAGATGTCGCCGCAATTAAGTATTAAGAGAAAATTGGATGTGGTACGGTTTAGGTGGTACGATTTTGGTACGCATTTGGCAACTTTCTCATATATATATATATATATATATATATATATATATATATATATATATATATATATATATAATGTGTTTGTGTATGCATGCATGTGCATGTATACGTATAGATGTATTTCTATGTATATATCTGTAAAGATATGCGTATATATATATATATATATATATATATATATATATATATATATATATATCTTCTACTCGTCATCTTCTTAATATCATTAATTTGCAGTCTTTGGTAATCATGGCATAGGTGATAACACTTCATTTATAGTTAAACCAGTTTATTCTTTGAAATATATAAAGTCTCAGCTCCAGCATAGTCATTTCTAAGTTCCCTCAAACTATCGACCTCTCACCTGCGAAACAAACGTGTCCTGGCACTTTTGCTATCCCATTGTATCTGCGTCTACTATTAGAATCACGTAGTATGTTTTTACACTCCCAAAGCGCGTGTCGAACAGACCATGTGACCTCCACTGCATGCTAACTGAAAACGCATACGATTATTATCCTGTAATAGCGTGATGTAATTGTCCTTAATTTCCCGCTCGATAGTTTGAATTGCCTAGCGCAGTCCTCGGTTGGCATTTTTTCTATGTATTCTTTGATATGATTCCCTGAATGTTATTATCTAAGTTACCCCAATTAGTTTACCCAATTCTCATGGCATCATATAATATTATATATATATACGCGAAAATAACTATTATATATATAAGCATGTATGTATATAAATGCATCCATACGTATATGTATGTGTCAATAATACAAAAATGCACACACCCTAACCCCAACGTATTTAATAATATCTTCATCTACCAGAGTGAAAACTGAGTGACTTCGCGGTCTGTAAAAACCGTTGACGAAAACCCATGCATTAAATTCGGCATATATCTTGTATCGATAACCGCTAATTGTTTCCCCGCATTAGTGCTTGCTATCGGATAAATAATTAGGAGACGCCCTAAAGAAGTCAATTAGAAAAGCATCGAGAATAACTGGCAATTATTTTAGAAGAGCGAATAGCCGGTCAATTCATCCTTCGCAAAAGAGCCTTCACAATTTGAAGGAGGAACGCGGGTTTTAATTTCGCGTCTCCTCTGATGGAGGAATTAATTTATCATTAAACTGAAAATCAACGATATATATTTTTTTCTTTTTACTCTGCCTGCTCCAATTCATCCAAATTAGAAGAACTGAGGACAGAGCCCATTGATTAAAATGAATTTATATTAATGCAATTAAAGCTTCTCGCAGAGATTTATAAATTGGGATCGATGGCGCTCTGCCTCTCTGAGAGCGGAGACGCCTGCCGCCGATGAAAAAATTAGTATCTGCAATGAAAAGTCTATTAAGGTTTTAAATAATTAGTAATTATTTCTCAGAGCGTTTTATAATTCGTTTCTTCATCGCGGCGCAGCGTTTTTGTGCCCGGGTTAATTATTGGAAGGGGGGAATTTTTCCGCCTGCGGCTAAATTTACGAGCTTGACTGTCGAATGTAAACGCGTAATTTCGGGGAGCAATGTCTTTGCAGCTGCCAAAGTCAATTTTTTGAGATAAGTTGTCTCTGAGAGCGAATCTTAGATGGCAACGGTTTGCTTCACAGCAGTGTGAGTTTTCAATGAATGAATACGGAAATATTTAAAAATAGTTTCTAAAATCAGCAGGAGAACAGACCTTGGATATTGACTTATCATACCGCGATTTTCGGTGTTCTTTATTTTTAACGTAGAATTACGTTCCTCCCTAACGGTCCTTCGGAAAGCAAAATTTCAGACGATAAAACTGTCCATCGTCGCGAGTTATAATTTTGGCAGCGCGCCAAACCCAATCTGTATCGCTTGGGCAAGCAGAGAAACAATAAAAAAATTGTACTCCATATTAGAGAAAGAAATATTTTACTCTACTATCTAATCCTTTTAGAATATTTTTAGAAATATGGAGAAAATTTTTCCAATGATTGTCGACTTAGATTGAAAGTTTTTTTTTAAAAAATTGTACTTCATATTAGAGAAAGAAATGTTTTACTCTATCTACTCCTTTTAGAAATTTTTTAGAAATATGGAGAAAATTTTACCAATGATTGTCGACTTAGATTGAAAGTTTAAAAAAAAAATTGCACTCCATATTAGAAAAGAAATATTTTACTCTACTAAATTTTATCACGTTTTCTATGAGGAAGTTTGATAAAATTCTTGATCAAATTCCGTACATTTATTAAATTTTATAACACATATCTTATAACACATCCGTACATATATACATACAAAAGAGGTAAGAAACGATAAGTAATCCTACGTTAATAACTCGTTTCGTTAGAAGAGACTACCTGAATTTTTTTCTAAGGCTGCTGTGTACTGACCTTATTGGATTCGCCCACCTCATTGTTAACGTATGGAGAAAATGTGTCTACTATTTACGGCTACATAAATGATAATCTAATAAAAATGCTATTTTCAGATAGCCTGAACTTTTCTGCACCATGCAACAGGATTCATTTAATAAATTGCATCTTCCAAAGGAATTGATGAGCGTTTAAAACACACTAGACAAGATTTTTTTCTTGAATAATTTAACACTAGATAGACGGCTGCCATCATTTTGACGGTTTCGGACATACTATTGAACGCTATATCTGTATTTATGTCCTCAGGTTTCTGAAATTTTATGACCTTCACTAATTTTACTCGAAATATGCACCCGCATTTACAAAATTATATTCGATAGCAAAGAGGGGGAGAAAATGTGTTATATACATACTAAAACTGAAGGCCGTCGATTTGACGGTAATACAGAAAACAGGGAGAAATCTATAAAATAATACCGGGAAAATGTTAGTTACTTTTCGTCTCTTCCCCCTTCTGAAAATATCAGAAATATGGGCTCTTCGGAAATAGTGGTGATGAAAAATGTCAAACCATGCATATATTTTTACGGATAAGCCATACCCAGGTTGTCAGCTCGGCATACCTGAATAAAAATATATCTAAATTATTACATATTGGTATGAAATAGTTCGAAATATGCTTTAAGTATTTACCTTTATGCTTTAACCATTTAAAAAATAAATATTTTATATTCTTGATTTTACTTCCAACCGTCAAAATGACAGCGTTTAGTCTTTTTAGTACGAAAAAATTCGTCTTTCTAGTGCTAAATTTAAGAGAAATTCGCAGTTTTATTTATTGGGCATATTTCGCTTGTAAATTGTAGCGACTGTGTTTGAAGATAACAAACAGAATTTTTAACTGTTTCTGACCGTAAATATTGAGATTGTACACAGTAGCTATCATGAACTATACTCAGTGAGTTCGTAAGAGAGGTATGTAAGAGAGGTAGAGGTTATTATAAAACTTGTTACATGTCACTATTGATGACGCACTATTAATGATCTTTTGACGTAATTACACTGGAGGAAATATTGAGCTGCTAAAACATTATCTCACCAAGGTAAATGTACGCAAAATTCCCAGTTCAGTATTAATGGATGCAAATTTTTTTGAAAAGATTGCGAGAGCTTATTATAAAGTTTGTGTTATGTGTAATTAATGAGGACGTAGCATGCGAGAATCCTTTGTTATAATTACAGAGGTACAAAATAAGCAGATTAAATAGATTATTATTCCCAACTTAGGTGTGTATTTTTCGGAAAAGGTCTCAAGAGGTTATTTAAAAACTTGTGTTACATGTCACTAGTGATGACGCTAGATGTATCTTTTGGCGTAAATACAGCTGAGGAAAAACTGAGCTACTAAAACAGTTGTAATTCTTTACTTTCTGAGGTATGCCCAAGATATATTCAGGGCATCTTACTTCAAACATACCGATAATGCAAAGAAAGTTGTTCGTTCAGATTAGCTTGTTCAAAAGTTAATACCCTCACTACTCAAAAATCAAATATATTTATGAGTATTTAATCAACATTGAAATGATGCCTAAGTTTTGTAAGAACGTATAAGAATAAAATCTGAATGTAGCACATTTAGGGTAAACTGTAAAAATAAGAATGGTGAATTTACTGTTGAATGGTGATTTTACTAAAGAATGGTGATTTTACTGAAAAGAAATGTGATATCAATTACCAAATCGTATAAACCGAAAAGAAATTGTCTCTCACTTTACAGAATTCCTTCTCGTAGCCACTTAATACTTCCAATTCTAAACACCATTTTCTTTCAATTTCGTCTGACTTCCCGCCAAACTTTTTTAACAAAATCAGCGATTAGACTCACTTAGCGCACTTTTCCTGCAAAAAACCCGGCGGTATGCATTTATATTTTCTTCCGACTTCCCAGTATGAAATTTCCCGATCCTTCGCATTGCTTATTTTGAAGGGATATTTTTTTCCCTTTTTTATTTTTTTCCCTCGAAAATTTTCAACCTCCTATTCCATTTAAGGTCACTTATTTCGAACGATTTTCACCTCGCGAAAATCTCTTTACGTCTGTGTGAATTTACTTCACTTCCTTTTTCGTGTTTTACTTCGTTTGGAGAATATCTTCCCCCATTTCGCTTTCTCGCAAAGGGATTTTTCATTTTGAATTTAATCGATTCCCCGGGATTAGATCTTTTGTGTGCGGATTGTTCCATTCGAAAATTCTTTCGTTTTATTATTTTTTTCTATTCCAGCTAGCTCCACATAGATTGAAATGCTTACGGTGGAAGATAAACTCGAGAAAGTATAATGGAAAGCTCGTGCGCGTTCAGGATTTATATAAATGTAAGCTATATATTTTTGGAAAAGATTGGGAGAGATTATTATAAAACTCGTGCTACATGTCACTATAGTGATGACGCAGGATGCGAGTATCTTTTGATGTAGTCACAGCGGGGGAAAATTTGAGCTGCTAATGTGGGACTCATTACGGTAACTATACTTGAAAATTCCAAATTCAGGTGCGTATATTTTAGTAAAGGTTGCGAGAAATTATTATAACACTTGTGTTACATGTTCACTATAGTGATGACGCAGGTTGCTAGCATCTTTTGACGTAATTGCGGCGAAGGAAGATTTGAACTGCTAATGTGGAACTCATGACGGTAACTATACGTAAAAATTGCCTTTTCAGGTTTGTGTTTTTTGGAAAATGTTGGGAGAGATTATTATAAAACTTGTGTTACATCTTGCGTCATCACTAGTGACACGTATCTTTTGACGTAATTACAGCGGGGGAAAAATTGAGCTGCTAAAACACTATCTCACCAAGATAAATGTATGTAAAAATACCCAGTTCAGTATTAACAGATGTAAATTTTTTGTAAAAGGTTGCGAGTGCTTATTATAAAATTAATGTTACATGTCATTAATGAGGGCACCGGATGGGAGTATCCTTTGATGTAATTACACAGGTACAAAAAAAAACGAATTATGTGGATCATATAATGGTAAATTACCCAGAAGTTACATATTTAGTGTTAAGAGGAGTACAAATTCTGTTCAAAAGATTTGTAGAGGTTATTAAAACACTTGTGTTACATGTCACTATTGATGACGCTAGTTGTGTCTTTTGACGTAATTACACCGGAGGAAAAATTAAGCTGCTGAAACACTATCTTACCAAGGTAAATGTACGAAATATTCCCAGTTCAGTATTAACTGATGCAAATTTTTCGGAAAAGGTTGCGACAGCTTATAATAAAGTATATGTTATATGTAATTAATGAGGACATAGGATGTGGGCATCCTTTGTTATAATTACAGAGGTATGAAAAAAAAAAGGATTAAATATATTATTAATCCCAAATTAGGTGTGTATTTTTTGGAAAAAGTCGCGAGAGATTATTTAAAAACTTGTGTTACATGTCACTAGTGATGACGCTAGATGCATCTTTTGACGTAAACACAGCGGAGGAAAAATTGAGCTGCACTAACTCACCGAGGTAAATGTACGCAAAAAATCCCAGTTCAGTATTAATAGATTTAAATTTTTCGGAAAAGTTTGTGAGAGCTTATTATAAAATTTGTGTTAGATGTCATTAGTGAGGACTCACGATGTGAGTATTCTTTGATATAATTACAGAGGAACAAAAAAAAACTTAATTAAATAGATCTTATAATGATAAATCTACGCAGAAATTACGCATTTATTGTTAAGAGGTGTATACATTTTGTTGAAAAGGTTGGTAGGTATTATTAAAAAACTTGTGTTAATGTTACTAATGATGATGCAGGATATGAGTATCTTTTGACGTAGATACAGCGAAGGAAAATTTCAGCTGCTTATATGAAACTCATTAAGGTAAAATTAATCAAATATTTCCAATTCATTATTAATAGATGTATATTTTTTGTAAAAGGTTGCAAGAGATTGTTATAAAACTTGTATCACATGTAACTAGTGATGGCCCAGAATGTATACTTTGAAATAATTATAGAAGGAGGAAGCAGATTAAATAGATCTTATAAAAGTTAATCTACGGAAAAATTACCTATTCGGTGTTGATAGATGTAAATTTTTTGGAAAAGGTTACGAGAGATGTTATAAAACTTGTGTTACATGCCACTAATGATGACGAAAGATTCGAGTATCATCTGACGTAATTAAAACATAGGAAAATTTGAAAGGGGGTTAAATGATACTTTTGTGAAGATAAATCTATGCAGAAATTCCATTTCTAGATTTAATAGATGAATTATATACACTGCTGGCCACCCAAATTGCAACACCAAGAAAGACAAGAGATATCACAACAAAATTTATTTTGTAGATAACATGTTGACCAAGTATCAAATGATTAAATTTATAGACTTCTGTGAAGTGTGGTTCCTGCCAAAATCAGTAGCCAGAGTAGCCGCCATTGTTGGAGATCACCGCTGCCACACGCCTCCGCATTGATTCAAAGAGACTTTGGATGAGTTCTTGGGGTACAGCAGACCAAGCAGCTTCACACGTTGCCAAAGTTGATCTGCTGTGGCAGCTGGGGATGGAATCTGGGTCAATCGTAGAGCAACCATGGACCACATGTTTTCTATCGGCGAAAGATCCGGAGAGCGAGGCGGCCAGGAAAGCAATTCAATCTGGCGATTGACGAAGAACCGTTGGACAATGCGTGCCACGTGTGGTCGCGCATTATCCTGTTGAAATATGGCTGTGGGCAAGCCCTGAAGGTAAGGAAGGACAACTGGCTCCAACACCTCGGAGATGTAGCGCTGGCTGTTTAAAGTACCGGCAATGCGTACTAGAGGTGTGCGAGAGTGATATCCACTACCGCCCCATACCATAATACCCGGTGCAGGACCAGTGTGGCGGTGTATAACACAGCTGTTCAGCATCCTCTCTTCACTGTGTCTCCAGACTCGAATGCGACCATCGTGGTGTTGCAGACAGAAGCGTGACTCGTCAGTAAAGACAATTTCATTCCATTCTGCCGTCCACATCCTTCTGTCATCGCACAATTGGCGGCGGAGACGTCTGTGGTTCTGCGTCAAGCGTGGACAAAGCAATAGACGTCTTGCGGACAGACCACTCTACTGTAAACGGCGTCGAATGGTACGCGCAGACACTGGATGATGCGTTACAGACTGCATGTGCTGTGCTATGGTTCCTGATGTGACTGAGCGATCCGTCACTGCCATGCGCACAATTTGCCTGTCATCACGTGAAGTGGTGCGCTGAGGTGGATGCGATCGAACACGCCGGTCCGTCGTACCCTCCTGCATCCAACGATCACATATCCGCATTACAGTTGTTTGGTTTCGCCCAACACGACTACCGATTTCCCTGAAAGGTAATCCACAATCTCGGTAGACCACTATCCTTCCTCTGCCGAACTCGGATACTTGATCAAAAGATGATCGCTGTTTTCGACGAGGCATAATTGATTGTTTTTTTGAAAAAACCACAAGAAAAACACAATTGCCGAACTTGAAATCGTCGAAATCTCCAAGTCTTAAATAGCGCTTTGAAGTGGCGCCACAGGCGCGCGTGATGTGCGTCTGCGCTGAAATTCTAATCATTTGCATATCTCACCTCCGCTAATGCATGTTGTAAATTTCATGTTATTTGCATGTTTCCTTCAGGGTGTTGCATTTATAGTGGCCAGCAGTGTATTTTTGAAAAAATCTAGAGCAAATTAGATTTGCACTCGTGTTACAATTTACTATTGATGACGCAGAATGAGTAAATTACGTAGAGAAGAAGCTGTTAAAGAAGAAACTAAAAGAAACTGTTACACAGTGAACATTAAAAAAATTAGCAAGAATGGGTAAAAATGAACTCTCTTCAGATTTAGGGTTATGCTAGTGGCATTGTTAGGAAACAAGGATCGTTCATTTAAACGTGTTGTCGGTTTGTTTAGCTCTAGAGTCGCAGAAAATTAACGCTGGAAAAACCAACCAATAAAATATATCTATGTTAACGACCCGGATTTGCACAAGAAAACATTGCAATAACCGACATCAGAATATCTTTATAAGATGAGAATTTCAAAATTAAAACAGTAAACAAAAACAGCATGGAGGGAAGTGATTGAAAAAAAAAATGAAGAGCTATAAACAAATAATTAAAAATAGGTATGTACAAATATTTAAACTTATTTTCCATTTAATATGTATAATTGTTTTAACAATAATAATGGAAGTAGAAACAGAACAATGCAATATGACTTTATATCGTTTTATATTGCTCAACATAAAACAATGTAATTTTGTAGGATTACGTTCCTCCATAACTGTCCTTCGGAAAGCAAAATTTCAGACGCTAAAACCACCCGTCCGTCCTAGCTAGTTTTAGTAGTTTAGCAGCGCGCCAAACCCAGTCTGTATCGCTTGGGCAAGCAGTAAACAGTTAAATTGAAAAATACGAAAATCCGTCAAAACTTTGATATATATATATATTTATATCTATATTATAGAGAGAGAGAGAGAGAGAGAGATAGATACATAACACACACACACACACACACACATATATATATATATATATATATATATATATATATATATATATATATATATATATATATATATACAAAAGAGGTAAGCAACGATAAGTAATCCTACGTTAATAGCCCGCGGTAGTTTCATTAGAAGAGACTACCTGAATATTTTTTCCTTTTATGTTTAAAAAAGCAGCACAAAACAACTTAATTTTATATTGTGAAACATAAAATTATATTATTTTATTCATTTAAAGAGTGATATAAAACAATATAGTTCTATATTGTTTTATATTGAGCACCGTAAAACAATATAAACTTATACTGTTTTATGTATTTAAAAAAAGAACATAAAACACATAATTTTATGTTCTATGTTGGTTTTTAAAATACCCCAAAAAATATTTAGGACTTGAGAAAGCGTCTTTAGGCAGTTACGATCCTGCTCTGTATTCAGTTATGCCCAGAATCACGTGTAGATCAATGCATTGCAAGTGATAAGAAAATACACATATTCTAGAAACGTAAACATATACTAGTTGGTACCCGTCGAAACATGACGGCTAGATAGTAAATAAATGTACTAATACACAAACTATACTCAACACGTCATTGCCAAATACTGAAAATCATAATAATGCGCAGAAACAAATAAATGCGTTTAATTGGCCTTTTACTTAGTATCTAAAACCAGATTTTAAAATGTCACTGAGCTTTCGCAAAAAGCAATTTTTTTAATTGGAAATTATCGCTAATTAAACTACTGCGCGAAATTAACAATTTCCGTCAGGTTTTGTCTTATATTTCACAAACATAATTATCATAAAAATAAAAATGGCAGAGAGAGATCTAGAGGGACTCCTCGGAATAAACGTGTTTATCATAAAAACATGTCACTGAGCCTGCACTGAGCTGGCCATGAGCTGGCGTAGAAACAGTGAGTTTCTAAAGCCAGATTTGAACATGCGACTTAGCATGCGCAGAAATCAATTTTCAATTGTAAATTATCACTAATTAATAGAAATTGCGGTGACAAAAATCAAATTTGACAAATCTACAGATTGCAATCTTTCGTTTAAGGGGATAAGGGACCTACAAATTCGAATTTTTTAATTTACAATTTTCAACTTTATATACAAATTGAGAATAATTAATTTTCTATTTTACTACACTGAAAACCCATAAAATTCAAAATAATGAATTTTTGGCAGAATAATGCCTGTTTTTCAAAAAAAATTTTAAAAAAGCTAACATTTCTCAAAATACTCCATGCGCATCCAATATCATTTAAAAACCTTAAATTTTTTTAATATAGATTTACCGTATTTATATAAACATAATTATGAATTGATTTTTTTCGTGTAAATAAAAAGTAAAAAAAATAATTTCTTTTAAATCTGCTTGTTTTTTTTTATGTTTTGCTCGTTTCTACTTTATTTCGTCGTCTATAAATTTGGAAAATATTTGTGGTTTCAAAGAACAATGCACAATTTCCTGAGAAACACTGTAATTAACAATCGTAGGAAATTTGGTAGATATCGGAAGAAAATTAAGGAGCATGGAGCGATTTGAAAAATTCTAGCAATTTTGAAGGATTTTTTGAAAAACAGGCATTTTTCTTCCAGAAAATACTTATTTGTGAATACTAAGTGCCTTCAGTGTAGTAAAATACAATATGAATTATTTCCATCTTGTATATAAAGTAAAATATTGAAAATCAAAAAAAGCGAGGTTGAAAGTCCCTTGTCGCCTTAAGACCAAAATGAAGTAAATTGATGCAGTAGCTTTCTCTCACGGAGCCCCAAAAGTCGGCTTAGCAACTTAAATATATAGATTCTAGAAACATGTTCGAAACCTACCACCATAAGGCCATATTGAAATTTTTCCTAATGCTTTCCCAGCATAATTCGTTTTCCTACCGGATTTATTCGCCATTTCTTTGTACTGCATAAAAATACATACAAGTCCATATATGTATGCAGCTTAATAAAATCGTTCGCCAACAACATCGTCTGGTGGTAAGAGCAAAAACACTCACAGCTTTCGATTTCCCCTCTGTTTTCTCCAGATTCTGAACCGAAACCACCGGCAGGCCGTGGAGAAAAAAACAAAAATAATCAAAACGCCCCCTTGCGTTTATAGACTGAGGCCTAATCGGGGGGATAACACACAGAACACGACACATATGTATGCATGCGTATGGACTCCTCCCCTCTCCCCCCTGCACACAATTTACGCGTTTTCGCATAGGAGAGAGAGGAGTGGAGTTGAGCTGTCAGCAACACGTGGTGCACCCTCGGGGCCCGGGGTGGCCCCGCGCGCGAGAGGGGAGCCTCCCTCTTGCGGGGAAATGTGGCCTAAAACGATTCTCCAGACGATTTCGATCGGTCAAGTGGAATGGTCAGTGAGGGGTGGAACATTAAAGCAGTTCGCCGGAGTAAATGCCTTGGCGATTTCCCCTCATGAATCGTTATTTCCCGGAATTTGAAATTCATCCAATGAATTTCTAGGGATTGGTCAGTGCACCGTGATCACGGTTACAGCTATAATATGGGTACATTTAATTTTTGCTTTGGAGTAGTTAAGCACTGCAGGGAAATAAGGCAGGATGGGTAAGAAGAGAAATGTTTAAAGCATAAGAATATTTTTTAGAACACCCCTGGCAAATTTCGACAATTATGAGTCTTAAAATTGCGAATATTTATAATAATATCTAGAGTTTAAATTCTTACTAATTTTGAAATAATTTACAAAATACTAATACTTATTTAACTCTCACATTGGAGGCTTCTACATCGAAAGAAAAAAAATCGACATGAAAAATTTCTCCATTATAAGAAGCTTAACCCTTCAGCCTGCGCCAATTTTTGGAACACCAGCAGGCGCGCTTGGCACAAAGTGCAACGTCTTTTTTAACCTTGATAATTCCTTTCGTAATAAACATTTTTTATTCAAATTGAAAATAATAATTCTGCGTTTTATGACAAGATATAAAATGTTGATAATCTTGAGATATATTTATAATTAGAGGCCAAAGTGGGCAGACACAATCGCCTTATTTCAAAACTGTCCGGTTTACTGGATCTATGGAAACTTGCGAATGGATTTCTATTATGTCCAAAAACCTAAAAAAAACAATGACTGTCCATCTTCGTGATATGCGGGATACCGTGTAATAGCTGCTCATTTGATCGACTACAACAACGGCTGCTTTTGTCGTATTGTTATTCAGTATAATCTCTGGTTTAACACGGTTATATCACGACTAACAATGAATGGAAAGGAATTCAAGGGTCAGAAAATCAGACCTGCGTTAGAAAGGATGTAGCTATAAATAGAAACTGCTTAGAACATTCAAACCTTACATGTAAAAACAAACCATTCAAAATTACGAAAATGTTGCACTTTGTACACGAACGCGCCCGCTGAAGGGTTAATGTGCATCTAAATGTCGACCAAAGTCTACGTTCTGCCAAAAGTTCATTCAGCCGAAAACCTAATTAAATGGAGCCTTTACTGTTGAATAGAGACTTTACTCTCCGTCTATTAACGTTTCCCTTGCCACCGAAATAGAAAGGGTGTCATGTTTGCCTTCCCTAAATTATCAAATGGCATGGATTTCAGCATGGATTCATTGAAATACAGACCTGAAAGTGTATGGTGTTAGATCTGGACTGACTTAATTTTTTTAACTTCTTTAGTCAGTCGCTGAACACTTATGCCTATTCCATTTTATAATCCTTCACATTTGTATTTAGTCTTCTTGCTCTTGCAGATTTGATTTGAATCTAATGCTACTCTTCTTGAACACAATTGGGGTCTTATTTTTAACAGTTTTTTACTCGTAAAAGAGAAAAACAAGCTCATAGCGTTGACTTTCAAAACTCTAAAAGATCCTGTGCATTTTTCCAAATAAAATGTTTTATTGGTTCGAACTAACTTAAACATGCTTAATCTTGGACAACACAATTTTGTATTATTTTGCATTAAGGATTCGTTTTTCCCAAAACTTATCAAATTCTTTACATCTGATCATATATTGATCAATCCCCACAATTGATTAAACTTTATCACGTTTTCTATAAATGAGAAAGTTTGATAAAATTTTGATCAAATTCCGTACAATTTATCAAATTTTGATCATAGTTCCCTTAACTTATTGATTAGGGGAAATTTTCCCTACTTTAACATCTACCAAATTCAGACTTTCAGAAAATTAAAGGTATTTGTTTTTTTATTCGTTAATTATTTTTATTACTTTTTATGAATTATTTTTATTGGTTAGAACTAACGTAAAATTCTTATTCTTGGACTTGTTTACAACGCACTTTATTATTGTAGTATACAAAAAAATTCATTCCCCCTCAGCTTATCAAATTCAGATCAAATACTTCACGTCTGATCAAATTTTAATCAATCCCTGCAATTACATTTTTATTACATTCTCTACAATTGATGAAGTTTGGGGAAATTTTGAGCAAGTTCTCTACAATTTATATCAAATTTTGATCATAGTTTACATAACTGACCAAACAGAATATAATTTTTCTTCTTTTATATCAACAAGATGTAGACTCTCAGAAAAATACATTTAGTACCAATAAAATTTCTTTAAGGCCATCAGACCTTATATTAAGATATCCCACATCCAAATATCTATAGTACTTTAGAGACAGTTTATTAATGTTAACGGAACTGATTTAAAAGTTATTGTGTTTTCATACTAACTCAACAAAATGGATAAAATTTCATACTTTAACATCTAATAAAATCAGAAATCCAGAAAAATAAATTAACGAAAATGAATTTAATATCAATAAAATTTTCCAAAAATCACCAAACCCTATATTAAGATATCCTACACCCAAACATAAAAATGACCAGAACAATGAGAAACAGTTTATCTATGTTGATGAAAATGTTTTAGCAAATACTGTGTTTTGATACTTATTTAGATAGATTTTAGTTTCATGATTGAAGATCTCCTTATTTGAAGCATTCCAGTTCTTTCATTCTAAAGTAATCTATATATATAAATCAGTTCCGTCACTGACTGACTGACAGATAACGCATAGACCAAACCGCTGGACCAAAGGGCTGAAACTTTGCATGTCGAATCTTCTTATACTGTAGGGGTGCACTAAGAAAGATTTAAAAGAAAAATTCTTAGATTTTTTAAATAAAATTTTTAAGCTGTTTTTGTAACTTTTTTAAAGTTTGCATTTAAAACAATGATCTGAGGGTTATATATTTTATATCACAAGAAAGATCATAAAAATTACTTTTAAAAGAAATCTTTTTCGAATCTTTACCTCCATTTTCTGATTTTTGGTGAATTTTTAAAGATTAATTTTTAGAATTTAATTTATTAAATGCTGATCACACTGCTTTCTTTTTTTGAGATACTTTAAATTAATTTTGCGTCACGTGCATAACAACGAAATAAATTGACAAAATATATGAAAATACAGTAAAATATAAAATTTAACCACTAGACTAATTGAGATGGAAGTTTTTAAAGAATTTAATTCAAATTAGTATGTTTTATGGATATTAAACATACAAATTAATTGCATACATTGACCGTCGTATCTAATTTGAATATTTTATTCTACATTATTTTGTCTATAAAAATATCCGTTACGATTTTTTTTAAATATATACTGTATATATTTTTTACATTAATTTCATACATCGACCGTTGTATTTAATTTTAATGTACTCCGGGGCGAAATACGGGTATTCAGCTAGTTTTAATTATAAAATAATTATATTTAAAAAAATCGAAAATTTCAAAATACGTATTGCACCAATATTTCTTTTATTTTTGAAATATTTTTCTTTTCTCTTGTTTATCTGTTTATACCATCAAACTGTTCCGCCTTCTGTATAAATTTTCCCATCTTTTCCATTCTGATTACCTGTCAAGAAACAGCCTGTCTGATTCTTGCATTTCTTCTTTTTTTTTTCAAGTCTGATCTATTAAGGTACTACTTCCCCCTGGGGGAACTTCAATCTTCAGCTGAGATACTGGTGTACAATTATTTTGTATACAGCAGTTGTTTTGGTTTTAAAACGCCAGAGAAACAAATAACTGACTTGAAGGAAAGATCCAAGAGATTCTCAAACACAAAAAGGCGTAATATGTTGAGGTGCCAGTTAAGAGAGATAGGTGCCTTAAATGGAAAAAAAAATCATAATTTGGTATGCTGTATGGCAATTGGATATGTAAGGAAAAAGTACCGTGCATATTGGAGATCTAGGTGGACAACTACTTATAAATTGATAGATCGAAGGGAATAATTCTTATAACTTTCACCACAATCCTAAGAAATACAGGGTGTCCAGGCTAAATGTATCCAAAAGTTATGGATTATTTTTACGGAACTACCCATTAGAATTAAAAAGAAAGATTTAAATAGAAAGAACATCTCACCAAGTTTTAATATCAATCATAGATTTCAATTATAGTATCACTAGCTGAAAACCCGCGCTTCGCTACGGAGTACATTCAAATTAAATACAACGGTCAACGTATGCAATTTATGCCAAAAAATAAATATATATATTTATAATAAATGCGATGATCAATGTATACAATTGATGTAAAATATATATCTATCTATATATATATATATTTATAAAAAAATCGTAAGGGATATGCATTTTTTTGGATAATATCCAATCGTCTGCTGCATTAGAAAGAGAAAAAAATATTTTTTTTGTCTATTTAGTTGTTACGCACGTGACGATAAATTGAAAGTACCAGAAAAAGAAATCACGTGATCGGAATTTAATAAATTAAATTCTAAAAATTAATCTTTAAAAATTAACCAAAAATCAAGAAATGGAGGTAAAAATTCGAAAAAAATTTCATTTTGAAGGAAATTTTAGGATCTTTCTCGTGATATAAATTTTATAACCCTCAATGTATTATTTTAAATGCAAACGTAAAAAAAGTTTAAAAAATAGCTTAAAAATTTAATTTTAAAAAAATCTAAGAATTTTTAAAAAATCTTTCTTAGTGCACTATTAGAAGAATCGTCATGCAAAATTTCAGTCCTTTAGGTCCAGCGGTTTGGTCTGTGCGTCGTATGTCAGTCAGTCAGTGAATGAATGAATGAGTCAGTTACGGAACTGTTTTATATATATAGATAGATTTCGATGTGTGCTCCTTTTGCAGCACAACAAACGTCTAAATGGTAATCCAGTTCTCTCCAAGTGTTTCGTAGCATATCAGGAGTTATTACACGAATTGCTTGAATGATACGCCTCTTCAACTCATCCACAGTTTCAATTTTTTGTTTATACACAACGGATTTGATGAATCCCCAAGCAAAAATGTCTAATAACGTCTGATATGCTACGAAACACTTGGAGAGGACTGGATTACCGTTTAGACATTTATCGTGCTGCGAAAGGTGCACACATCGAAATCTATGATACTACGATCGAAATCTATGATTGATATTAAAATTTGGTGAGATGTTCTTTCTATTTAAATAAATATTTTTGAATTCTAATGAGTAGTTCCGTAAAAATAAGTCATAACTTTTGGATACATTTAGCCCGGACACCCTGTATTTAATACAATTTTTACCTCAATCCTGTACTGGCAGATCCTGTACTGGCAAAGCATTCATACGCTGAGAGATGAGAATCCCAAACTCCATATTCCACAAGTCCTAAATATAAATTTTATACTTGAAAAAAAACATGCATCCATTATAAAACATGATACAGAAAAATGAAAGTTACTCAATTTGTGAATATTATTACAAAAAGAAAAAGAAATCCTGCAGCAATTTTCCTCTACTAATCGCATAAAAATTACAGTTTGAATTTTGATAGAACCATTCAGAATTAAAACAAGCTTTCTTTTTCTCTTTTTGGTGTATATAACTGTCTATTGTACGCTAGTAATAAATAATATTGTACAATAAATATGAATATATTATCAAATATACATATATACATATTATAAACATATAATATATACATACTATATATAATATGTATATATAAGTATATATTATTATTATGTATATATTATTGATATGGGACCATAATAAACTGCTAAAAGGAAGAGAACGGGCAACCTATTATAACATGATTCGCAAAAGAACTGCCACAATTCACCATCAATGAACTAGGGTTCAATGAGATTACCACGGCATCTGTATGATTGTGCGAGAAATGCATATCATGTTTATCCGACAATATGATGATTGTTTTTACTGTTATTTACTCACGTTTGTAGGTATGCATCCGATCTCGTGATTTTTATTGATATTTTCTTTTTGCATAGATATGTGTTAAATATTAAAAATTTAGTCACAAAACATGGAAAGAGGCCGTGGCCAATTTTATACTAATAACAGGGCACGACTGTCTGGCTGAACATCAAGCCAAATTAGGGATTGGGAGTTCCAGAGTATGTGTAGAAGTGAAAATGATGTAATTCCCACGGTGTGTGGACAATAAAGAATGTATCAGAAAGGATACAAAGGCAGGGGTAAATACAGGATTGTAAAACAATAAAAAAATAGAAGAATAGCTGTCGGTGTGGCCAGTGATAGCGATCTGAAGTTTATATTTTGCAAGATGGATGGTCGTTATTTTATGGCCCACTGTAAAAACGTCAGAGGAGAAGAATCAAAGTTGTTTTACAAAATAAACGTATGTGGGGGAGGTACTACATAGCCTATGGACAGAGGCGACAGAGGCGGTATAATAAAGGACCAATTAGGGATAGGAACCACTGAAGGAGAAACAGCCCACTGCCCAATGAAAGTGAGGGGCGTGCTAGAATGGCCCCCTGTAAACGGACAACAGCTTCGCTAAGGACGGAAGGAATCAAAAAAAAAAAAAAAAAAGAAGGAGATGGTCTTTAGATTGGGTTCCTGAGAGTTAGATGTCGGAGGCTCTCGTCTGCCTCATAGCCGTGGAGAAGTGCCAATATACCGCCAACGTTTTCATACACTGGAGATGATACTGGGTCCCGGTCGCCGATGCTACGATCATCGTTGCATACATCCGTTATAGTAAGTGCCTCCCCGTTAGATTCTAAAAATCATATTTGACTCTAAAGTTTGCCTCTGCTTCTGGGTATTGTACGTCAAAATTGTTAATATAAAACTGATTGTAATACTATAGCTCTGACATGTTAATTGAAATTTGGGTTATCTAATAAATGTATGTGTAAGGTCAATGCGTTGTATTCCTTGCTTATTCCAACCCTTGCATGCATCTATTGCTTCTAGGTGATTCACTCCTATAGTATGCACCTTATGTGAGAATGGAAATATTAATAAAGCTCACCTACTTGTTTGCTCGAAACTAAACTTTTAACTTACGGCAGAATGGTGATTTGTGTGATCTCTATTGGAGGGTCAGAGAACTTAAGTCCTGATCCCACGGTCTTCAATTATTGTGGTTCTGGCTTTTTAAGTTTTTATCCTAAAACTTTAATGTTTTTAATTGGTTTTAAGGCGATAATAGACCTTCAGATTGACAAAAATACGTCCCCAAACCGATTTGTTTCTTTCAGAAAATGATTCTTCAATTCATCAGCTTTAAATTAATAAAAAAGTATGTCGATCCTATCATTATTAACCGAGTTATAAGTTTTTCTCAAACGTAACCAATGTAAATGTTACGTTAAATTAAAACTTTAAATGCTATTTTCCCAAAACAAGTTTTCATGTCGTTTCGGTAAGTTCAAAATGTTCCATGCATCATAATTTTTCTTGAATTTTCATAAAATTTCATAAAATGATTATTTATATATGTTTGAATAAAACTTACTAATAAATTCATTATACTATTTTAAAACAACTTAGAATTTTTACAATCCAAAAAAATTTTTTGATAAAATTTTGCATAAAATGACGTATTTTTATGGATTTCTTTTCCAGTTTTTATAAATATGACTGTAAGGCCGTCTCCACACGGGGCAACTCAAAAGAAACTGATAACTGACTCAAATCACAAACCATTCCGTGATGAGTCGCAACCTATGTAATTGAATGGAGCCGCGCACACGACGCAACTGGTTACAAACCCGTCCGACGGGTTGTAACCAGTTGCGTCGTGTGAAAGGCTCCATTCAATTACATAGGTTGCGACTCATCACGGAATGGTTTGTGATTTGAGTCAGTTATCAGTTTCTTTTGAGTTGCCCCGTGTGCAGACGGCCTAAATCAAATATTGCTAGTAACTTTTATTATAACTATATAAAGCTAGCTTAAGAAAGTTAGATATCTGAGACAAAAATTGATGCTCATGGAGCATTTTTAAATAGAGTAATTAACAGACTGATTTTAATTAATATATTAATTAATTACATTCTGATTTTTTTTAATATTTAGCATTTTCATCTCTAAACAACACTGTATAAGTATACAAAATTTCATAGCAATTGGTTGATAAATAAAATAAAAGTTTTTCATGGTCCATTGTCGCCTTAAGGCAGGCCTTTTGGTCGTTCTTTTTATCGTATCTTGTGATTTTTTTGTTTGTTCTGTGTTTTTATATTTTTTGAATGTTGGGTGAGTGGCCAGACGTGTATGGATTAAGTTCCAGTCGGCCATATGTAACAACAACAAGATATTTATTACATAAATTTAACATTGAATAAAATTCGAAAGAAACTAGGAAATGTGTTTCTGAATCAAAAATAACAACAAAATGTTACCTGGTACATAATTAGCGTCAAAAAAAACATAAAGGCCACTAGTATAGAAATTTACTTCCATCTGATATCGGGCATCCATTTTGCCGGCCGCCATCTATTTGTATCACAACAGAAGGTTGGTTTGTCAGGTTGTTACGTATTGAATCAAAATTACCCCCCCCCCCCTCCGGTTTAAATAAATCGCCGTTTGAAGAAGCGCCTTTTGCAAATGAGCGGCGCTTTTCTACTAGACGAGAATCCCAGTGGGTAGCGTACATGCTTGACAGTGAGAGGCAACACTACGAGGCGAGGTCGGACGGAGGTGAACACACGCGATAAATAAGTCCCCGTTGCCTGCTAGCAATTGAGTACGGTATTTATGTAGTCTAATTGTGTTGTAATAAATAGTTTAGTGTAGAAAACCTCGTCGTATCTTGTTAATGGTGAGTTCATTGTTTAGTATACAAGTATACACTATCTTAAGGGTAAAGGAAACAGTGAACTTCATAAGGTCACCAGTGTTAAATATTTATTAGATAAATTTAACACTGAAAATACGACTCGTACGAATTAAGCAACAACGTGGGATACCAAAAATTTACAAAGCAAAAAACTTAGAAACGAATACAGAAGAATTCTTTTTAGATCTCTCGTACCGGGTCATCGTAGTTGCTAGGCAACGTCTTCCAAACTTGAAACGCAAAATATTTTTAAATGTCGTCTGCAGTGGGATTCGGCTGCAGACTTGTGATAGCTACAGATGCTTAAATTAATTGTATTTTAGAGAAGTGGTTAATGATATATCGCCTGTGCTTTGGTGGCGACCTAAATTTAGTTTGATTTTAGTGGAACGACGGCCCCTCCCTCATCGGAGACAGGTTGCTCTCAAACATGAGCTCTTTTCAGCCTCTCCGTTCCATCAAAGAGAGAGGAGGGGGAAATCTGAACAGCGGATTTCGCCGAAAACCTGTGTTAAACCGTCGATAAGTTCCGGGTGGTGCAAGCGTGGGGCAAAGAAATTGCTCTCACTCCATGCCTGTTCAAAAGCGTGAACTTGTATTGCCGATCGAGAAGCTCGCGTCTCTTGCGTATTTTTTCTGGTTGTTAGTTTCCTTATTTATTGGGTAAAACGTAAGTTGCTAGTACCGGCTCCTTTTAGTCTAAACTCAAGCCTAAATCGTTAAATAACTACTTCGCGTAGAGTTAAGACTACTCGAGTCGTGGGTTCAGTTACTTCTGCGGGTACATGAACTTGGATATTCCGATTTTCATGATGGGATTTGCAGCACTTATAAGGTAAATACAATGCATTTACCTTTAAGGACTCTGTGGCTCAAAACTGTATATTACTCTTAATTGAACTCATTTGGGAGGATTTTTTCCAACAAATGTATGTTTATATAAAACTATTGTACATAAAAATATTTGCAAATTTTAAAATAAAAAAAATCTAAATCTAAAATTTAAAGAAAGTTATATTTATATATATCTCCTAACTAATAGCTCTATTTTCATATTCCCCCCTATTCTTGTACAGTGTACAATGGAAAGGTTGCAAAATAAGTTGTATTCAGGATTTACACATTGTCATATTCTGATGCGCTGTACAGTAAAAATGTTTCAAAATAAGTTGTATTCAGGATTTACATATTGTCTCATTCCAGTACATCGTGCATTGAAAAGGTTTCAAAATTATATTGCTGTCTTCAGGATGTACACAATGTGTACATCCTGAAGACAACTTATTTTGAAACTTTTCTATTGTACAACGTACTGGAATGTGACATTGTCTCATTCCAGTACAGTGTACATCGAAAAGGTTTCAGCATTACATAATTGTCTACAGGATGTACACATTGTCCTGTTTCAGTACGTTATACAGAAACGTTTCAAAATAAGTTGTCTTCAAGATTTATACGTTGTCTCATTCTAGTACATCGTACAATGGAAATGTTTCAAAATTACGCTGTTGTCTTCAGGATTTACACGTTGTCAGATTCCAGTACGTTGTACAATAAAGTTTGCAAAATAAGTTGCTTTTAGGATCTAATAACTTTATATTTCAAAAACCTACCTTCTAAGATAAGCATTATTTGCTTAGCAATATTGTTTAATATTTTAGCAAATGAGCATGATCCACGTACATTTTATTATTAACGGGTTTGCTTTCTTTTTATATAAACAATTCAGAATTTATAACTCGAAAAAAGGAGACTAAGTTGTACAGTAAGATAGATTTACATTTCGCTATTTATTAGCTTGAGTAAACTATTACTGCTTAACAATAAATGGGCGGCCTAGTTTTGCTTAAAATACGAATGCTTACTACATCGTAAGATAAACATAATTTGCTTAGCAATATTGATTAACGTTTTTAGCAACTAAGCATGATCCACTTACATTTTATGATTAACGGGTTTACTTTCTTTTTATTTAAGCAATTCAGAATTTGTAACTCTAAAAAAGGAGACTAAATTGTGTAGTAAGGCAGATTTACATTTCGCTATTTAGCGGGATGAGTAAACAATGGCTACTTTATAATAAAGGGGTCTCCTAATTTTCTCAAAACCACACGAAAAACTTACAACCCAACAAAGTTAGAATTATTTACGTAACAATACATATTATATTTTTACAACTAAGCATGACGTACTGTTTTATTATAGGAGATGAATCAACTGTAACAGGGCTTTCTATTGTCTTAACGAGGACATGCTATACAAAATGGTCATAATTTGCCAAGAAATGCCGATTTACTTTTCGCACTTAAGCCTGTTGTGTACTGACCCTAATGGATTCGCTGACCTCAGTGTTAAGCTATGGAGAAAATGTGTCTACTATTAACAGCTACATACGTAAATGCTGATAATCCAATAAAAATTGTATTTTCAGATAGCCTGAACTTTTCTGCACCTTGCAACGGGATTCATTTTATGAATTTTGTCCGCCAAAGGAATTGAGGAGCGTTTGAAACACACTATAACAGATTTTTCCCCCGAATAAATTAGATTAAAAAATATTATTTGCATTTTTTTAAACAAAAAATTCCCCAAGGGGAAAATTTTCTTTCTCTATTACAGCGTACGATTAAAAAAAAAATTAGGTAGTCTCTTCTAACGAAACTACAGCGGGTTATTAACGTAGAATTGCTTATCGTTGCTTACCTCTTTTGTATGTGTATATGTATGTGTAATGTATATATGTATCTATATATATGTATGTATGTATATATATATACAAGGTGCGCCCATAAAGTGACCGGACAATTTTTTATAAATAAGAAAAATATTACTCACCTTCAAATAAATTTATGTCCTTCAAAATAATCGCCAAATGAGTCTATACAATTTTTCCAACGTGTCTCCAAGTCATCGAAGTACTGTTTATAGGCGTTTGAACTAACCGTTCGCAAAATACGCGTAACATTTGATTTAATACCCGAGGCGTTTTCAAATTTCTCTCCTTTCATGGATTTTGCATTTTTTAATTACAAAGAACTTATTTACTATGAATTTGTTCCTGAAAATCAAACAATTAATCAGTATTTTTACAAGGAGGCGCTCTTTCGATTAAAAAACAGGATAAGGTGAGTTAGGAAGGAACTGTTTGATTCTGGGCAATGGTTTCTTTCACAGGATAATGCTAGGCCCCATACAGCAATTTCTATACAACAATATCTTGCTAAGCATTCAATTACAGTGATAAATCACCCACCATATTCTCCCGACATATTCCCCGATCGCCAGCTGAATTTTTCCTTTTTCCAAAGCTTAAGATGGCCATGAAAAGACAGAGATTTGAAAACGTCTCGGATATTAAATCAAATGTTACGCGTATTTTGCGAACGGTTAATTCCAATGCGTATAAACAGTGTTTCGATGACTTGAAGAAACGTTGGAAAAATTGTATAGACTCCTTTGTCCTTTATTTTGAAGGAGATAAATTTATTTGAAGGTGAGTAATATTTTTCTTATTTATAAAAAAATTGTCCGGTTACTTTTTGGGCGCACCTTGTATATACATATATGTATGTCAAAATTTTGAGGCATTTTGGAACTTTTCTGCTTAAATGTTTACTGCTTGTCGAAGCGACACCGACTGGGTTTGGCACGCTGCCAAAATTGTAACTCACGAGGATGGATGGACGGACGGTTTTAGCATCTGAAATTTTGCTTTACGAAGGACCGTTATGGAGGAACGTAATCGTACGTTAAAAAATCTTTAATTTGAAGTCGGCAGTCCTTGGACACATTTCCTCCATAGGTTAACATTGAGGTGAGCGAATCCAATTGGATTAGTACACAGGACTCATTACTAATGCTTAAGACTGCCGAGTCTTTTAAAATTGAATGTAATAAGAGTAGTACAGTCGAATCCCGTTCTAGCGAACCCTGTATATAACGAACTCACGGCTATAACGAACGAAAATTTGTGTCCGTCCGTTTTCCTATTGTACATAATTTAATTAGTACTAGTTGGTACCCGTCAAAACATGACGGTTAGATAATAAATAAATGTACTAATACGCAAATTATACTCAACACATCATTGTCAAATGTTGAAAATCATAATAATGCGCAGAAGCAAATTAATGTGTTTAAGCGGCCTCGTGTTTAGTGAGTATCTAAAGCCAGATTTAAAAATGTCACTGAGCATGCGCAGAAAGCATTTTTTTAAATTGTAAATTATCGCTAATTAAACAGCGCGAAATTAACAATTTCCATCAGGTTTAATCTTATATTTCACAAACATAATTATCATAAAAATAGAAATGGCAGAGAGAGATCTAAAGAGACTCCTCGGAATAAACATGTTTATCATTAAAACATGTCACTAAGTATGCGCAGTAACAATGAGTTTCTAAAGCCAGATTTAAACATGCCACTGAGCATGCTCAGAAATAAATTTTTTTAGTTGTAAATTATCGCTCATTAATAGAAATTGGGGTTACAAAAACCAAATTTGACACATTTATAGATTACAATCTTTCGTTAAGACCAAAATGAAGTAAATTGATGCTGTAGTTTTCTCTCACGGACTGTCCAAAAAGTTGGCTTAGCAACTTAAATATATAGATTGTGCCAGTTTAATGCAATCGATTTTAGTCGATTTATTTTATTAATGATCATTTTTAATTGATTTTATAATTTTTTAATACATCATTATTGAATTTACATTGCAACTAATGAGTTATACATTTCGTGAACTCCAACATTTTTCTTAATGGTTCGGATATAGCGAACCAACGGATAAGCGAACAAAACCTTTGGTCCCTTGAAGTTCGTTATAACGGGGTTCGATGGTACCTGTTTTGAAAATTAAATCTCTACTTTGTTAAAAAGTGTCGACCCAGAAAACATCAATTGTTAAACTCTTCCCTAGCCTTCGGTATACAGTCGGACCCCGTTATAACGAACTTCAAGGGACCAAAGGTTTTGTTCGCTATATCCGAACCGTTAAGAAAAATGCTAGAGTTCACAAAGTGTATAACTCATTAGTTGCAATGTGTGTTCAATAATGATGTATTAAAAAATGATAAAATCTATTAAAAATTATCGCTAATCGTTAAAGTCGACTAAAATTGATTACATTAAACTGACACATTACGTACAATAGGAAAACGATGGGACCAAAATTTTCGTTCGTTATATCTGTGAGTTCGTTATATACCGGGTTCGGTATAACGGGGTTCGACTGTATGTGCATATGCCATGGAGGAGTATACATTGTAATCCACAGATTCTCATTGAATAATTTCTACGTAATATCCAAATCACTTTCTATATAACCCCCCAAAACCTGCATCTGGATAAAAAAAACACCTCCTACCCAGGAGCAAAATTAGCTGAACATACGTATTCGTGCAAATCCCTACGAAGAGCGAAAAGTGACGGAGACTCTATTCCCTCCAAAAGAAGAAGAAAAAATAACTCCATAAAAAAAAAATAAGTAAAATTTAAACCCCACCCCCCAAAAATCCACCCACCCGCTCTTCACCAGATATTAAAAAATATATATACACTGATTCCTCACCGCATTGCAAAGCCAGGATTCAAAGATATCCACGAAAAGAAAAAATCTCGGAGAGCGAATCTGGCATTTCTATACAGAGAATATCCTTGCTCAACTAGTAAAGAGCCTCCGAAAGACCCTGGGGTATGATTTAATAAGGTGGCACCCCTCTAAATGCATAAGCGGCGCCGTCCAATCAGAGTACGATCTCTCGTCAACATCCCCCCTTTCCCCCTGGGGCGAGGATTCGAATTCGAAGGCATTTGTTGGTGGAGTATGCATACATACGTGTCTGGAGAGTATTGGTTAAAGAGTCCATGATATGTTCAGAGCATCGGGGGCTTTGAAGTTATTTAGTGTTTGTCGCTCGACGTGTGAGGAAGAGGAAAATAAATAATTCTGTTCCGTCCCGTGCAACTTTCTATTCCGTTTCTAGGGAATTAAAGTTTGCTTTTCTTCTTTTTTTTATATATTCTGTTAGGGGCTGTGTGCTAGATTGGGAATTTTCTTTCCGCGTTTAACTAGTTCGGCGAGACAGAACACGAGAGAAATTTTTCTAATCAAACCGCAGTTCTTTTTTTTCTGGTATGATGGAAGGTGTAGCATCTTGATACACTTGTATTGCTCATCAAATCAATGCAATCATATTAAAAATGATTGCAGAGGGAAGTGTTTTTTTCCAGCATCTTTACAACAATCGCAACCCAAGTGGAGTTTTATTGCATGGCTTCTTTACTTTTTCAAAGTATATTTCTACGTCCATATACAATACGGTGTTTTATATGAATATGAATAAAATGTTATTCAATCAATGAGGATGAATTGAGCTTTAGAATAAGCGTTTACAAAAGTTTACAAAACAGGAGACAAATTTTTCTAATCAAAACGCAGTTCCTTTCTTCTGGTATGATGGAAGGTGTTGTGTTTTGATACACTTGTATTGCTCATCAAATTAAAAATGATTGCAGAGGGAAGTACTTTTTTTTCAGCATCTTTACAAAAATCGCAACCCAAGTGGGGTTTTATCGCATGGCTTCTTTCCTTTTTCGAAGTACATTTTCTACGTCCATATATAATACGGTGTTTTACGTGAATATGAATAAAATTTTGTTCGGTGAATGAGAATGAATTGAGCTTTTGAATAATTGTTTACAAAAGTATACAGAACTTTACACTATTACAGAACACGAGAGAAATGTTTCTAATAAAAATGCAGTTCTTTTTTCTGGTATGATTGAAGGTATGATGGAAGACTGGGTCTTTATACAGTTTGTACTGCTCATCAAATTAAAAATGATTGCAGAGAGAAGTGCATTTTTTTTTCAGGATTGGGTTGCCCCACTTGGGTTGCGATTTTCAGCATCTTTACAAAAATCGCAATCCAAGTGGGGTTTTATCGTATGGCTTCTTTCCTTTTTCAAAGTACATTTTCTACGTCCATATACAATACGGTGTTTTATATGAATATGAATAAAATGTTATTCGATCAATGAGGAGGAATTGAGCTTTTGAATAAGTGTTTACAAAAGTATGCAGAACTTACACTGTTACAGAACACGAGAGAAATCTTGCTAATCAAAATACAGTTCTTTTTCTTCTGGTATAATAGAAGGTGTGTTTTGATACAGTTGTATTGCCCATTAAATTAAAAATTATTTCAGAGGGAAGTGTTTTCTTTTCAGCATCTTTACAACCATCTCAACCCAAGTGTGGTTTTATCACACGGCTTCTTTACTTTTCAAAGTACATTTTCTACGTCCATATACAATACGGTATTTTACATGAATATGAATAAAATGTTATTCGATCAATGAGAAGGAATTCAGATTTTGAATAAGTGTTTACAAAAGTATGCAGAACTTACACTGTTACAGAACACGAGAGAAATCTTTCTAATCAAAATGCAGATCTTTTTTCCGGGTAGAATGAAAGGTGCTGTGTTTTAGTAAAGTTGTATTACTCATCAAATTAAAAATGATTGCAGAGGGAAGCTTTTATTTTTCAGCATCTTTACAAAAATCGGAACCCAATATCTATTGGTTGCAACTAATATATATTAGTTGTCACTGCAAAATTTCTGAATTCGCATTGGCCAATTAGTAGAAAATTAAAAAATTGTGGCTGAAGATCGTTTTGAAATTTGGAGAAACTTATGTTTCATGTCTATACAAAACGCATCGATTTTAATTTCCCTGTGTATAACATCCATTCTGTTTTAAATAAATTGATTTGAAAAGTATTGAATTAATTATCTTAATAACTTGTATATTCAATAAAAATTTTTTTGACTTTGCAGTTTTATTATAAAGTTTTTTAACTTGAATTGCAGTACTGCACATCTTAGTGGAATATTCTGACCTCTATTATGAGTTTAATGTAGAACTATCCAACACAACGAAAAAAATTAGTAGTTTTGGTAATGATATATCACTTAAACTTTGATTTTAAAAAAACCTCTTTCTGTTTGCAATTAAAATATTAAAGATTTTGAAAATCAAAATTTAAGCGAGTAACAAGTTTTAAATACAAAGCTAAGCGCAGAATCATAACGTACGTACCATTTATAACAAGTATGAAACACATAGCTATACGCAGAATCATCCGTACCATTTATAACAAGTATGAAAAACATAGCTGTGCGCAGAATCCTCCGAGCCATTTATAAAAAGTTTGAAATGCATAGTTATACGCAGAATCCTCCGCACCATTTGCAACAAGTTTGAAATACATAGCTATGCCCAGAATCATGGGCATAATTTGTAAAAAGTTTTAAATACATTAATATACGAATAATCATCCGTGTCATTTCTAAAAGAGTTTGAAATACATACGCACAATCATGAGAAGAGACAAGGTTTTGGTAATGCCATTCAAAAATTTTTTTCAAAATTATTTTATGCCCTTTTGATTGTTATCCAACAGTTAAACTAGTTACGATGAATTGAAATATCTAGATATAGTGATAATATTTTTCTCCTTTTCAACTTCGCTGGAACATTACTAGAGGTATCTTGGAATGAAACGTTTTAAGGGGGTCCGGGACACATTTCAATTTTTTTTTATTTATTGAGTTAAAATTTTGATTTTTTTTTGTGATGATTAACCATGTAATTTGTAAACAAAATAACACCTTAAAACTTCTCAAAGTTTAAAAAAAATTTTTAAATTTAAATTTTTTAAAAAAAGTGGGTAATTTAAGATCGTTATAACTCGAAATATTATTTGTCGAATTTCAAATTTTTTTCATTTAATTAAACAAAAAATAGAAGTTTTAACTCTGATTCAGCGTTTTTTCAAATATTAATTTTTAAAAGGATTAAAAATATTTAGGGAGAAAATTTTAAAAAAATTTGTAACTTATTTTCAAAAACCATATTTTCAAAAGTAAATATTTTTTTCAAATTTTCTGAATTAAATTAAAGTAAAATAATTGAAAAAGACATGTTCCAAGTTTGAACCATTTATCTTTAACGGTTCTTGATTTATAATAATTTAAAGACGAGAAAGGGTGAAAAAACCCATGAAGTAGAAAACGCTTTTACAGGTTTAAACAAAGATTGTCTGCTATTAGAATGAGGCAAAACAAAAAATTAATATCTCCTGTTCTAATTAAGATAGAAATACGATTTAAACGTCATTTTAAGCGGAAGAGAACACAAAATATTTTAATGCAATAAAAGTTTTTTTTCGAAAATTTGAAGAATTTTGTGTCATGGACACCCTTAAATATTCATATGCGAGTAATCCCCTGGATACATCAACTGTATACATCCATACTCTCTTATTGGCAGACTTTATTCAATACAAAAGTATAATAATTAGCACAGTGTTATGAATTGGGTTATTTTACTGTTGCCATGTAGGTAAGCTTTTCTTAGCTACCTTCATTAGAAATTTGTTTCTGAGCATCAAATATTGGCTTGTCGGGAAACTTGTTTTACAGGTATTGGGTGAAGGTTCTGCTCACTCTCTTTGTATGTGTGATGTGTGTATATATATATATATATATATATATATATATATATATATATATATATATATATATATATATATATATATATATATATATATATATATACACTATCGCCAACATATATATAATGTGTTAATAATGCCATGTCACTCCTTACTAAGATGCAAACTTCATATAATATAATGTAATATTCTATCACTAACATAGTATATATTATGATATGTTAATAATATGTCATTCAAAATAAGGTATAAACTTCACATCATAATTATATATATAATAAATGATTCATTGTACGTAATAATTAATCATAATTAATTACAAGATTAAGATTCATTGCATCTTTAATAAGCAACATTGATTTTCATTATATGGTAATAATTATATATAATTTCATTATTGGTCTTCTAGCATTCCGTAATATAAAATATACGTGGAAACTTTCAGCTATGCATTCATAATTTATTTCCTTCTACTATCCAAAATCTTTTATTCATACTACGGAAAAATAAAGACAAAATTCATTTTTCTCACTTTAGAGTACACTTTAAGAGTACATCTTCAAATATTGAATAAAATTTTTAAGAATTTTTTACAAGGAAATTGGGAAATTTGTTTTTATGAGCTATTGACAAATATAGGAAAATGTTATATTTGCAAATAAGGGCCAGATCCTAGCACGATGGGCTTGGAACGGGGGATGATCCGTTCGAATTACGATGACTGCCGTTAAATACCTTTGTGCGTAAGCCGGACATGGACATGTTCCATCCGTAGACCTTAAAGTACTCCTATGAGGTTAGAGAGGGTGTGAAACGGTACGAACCCCACTCCCTAGATGTCACGTTTAATGTCTGAGCCGGAAATATTGGCTTGTAGGGAAACTTGTTTTACAGGTATTGGGTGATAGTTTCCTTTGCTCGGTCCCTGAGATGCCCTGAGATGTACGGTCATAATTAAGGTGGCACCAGGGGGTAGTGTTGTTTCACTTATACAGTGCCTCCATTGAACTCTACTAACGATTCTTACGGATTAAGTGCAAATGTATTCAAATCCCTGCATTGCCAAACTACATAGTAAACATAATTAATGAAAGGCAATATTGGATATTTGCATATATGAAAATATTCGATATTTAAATTGTAGAGTTGGGGGCCTGGGGTGCAAACTTCTTGGGGAAAGTACTTTTTTTAAACTTTCTTGGCTTAAAACATTCTACTTTTTTTAAAAGCAACATATGTGATGATTACATCGGAAAATACCAAATTTCTTAAGTTAGATTCTCTGAAAGTGCATTGTTGGGCATTTGTTCTTCATTCAAGTCCGTGTTGTCTCCTTTTAACTCGAAATGAAATTCTTTTTCATTGGATCTGTAATTTGATATATCTATAAAACAGATGTACCTATGAAAGTTTTCAGAAATTTCTCATGTTCTATTTATAATCGATTGCCTAAAGGACTTTTGAACTTGAAGGAATATTGAATTTTAAAAGGTTATCTTAAAAGCAAAACTATTCTTAAAAATATTTTTTAGCTCACTAAAATTATTAAAAATGTTTAAAATATCCGACTGCGTTTGGAGCTTTTTTTATTGAAAAACTGTACTTGCGAAAATTTCTGTCTTATTTTTCGAAGAAATATAACACCAATTCTCGAAAATGATGAAAAATTATACACAACAACTATGTAAATTTTTAAAAAATTGATGAAATTCGATCGAAATTTAGGAAAATTTTACAAAAACGGTCTAGCTCTAAAAAAAAATAGTATACCTATAACATTAATTTTTTTATCATATGTACGTAAGAACCTCCTAAGTGTAATGAACTAAAATCTAATCGATATCTTAATCTAAAAAAATACAGGTCATTATATGCAATTACATGTAAAATTTTAGTAATTTTCCATGAGATTTTTTATAAATGCAGCTATAAATCAACAAATAATTTATCTAGAACAAAATATGTAGTTAATTACTTTCTTAGTATTATGAAAAACATACGTAAAAAATTTGATAGACATATCATGGTTAGATTTTGAGTTATCACAAGAGTAGTTTACGTTTTTGATGAAAAATAAGTTCTTCAGAAAACACGATTAAAGTTTTTAACTTGTATTGAAATTGATAGCTACTGTTGATCTTTGAATCGCTCTCATTTAATTTCGAATGATCGTCCTGAAAAAATAAAAGCAGATTTAAAAACAGAAATTTATAATCTTTAAAAAAAGGAATGAAAAAATAATTTCGGAATTTTCGTCAAAATCGATGTTTAAAGGTAGTCCGATACCTTGAGTATTTTTATAAATTCTGTAATTAATTTAACTCCAAACCTTTAATATGTACACAAATGTGGGATGGTTGTGCAACCTTAGCTATTGTTTCAGCAAATACAAGAGTCTTTTTCAAACAGTTACAGCAAATCCATTATTTTGAATTATGTAATTCAATTAGAGATACAGCTGAGATATAAATTTTTTCTGCTTAATCATCCTTCTTTTTAAATCCCTGACTTCTTTATTCTATCGGAAAAACACTTTTTGGTTGTGTTTTTAACCAGGAAGGCACCGCCTTTTTGCACCTGCCGACCGGAGCGTGGCTCAACACGGATTTTTCACCCTCTACAGAAAAAGACGACGATTTCATGATTATTGTTACCTGTACAACTTGTAATATTTGGAGCTCTTTTTTCGCTGACGGAATCATAATTTACACCAAAGCGAAAAAAGAAACAGCCTTTTTCTAGGACTATAAAAGTGTAATAATATATATATATATATATATATATATATATATATATATATATATATATATATATATATATATATATATATATATATATATATATATATATATATATTTATTTATTTCAAATATCCAAACTTGGATAGGTGCTAAGATTTTTCCATATATGTATGTAATTATTTATTTAAATGTAATTATTTATTATAATATGTATATATTTTCTATATATAAAATGTAAACAATTGGGGTAAAAAGTCGGGCAAATATGGTTGCCATTGCACAAGGGAAAACTGAAGGATGAAAATGGCTACCAAAAAGCAGCAAAGAGAGGAAAAAGCAAGCTGAGAAACGGTTTATAAGTGAAAACTGAAGGGTGAAAATGGCTACCAAAAAACTGCAAAGAGAGGAAAAAGCAAGCTATAGGATACGGTTGACAAGTGAAAACTGAAGGGTGAAAATGGCTACCAAAAAACTGCAAAGAGAGGGAAAAGCAAGCTATAGGAAACGGTTGACAAGTGAAAACTGAAGGGTGAAAATGGCTACCAAAAAACTGCAAAGAGAGGAAAAAGCAAGCTATAGGAAACGGTTTACAAGTGAAAACTGAAGGGTGAAAATGGCTACCAAAATCAGCAAAGAGAGGAAAAAAACAAGTTAGGAAAGGGTTTACAAGTGGAAACTGTGAAGTGGGAAAATGGCTTCCAAAAAAGCAGTAAAGAGAGGGAAAAAGCAAGTTAGGAAAGGGTTTACAAGTGAAAACTGAAGTGAGAAATGGCTATCAAAAAGCAGCAAAAAGAGGATAAAAACAAACTAGGATATGGTTGATGAGAGAAAACCGTAAAGGGTGAAATTGCCTGCAAAAAAGCAGTAGAGAGAGGAAAAAGTATGCAAGAAAACTCTTTTTTTATCCAACTACAGAAAACTTCAAGAGTGAAATTGTCAACCGGAAAACATAAAAGAGGGGATAAAGTAGAAACAAGATTTGTTCATTATTTTACTACTGAGAATTTTAAAGGGTTAAATTTCCTACCAAGAATAGAATAGAGACAGAAAATCAGAAGCCTGAAATAAAAAACATGAAAACACCTGACAAAAATGTGACAAATAATGTGATTTCAGAAACTGTAGATTAATAATAGTTATTACTTTTCCCTTTATTAAAAGTGTAATAAGTAATATAGTTACATTGTCGAATCTCGGATACAAAAGGCATTTCAGTCGGCGATACAGCTTTCTTCTACTGGAGTTGAAAATCGAATCAAGAACAGGGTAAACAATCGTGGTAAAAAGTTGGGCAAAGACGGTTGCCATTGCACGAGAGAAAACTGAAGGGTGAAAATGGCTACCAAAAGAAACAGCAAAGAGAGGGAAAAGCAAGCTAAAAAACGATTGACAAGTGAAAACTGTGAAGTGGGAAAATGGCTACAAAAAAGCAGCAAAGATAGGAAAAAGCAAGTTAGGAAGCGGTTGACAAGAGAAAATTGTGATGTGGGAAGATGGCTACCAAAAAGCAGCAAGGGGAGGGAAAAAACCAGCTAGGAAAGGGTTGACAAGTGAAAACTGTGGAGGACTGTGAAGGGTGAAAATGGCTATCAAAAAGCAGCAAAGAGAGGAAAAACCAAGCTAGGAAACGGGTGACAAGTGAAAACTGTGAAGTGAGAAATAGCTACCAAAAAGCAGCAAAGAGAGGAGAAAAACAAACTACGATTTGGTTGATGAGAGAAAAACAAACTACGATTTGGTTGATGAGAGAAAACCGTTAAGGGTGAAGCTGCCTACGAAAAAGAAGCAAAGAGAGAAAAAAGAATGCAAGAAAACTCTTTTTTTTCCAACTATAGAACACTTCAAAGAGTGAAATTATCAACCGGAAAACAAAAAAGAGGGCATAAAGAAGAAGCAAAGAAACAGTCATCATTTTACAGATGGAAACTGTGAAGGGTTAAACTTCAACCAAGAACAGAACAAAGACGGAGAATAGGAAACCAGAAATAAAAAGAAAACATGAAAACACCTCACAAAATACATTTGCTAATGAAAGGAAAAAAAATTGTGCAAATTTTACACTATTATGCATTGATTTTTATGCAACAACAACAACAAAAACCTCAAAAATCATTTAACAATTTTAAGAAGTATTTTCTCAGTTAAGAAGTGACAGTGACACAATTTCAAAAAAAAAAAATAAATTGCAATTTTATTTAGAGGCGAGCTCCTTCCTGACACCTCCACTGAAAAGAATAAAATACGAAGCCGCTTTTAAAAAAATCTGATTCTCGATCATAATTTCATTTAAAATTAATCGAACCGAATCGCCATTTTCATCTCCCATATAATCCATTCACATCAAAACATACCCTGAACAGTGTCGAATGGATTTCACCTCCGCAAACCAATTCAATTCAATTCAATTTAATCATATCAAAGCGGCCCAATCCCATTAAAAAAGAAAGCAAAATACCCGACATTAGAAAACAAAAACAAAAAAAAAAAGAAAAAAATAATATGATAAAAATAAATAAATAAAAGACCCGGTTCTTCATATGGAAGAAGAAGCCCTCCTTTTCCTCGCGGATAAAAATACAGCGCAAAAAGCAAAATCTTAAAAGATGATAGATAACAAATGAATAGATAAGTTAAAATTTCGCAAAAATGAACTGCACATTCCCAATTTATATTCAAATTCGGGGGCTCCTTTACTCAATTATACTTCGAAATAATGATAATAGAATGAGCAGCGGCGAAGGCGGGAGGAGGGAGGAGCAAAAGATAACACCTCGAAAGCGAAATGATAAATAAATAATAGAATAATGATTTTTCCTCTTTTAGGAGTTCACTCTCATTCAGCAGTCCCTCGCCTGAAAAGTTTGACAATAAAAGACTTATTTCTTAAAATTCAATGAGACCCCCTCGCGTTAAGAAATGAGGGATAAAAGGGGACCGTGCACAGGTGGCAGTTTGTAATTTGTAGGTTAGGCGGTGCTATGAGGGGAATTAGAAGATAAAGGATAGAAAAGAAGTTAGCTGCACTGCAAACGTGAATAAACCTTTTTCATAAGCGTGTTTTGTTAATCACAGAATCTGGAGGGGAGGGCCAATTTAACCCTTCAGCGGGCGCGCCTGTGTACAAAGTGTAGCATTTTCGTAATTTTTAATGGTTTGTTTTAACATGTAAGATTTGAATGTTCTAAGCAGTTTTTATTTATAGCTACACCCTAATGCAGTTCTAATGCAGTTCTGATTTTATGACACTTGTATTCCTTTCCATTCATTGTTAGTCGTGATTTAACCGTGGTAAACCAGCGATTATACTGGATTACAATACGACAAAAGCAGGAGTTGATGTACTCGATCAAATGTACAGCTATTACACGGTATCCCGCATATCACGAAGATGGACAATCTCATTGTTTTATAGGTTTTTGATCATAATAGGAATCTATTCGTTAGTTGTCCTTAGATCCAATAAACCGGACGGTTTTGAAATAAGGCGATCGTATCTGCATTCTTTGGCCTTTAATTATTAATATATCTCAATATTATCAACATTTTATATCTTGTCATAAAACGCAGAATTATTATTTTCAGTTTGAAAAAAAGTATATTACAAAAGGAATAATCAAGGTTGAAAGACACGTTGCACTTCGCGTCACGTGCGCCAGCTGGTGTTCCAAATTTGGCACGCCCGCTGAAGGGTTAAACAATGTTTTAGAGTCCTTTGGGAATTTCTACATACTTAGAAGAGCCAAAAACAGATAAAGTTTTGTATTTGATATGAAATAAAACTTTTATGTGTTGTTTTTTTCTAATATTTTATTAAATATACCCATTTGCAATTGTTAGAAATAGTATTACTTCTAAATTCTTAAGTAGTTTTAATATCTTTAATAATCATATTTATTTTAATTGTTTTGTCAAATCAGGTATATATAGAGTTGAGCCCTTCAGTTCAACGTCGATTTTGTCAATCAAAGTGTGGAGCATAAGGATTCACAGCTATAAGCCGAACCAAAAATGGAGGTTATTTGACAATTTAATTTGGGATATTTTGATTCTGGCACAAGCAAGTTTCCAAAATTGTAACGGAGAGCCACAGTTTGGCCATATATGGAACATAGGTTTATTGGACCGTATTATGCAACGAGGAACCGATCCAAGCACTGCACTGAAACTGAAAAATGCGATCTTTGAATAAAGCATTAAATAAAAATTCCGCTTGTATATGGTTCCTCAGTCAATTAAAAATATTATTTGTCCAATTAATAATTTTCTTTTGAGATAGCTTAACAATCACCCTGCTAGCTGATTGAACCCTATTCGACTTTTGTGGGTTGGTTCCTTGTTGAATAACACATTCAAATTGTGGTAAAGGAAAATTTACTTACAATTCCGACATGAGCAAAATTAGCTTTTAATTGGGGAAAAGGTCAAAATGGGCGTAACTCTGTATATTTAATATTCTGTATTTAAACTGTAAGACCCGGTCAATTTTGACCTTATGTAGCAAAAGTTGAAGTTTGGTTCTTTGTTAAATAACACTGTCCAATTGTCGTAAAGGCAAAAATTTGACGGTTAAAGTAAAGGCAAATTTATTTATAAAGGAGCGGAACTCTGCTTATCAAATATTCAGTAATATTAAATACTCTGTAATTAAGTCCCAGTCCTTTTAGCCCATATGTAGCTAAAGTTGACAGCAGTGCTTTCACACTTATCAATTAAAGGAATGTATGCTGGAATCTTTACCAACTAGCATTCTTCAGGATAAGAATGCTTCTAATATTTAGGGAGAATGTATTCTTTTATGATATTACTAACATTTACAACAGAGTTTTCCTGAGCGTTGGCCATAGCAGAATTTACGAAAAAATGTCGCATAACAAAGTTGATTAATTTGTCAAAGGTTGTGATTTATATTCCTCCTCCAAATCCTCCGATTGTCTTAAAGTGTATATGTTTATATGTGCAATATAACCGTAAATTTAAACACAAATTCCTAACAACAGACTAAGTTTGACTATAAATTTACAGTAGCAGATAAATCGTAAATTTTAATACGAATTTACAATGCTAGACTAATGATCGTAAATTTAAATACGAATTTACAATACTAGTCTAATGATCGTAAATTTAAATATGAATTTATAATGCTAGACTAATGATCATAAATTTAAATACGAATTTATAATGCTAGACTAACGATGGTAAATTTAAATTCGAATTTACAATGCGAGACTAACTATCGGAAATTTAAATACGTATTTAGAAAAACAGACTGGTCTTAAATTTGAATATAAATTTACAATAGAAGACTAAACTAAATAAAATAAAATTTACAGTAATAATACTAACAGAATTAAATTTAAATACAAAGTTACAATACTGACTAACTTTAAATTTTAATATAAACTCACAATACCAGACAAGCTGATGATTTGAATCCAAATTCAAAATAATGTATTAACTGTGAATTTAAACATAAGTTTACAGTTACAGGCTAACCATAAATAAAAATTAATGCAGATTTACATTAATAGATGAACAGTGAAATTAACTACAAATTTATATTTACAAATTAACCGATTATTTAAAAGTAAATGTACCTGAAAATAGCTCATTCATGCGTTATTATTTTTCTATAATTTAGAATCTTTTTGTTCTAAACTTTAGGATTTAAAGCTGTTATTCCAAATAAATATTTTTGACCGAAAACATAAAATCCTTATGCAGGCATGCTTAACCGGCTGCCTATACCTTGGCATAATATAATTTATTCAGAGAAAAACGCGCAGTTGAATATCAGACATTAAGCTAGCTATCTGTTGACTTTAACAAACCAAATTCTTCAGTTGTATCAAAAAGTAATGATGTGAAATAAGGCTAATTGTAAGATGGGCACTTAGTACGGCAACCGAAAAAAAATTCAGTGGATTAAAATTAGGTGGAATGATTAAAATTTCTACTCAAATGGATTCTTGCACTCAACTGCACTTGATGATCGCTAATTTCTGTTGCAAGTATAGCTTTGGATATACAATAAAACCTCGTTTATCTGGATCTCTGGACAATCTGGATCAGATTTGTAGATATTTTTTTTATTTAATGTGAACATTAAATAATAATTTTTAACTATGTTAGCAAGAACGTAACTATAAATACGCCAAGTATTCGCTTTTTAGTTTGATTCAATGTTCCTGAATAGATTGTAAAATAAATTATGGTAATAAAATGCTTTATGTTGAGTTTAAGAAAGCTTTACTAGAGTGTCACGGGGCGTTGACGTGGATTGACTCAGAAAAGTCATTTTTTTATTTTTTAATGTCTTGTAAACAATACTATGAAATTTTATTACAAAATATAGTTTTGTATCGTAATAAACTTAATTTACAATGCTAGACTAACGATCGTAAATTTAAATACCAATTTACAATACTAGACTAATGATCGCAAGTTTAAATACGAATTTACAATGCTAGACTAATGATCGTAAATTTAAATACGAATTTACAATGCTGGACTAACGATATAAATTTAAATACGTATTTAGAGAAACAGACTGGTCTTAAATTTCAATATAAAATTTACAACAGCGGATTAAACTAAATAAAATAAAATTTACAATACTAACAGAATTAAATTGAAATACAGTTACAATACTGACTAACCTTAAATTTAAATATAAACTTACAATAGCAGACAAACTGATGATTGAAATCAAAATTCAAAATAATACATTAACTGCAAATTTTAAAACAAGTTTACAGTTACAGGCCAACCATAAATAAAAATTAATTCAAATTTACATTAACAGATTAACGGGGAAATTAATTACAAATTTATATATACATAAAAAGACTGCTTATTAAGGATTTTGTTTTGCTTATTACCCATATTACCCGGATTAACCGGATTTTCAATTGTCTGGATTGCCTACGGTCCCAGTTAGTCCGGATAAAAGAGGTTTTACTGTATTAGGTAGGATCTTAAATTTCCTTTTTACAGAACATGTGATCAATGCTACTACACAAGAAATTTACACGTTGCCTTCCATATTCTGGAGATCGGTCGTTATTTTCATTTCTAAAAAGTGTCAGCTCTCATTTCAACTTCTGAACTGGATTTGAGCCCCTCACTTGCCAAATCGGTTAAGTCCATAAAACAAAAAGCAGAGAAAAGTGAACATAATATACATTTAAAAAAAAAATCCTCTGAAGATCTAAATTCAAATAAACACTGTAGAATGTATTATTGCAGATGTAGATTTTATCTGACGGCATATAAAATCTATAAGATAGAATATCCGTGGATTAATCGATATTATTATTACGATATTTGCGTGACTAAGGGACTGAAGGGGACTCACTACCCTTAAATCTTTAAAACACTAGCCGCTGCGCGACCAGCATGGTCGCTTTTAGTCTTACATTTTCTTTTGCAAAACAACTCAACTGAAAAGAACGTATGTAAGGAATATCACTATTACCTGTCATCATAAATATACGTTGTTAAGTGGTAGTGCGATCTCAGCCAAAAAAATTATAATCATTGCAAAATTCTATATATGGCTGATTCTAACACATCGGGATTGAAAAAATACGAATTTCCGCTACTTCAGAACAGAGTTAAAGATAAGACTGAGAAACCCAACAACAAAGATTTTAAAAATTACATTCCTCTCTATATGTAATATTTTTCAAAATTAAGATATCTACACTTTATCATTACATGAAATAAGAAATTGCTAGAGACAAATTTTTTCATTAAAAAAGGAGTAAAAAATTCAGCAAGTACTAAAATATAGTGTGGATTACATCACTCTATATGTATTATTGTTCAAAATTCAGATATCTACACTTAATCATACGAAATTAAAAATTGTTGGAAAAATTTCTTCACTTATAAAATGGAGTAAAAATTCAGCAAGTACTACAAAAAAAAGTGTAGGCAATTAACTCTTCTTACTTACTATTAAGATATTATAATGCAATTATTAATATTTTACTACGATATTCTTCAAATTTCTTGATATACACAGTTGAGTATTTCAGAAATAGGAGATGCTACAGTGACAGAATCAAAAGAGCGGACTCTACATAAACCTACATACAACTGTCCATGACTAAACACTGATTTGATAGGTCGAAACAAATTTTGTCAAAAGTTCGTCCTCTTACATACATTTAGAAAAACCGATGGAACAAAAGAATAAATTATCTCGTGAATAAATTAAAATTATTCACATGTAAAGTTCAGCAATTTAATTGCACCGATTTACGTGCTATCGTCGAACCGCTACACACACGCGGTTGGCCGCTAATGTTTACATCTGGTAGTTGCAGCCGTTGCCATTCGGAGTGTAGAAATATCGCCGATTTTTGTGCCGCATACCTACGCGTTTTATATATATAGATTCCATTTAAAAAAAAAAAAATTGTTAAAGTCTGATCATTTCTGAACAAAATAAAGCAAACTGCATGAAAATATTCCGCTTAATTCCGGAGATATTGATATTCTAAATATTTAAATACTGATCAAGTTTATGGTAAGAAAAATTCTAAACTCATTTTTCTCAAAATGTAATTTTGTATCATTCCGCAACTGATATCTCAAAAACTATGAAACATAATTCCATGAAATTTTTATCACTGCATAATCATGTTATTTTATTGCGTCTGAACTAGAATTATTGCAATCACTTCTCATTTTGTTATTTTTTTCAGGGGTAAATTAATGCAAAAATTTAAGGAAATTTTAATTATATTTCGAACAGTTTTAAAAAAAGTGAAAAAATATTTTAATGCTGAATGTTTTATGTTCAATTTTATTTTGAACTATTTATTTTAAATATAAAATAGGAATTATACATTTAAGTGTAAAATTAATTTCATAGTTCTGCGCGCAAGCCAGTATACAATAAAAATACTTAAAAAACAAGGTATATCTAAAGCATTTAAAAAAATTATTTAAAATTATTTTGAGAGTTGAAAATTTGTTTATCAAAATAAATATATAAATTTATCATATACATAAAATTTGGAAAAATTGGGAGTAAATTGAAATAGTTACAAAGAGTCAAAAAATATGAAAATATGCCTTATTTCCTCAACTTAAGGGTCGTGAGTCCCCTTAACCAATTTGACAAGTGGAAAAAAGTAATAAAATACAATTCAATCTTTAAATTATTTTTTTACTACATAAAAAATTGTAATAATTGTTTATTGTTTCGCAAGTACTTAGTAGTATGCCTTTATATTTTACTTAGATAATTAAATATCACTAACGGTTTCTAAACTTTTGTGCGTGGGCTTTGTGGCCCAGTTGGTAAAGGCAGCGAGCCAGTGATCTGAATGTCTCTAGTTGGATGCCGGTCGCTAACAAATCCACCGCCGTGTACAATAATGGCGGCTGGTTCACGAAAAATATGTTGTGGCTTTATCAATTCGACTAGAATCCTATATATAATAGCCGTTGTCTCTGTATGACACTTCCGGGTTGTAGTCATCTTGCAATTGAAGCCCTCAGTAAACAAACCGCCGGTTAGGCTTAATTTCAATTTCAGATGTGGATCAGAATTTTTTCTTACCTAAAAACAAATATCTTCTCCATCAAATCACGTTTGTTTAGCCTATTTTTCTATAAAACATTCAGAACTAAAAAAAAATTGGATGTTTTTAGCTGTATATTTAACAGTTTTTAAAAATCTGTTTACTTTTGCGATGAATTCTGAAAGTAAACAAACTTGAATGTGAATGAATCGCGTAGTGAACTGTAAAAAAATGGATGGCAGTCTACTACTCCAATCGCATGAAAAACTAAATAAATAAAAAATAATGATAGGGTTTGCTTTTACAAGGTGTGGATTAAATGTAATATTGTTAGATAATTCGGGATATTTTTTAACTTTCATATACTTTTTCCATTATGACGTCATTTTTAGTATTATGACGTCAAAATGACGGGTTGGATGGCAGTCTACTACTACAATCGCATGAAAAACTAAATAAATAAAAAATAATGAAAGGGTTTGCTTTTACAAGGTGTGGATTAAATGCAATATATTAGATAATTCGGGATATTTTTTAACTTTCATATACTTTTTCCATTATGACGTCAAAATGACGGGTTACCTACTAGTTTACAAATGATATCACAGCTCAATTGTCCTCCAGGTTCTAAGATTTTACAAATAATATCACATCTCAATGTCCTCCAGGTTCTCTGAATTTACAAATAATATCACAGCTCAATATCCTCCAGGTTCTAAGATTTTACAAATAATATCACAGCTCAATGTCCTCCAGGTTCTCAGAATTTACAAATATCACAGCTAATATCCTCCAGGTTCTCAAAATTTGCCTCCAGGTTCTCAGAATTTTCAAATAATATCACAGCTTAATGTCCTCCAGGTTCTCAAAATTTACCTCCAGGTTCTCCGAATTTACAAATAATATCATAGCTCAATGTCCTCCAGGTTATCAGAATTTACAAATGATATCACAGCTCAATGTCCTCCAGGTTCTCAGAATTTACAAATGATATCACAGCTCAATGTCCTCCAGGTTCTCAAAATTTACCTCTGGAGGTGCGGGATGAAGTGTATACTGGTCTCGTCACTTGACTCGGTTCAAAATTAATGGATCGGTCCTTTAGCCAAGTCGGACTCCCACCCTTGTGGGGCTATTCAAAACCGGAGCCACACCATTCTGCCCAGTAGCCTTTATGGACTTGATCTGATATACTGTTTGTCAAAGGCCACAACACAACACAAACTTTTGTGTAAACAAGTACATTAAGGTAAAGTTAAAAAACAATCTGTTCAACTTCATTACTAAGGCCCAGAAACATCTTTATATAACAATATAATCTGTGAATTTTTAGTTTCAGAAATCATATTAAAAGTAAATTATCAGTAAAATTACACATGTGTTAAAAATGAATAACCAAATGTTAAAAAAAATAAGGGGGTAAGATTCAAGAATCTTACACAGTCCCTAATACCAGTCATTTGTAGAGATGATCCGGCAGGTTTCACTACAAATGACTGGTCGCAACCCGCATGACACCAATTAGCCACAAATCCAGACCCCCAGCACCATCCAAGCCCTCGTGTCCAACAGTCCTTCATCACTTTACTAGTTCAGCTAGCGACACCGTCCTTTCCTCTGCCCACGATCAGAACCAGGCCCTGATTTTCTATAAGGCCCAGTAGGCTCGGGCCTAGAGGCCCCCGAATGTTGGGGGACCCCCTAAAATTTTAATTTTAAAAGGAAAAAAGAAAAAATTCCCAATTCCAATTTTCTTTTATTTTACCCTTTTTAATAGCAATTTTTTTATATATATATCCTTTCAAATTTTGATTGATTGATTGGTTAATCATATGTATAGTTATATGTATAGTTCATCATAAGTATGTTATAGTGTATGTAAGGGATTAATAAGTTTTTCTGGTTACATTGTATTGGTGTTTTAATGATAAAGTTAATATGTTGTATTTCTTTTTGTTATTTGATAAACTTCTAGACTTCTACGCTTCAAATAGCCAATTCTTGGTAACATGGTACTTCCACAATGATTCATGATTATTTTTTTTGTGTCAATTTTGGAAATTTTACGCCCACAATGTTAGGGCACCCCCATTCCGAGTTGTGCCTTTAGTCAAGAATTTTCTAAATCGGGCCCTGATCAGAACACCCAGGTGCCAAACCGTGGAAACCTTCTTTCCCCATTAGTTACCCAATTTAGGGCAACCACCACACCACCAAATATCAAGACCAATCCCCCATCAGGGAGGTTGCTTTATTAATTCAACTAGAATTTACAAGTAATATCACAGCTCAATTTGTAAATACAACTACCTGTTCAACTCGAACAGGAAACAATAAATAACATAACACTCAATCAATAACAATATTATAAAATAGCTTTCAATCTTTAAGAAATAAAACCATTTCATTTTAAATCGAAAATGCAACACATCGGGTTTCCACTCAGCTAGTGGTAAATAAATATTGAAAACTCTTTTTGGTAAAGAGTTACTTTAATTTTATAAAGCCATGCCGATCCCCCCCCCCCCAGAAAAGCGTTCGCGACTGGGGGTCGCGACCCATAAGTTGGGAAACACTGTGTTAGTTTTTTTTTCTTTTTTTTTTTTTTTTTTTGAGTGCCACGATAGAGAAAATTTGTCAGACATGGTCCGTTTCAGAATAACTGACCTACAATTTGGAAAATTATAATAAATTTTTAAGAATTCCGATGCAATTATTAAATGCATATATGTCATAGGGATATCTAAACTCAGAAACCTCTCAACTACTATTTTTTGCTGTTTTCATTTTATGTGGGAATACGATAACTCACAGCTGCCTCCATCTATTGATTCATAAGGGAACTCAATAAATAGTGTTAAGTGCATTCTAAAAGCATTTTAATGAACTGCTGTGACTTATTTATGACGTATTTATCTTACGCCTTGATACCACCCGTGTCAACACAATCAACATTAACAAATCTTCACAACTCGTGCAGAAAATAAGACTAGATAATTCTTCACAACAACTAGTTACAAACACTTAATATCACCAACTGATTTCAAGCAAGCTCAGCAAGTCAAGCAAGTCAATCTGATTTCAAGCAAGTCTGATTTCAAGCAAGTCTGATTTCAAGCAAGTCTGATTTCAAGCAAGTCAAGTCCCTGACTGTCCATAGTCCGTGGAGGCTATAAGCCTATCCACAGCGGCTTTGTATCTGCTGCATACGGCATCTGTCGGCAGATGATCGACATCTAATTTCAGTCCCGTTCTCGTCTGGTGTCTCTACCACAAGTGGTTCCTCTCATACATGGACTCTCACCATGTTCTTTCTCTGCGCAAACTTTACATCTTTCGTTTCTACAGTGCTAGAAACAAGGGGGTAAATTATTATAAGCTCTAAATATCAGATTTTTGCTAAAACAAGTGTATTGATATTTTTTTTTTTGTATAATCAAAGATCATTTGCAGATTCTAAACTTTCGTGTAAACAGAAAGTTAAGATAAAATAAAGATGTCATTTTCAACTGCAGTTGTAAGATTAAAAAACATCTTTATCTTATATAGAAATCTGATAATGAAAATTGTTAGTTTCAAGTAAAGAGTTAAAAGCATATAATCATTTAAATTATACAGCAGTTAAAAATAAATTACTAAATATTGAAAAAATAAGAGAGTAAATTTTTATAAACTTCTACCTCATGAAAGATAAGTTTTTATTAAAATATATGAATTGCATTTTATTTGGATAATTAAAGATTATTAGCATATTCTAAACTTTTGCGTTAACAAACATATTATGATAAACTAAAAAAAACCCTCTTTGAATTCAATTCTAAGGATAAGAAACATTTTTCTATAATATTGTAATCCGATGATGTGCATTGTTAGTTTCAAATATCATATTAATAGTTAAAAGAAAATAATCAGTTAAATAGTATATAAGTTAAAAATAAATCACCAAATTTTAAAAATAAGCGGCTCAATTCTATACTTTGACAATTGAAATTGAATTGTATGAAAGACAGGTGTTTGTTAAAACATTACAAAGATATTTTATTTGGATAACTTTAGATAATTTACATATTCTAAACTTTTGTTTAAACAACCACATTAAGATAAACTAAAATAAAAACCATTCCCGATTGCAATTCTGGGGCTGAAAACCATCTTTATATAATTTTGTAATCTGGGGAAGTTAATCGTTAGCTTCAGATATCACATAAAGAGATAAAAGAAAATAATTTCATTTCATAATCTATCACCTATTTTGTTTGTATCAACCTAATACAGAAATCATTCATAGCATGGATATTTAATCCTAACGTAAAACAATAATTTTAGAGGTGCGATATGGAGGGCTTAGAGAACAAAGTCCATGAAAGACTTCTGAGAAAACTGATTTTTAAGTTTAATTAAAAAGGTCTTCGTGTACTCTAAAACATATTTATATGGTATTTTAATCTTGTTGGTTCAGGTATCATATTAAGACATAAAAATATAGTCAGCTAAATTATATAAGTTAAAAAAAATCTCCAAATATCAAATACATAAGGGGGTAGATTATTATAAACTTTCCAGCTCATGACAGACAGACAGACTTTTGTTGAAACAAATGTACTGCTATTTTGTTTGTATAGTTAAAGATCACTAGCAGATTCTAAACTTCATGTAATAACTACATTAACTAATAAAAAATGTTTTTCCAACTGAAAGTCTAATTCTCAAAAATGTATTTATCTAATATTATAATCAATATTATAATCTGATGATATGAATTGGTAGTTTCAGATATCCTGTTAATAATTAAAAGAAAAATAATCAGCGAAATTATACATTATTTAAAAATAAATCATCAAATATTAAATAAACAAGTGGGTAAATTATCATAAAGTCTACAGATCGTTAAAGACAGATTTTTAAAACATACGCATTGATATGTGTTGTTGTTGTTTCCAATCCCCTTGGTGTAGGAAAGCCTACACTAAGTTCAAAGGACCTAGGTCCATGGCGAAGGGTAGTAAGCAGCATCACTTTAAGACGACGTACCACTAGGGCTGAAGCAGGGCCTGATTTAGAAAATTCTTGACTATAGGCACAACTTGGGATGGGGGCTCCCTAACACTGATGTCGGCGTAAAATTTCCAAAATTGACACACACACACAAAAAAAAATCATGAATCATTGTTAAAGTACCATTTTACCAAGAATTGGTTAGTTGAAGCATAGAAGCCTAGAACATATCAAATAACAAAAAGCAATACAACATATTAACTTCATCATTAAAACACCAATACAATGCAACCAGAAAAACTTAATTAATCCCTTATATGCACTATAACATACATATGATGAACTATACTTATAACTATACATGTGATGAACCAATCAATCTAATTTGAAAGGATATATAAAAAAAATTGCTATTAAAAAAAGTAAAATTAAAAAAAAATTTTTGAATTGGGAATTTTTTATTTTAAAATAAAATTTTTTTTGGGGGAGGGCCCAACATTCGGGGGCCCCTAGGCCCGGGCCTACTGGGCCTAATGGAAAATCAGGGTCTGGGCTGAAGTCTGAGTTGACCTCGATGAAATTGGTCCCATAATTTTGAACAGAGTCAAGTGACGAGACCGGAACACCTGACCCCGAACTTCCAGAGGTATTTTGGGAACTTGGAGGACATTGCAGCTACGACAGACTTTTTCCGTTCCCCGGCCGCGCTTAGTGTACACGTCGGTGGTTTTGTCTGCGCCGGGCATCGAACCAGCGACGTTCTGATCACCACCGCGTCTCGCCTTGGTATGTTATTTGGATAATTAAAGATCGTTAGTAGAATGTAAACTTTTGTGTAAACAACTACATTAAGATAAACTGAAAAACCCTTTTTGACTACAGTTCTAAGGCTAAGAAACATCTTTATGTAATATTGTAATCTGATGACGTGTGTTGTTAGTTTCAGATATCCTAATGAGAGTTAAAAAAAAACATTCGGTTAAATTACATATACGTTAAAAATAAATCACCAAATATTAAAAAAATAAGCTGGTAATTATTGTAAACTCTCCAGCTCGTGAACGATAGGTGTTTTTTTAAACATATGCATTGATAGTTTGTTTAGATAATTAAAGATAATTAGCAATTTCTAAACTATTGTGTAAACGGAAACTTAAGATAAACCGAAAAACCCTTTTTGACTACAATTTTAAGGCTTAGAAATATTTTTGTCTCATGACTTCTTTTGTCTAATATTATGACATGAATTGTTAGTTTCAGATATCATACTAAGAATTAAAAAAAAAGTATTCAGTTAAATTGCGTATACGTTAAAAATAAATCACCAAATATTAAAAAAATGAACGGATAAATTATTGTAAACTCTCAAACTAATGAAAGACAGGTTTTTGTTTAAACATATGCCCTGATAATTTATTTAGATAATTAAAGATCATTAGCAGATCCTAAACTTTTGTGTGAACAACTACATTAAAATAAACTGAGAAACCTTTTCGACTACAATGCTGGGGATAAAAAATGTTGGGGATTCTTTGTTTGGTATTGTAATCTGATGATGTGAATTGTTAGTTGTAGATTATTAAGAGTTAAAAATGAATAATCAATTAAATTATATATACGTTAAAAATAAATCACCAAAAATTAAAAAATTAAGCGGGTATATAATTATAAACTCCTTAGCTGATGAATGACAGATTTTTGTTAAAACTTAAGCATTGGTATTTTGTTTGTATAATTAAAGATTAATAGCATATTGTAAACTTTATCAACTACCCTTTTCTTCCTCTAGTATTAACGTTCAAAATATCTTTATCTAATATTGTAACCCGATGATAAAATTTGTTAGTTTTAGATACCATATTGAGAGTTAAAAATACATAATTAGTTAAATTATAAATAAATTAAAAATAAATCACCAAATGTTAAAAAAATAATCGGGTAAATTATTGTAAACTCTCGAGTTCATGAAAGACAGATTTTTTTTAAACATACGCATTGATAATTTATTTAGATAATTAAAGATCATTAGCATATCCTAAGCTGTGTAAACAACTACATTAAGATAAACTGAAAACACATTTCGACTACAGTTCTGGGGATAAAAAAAGTCATTGTTTGGTATTGTAATCTGATGATGCGAATTGTTAATTGTAGATATATTAAGAGTTAAATGTAAATAATCAATTAAATTGCATATAAGTTAAAATTAAATCACCAAAAATTACGAAAAAGCGGGTAAATAATTATAAACTCTTTAGCTCATGAAAGACAGATTTTTGCTAAAACTTTAGCATTGGTATTTTGTTTGTATAGTAAAAAATCAATAGCATTTTGTAAACTTTATCAACTACATTAAGATAAAATAAAAAACCCTTTTTAAACTCCAGTGCTAATGCTACAAAAATCTTTATCTAATATTGTAATCTGACGATGAAATTTGTTAGTTTTAGATACCATATTGAGAGTTAAAGATGCATAATTAGTAAATTTTAAATAAGTTAAAAATAAATCACCAAATGTTAAAAAAATAATCGGGTAAATTATTGTAAACTCTCTAGCTCATGAAAGACAGGTTTTTGTTTAAACATACGCATTGATAATTTATTTAGATAATTAAAGATCATTAGCAGATCCTAAACTTTTGTGTAAACAACTACATTAAGATAAACAAAAAAACCCGTTTCGACTACAGTTCTGCGGATAAAAAAACATCTTTATCTGGCATTGTAATCCGAATACTTAAGGTAAAAAAAATCCCTACAAAAACACCTTTTAAAAGCAATTAATTAGTCGTTTTAATGTAACGAGGAAGACATTAATAAAACTCCTCTTAGGCCCATTTCCACTCAGCTCAGATTACAATTATTATTATTAAAATAAATGAAGTTGTGAAAAAAAATTGTGTCTCCACGGCGCACTACATTTACATACTCATTAACGCTAATTACTGACTTTATGCCGTGTTAATTCCTGGCCTGATGAGTCAGTTCCGGCTAGGGATTTTTTTCCTCTTTCCCTTCGCCGAAATTCTCTCTTGTGGGGATTTTCGCGAAATGAGAGTCGTTTTTATTTGTTTGGTTGAGTGTTGATTTTCTGTTTTGCGAGGGAGATTTCTCTGTTTTAGACTAATTTTTCCTCCCTGTCGTGGCTCTATTACTTTTAGTTTCGTTAACATGTGTTTGATGTTAGAGTTAATTTGCCGCTTTAAAACTTAGAATGTCCATCGAACGCTTAAATATGGGGATTTTGATGATAAAAATCTGGTTGGTATTCTAAGCTAGGAAGGGAATATTTTATCAAAAATTGCTTTAATTTGTTAAACTTGCGCATGAAATAGGGAAAAGTATGTAATTCCCTGAAATTTGGTAAGGAGTTTTTTTTTTAGGATTAGTAATTTTAAAGGAGGCAAAAATAATGAATGGCTCACCTTCTTCGTAAGTTGCCCAATGTAAGTGTTCAGTTATTTTCTAAGCCCATTCGAGGTACTTAAAGTTGTAGTAAAACGTTTTCTGTGTCTTTTTTTTTCTCAGCGTGTTTTCTATACCCTTAATTACTTAGTTAATTAACAAAACTAATTTTTTTAGTAAAATTGGGAAATTAATTTTCTTTTTCAAACTTTTTTGAGAACTGGGAAACTAAAAGACATAATTTGGTGTTAGCGGATGTTAAAATGATATTGTTTTCAATTTTGTTGCATTTTAGATTTAACTCAAGGGAAAAAACAGAATGATATAAAAATTTCGTTAATAAGCTTTCGCGATGGAATTTTTTTTTCATTGTATATCAAGCAACAGGAGTTTTCTGTAATTTTCTATAATGTCATGTCACTGTATGAATATATATATATAACGTTTTCTAAGTAATTAAAATGCCTAAGTTGCCTAAGTAATTAAAATGCCTAAGTAATTAAAATTTAATGTGGGTGTTTTAAAAACAAAAATTGCAAATTTGAAAAATTCACATAAAGTATGAATTAAACCTTTGACGTAAATAAAATTAAACTCGATACTTTCAAATGATACTACACTCTTAGACAAAAAAAAAAGAAAGAAAAAAAAAGCGACGCACCAAGAAGGGGTAGTGCAAATTGGACATAAATTGATATGCGCGCACAGGTTTTCGACAGAAAATGCAAAATTTTAAAGTTTAGCGGCCAATGAATGAACCTGTGACGCTGCAGCGCATCTTAACTGCGCAACTGGCAGGATATTAAAGGGGAGAAATTTCGATTTCCGGTCATAAGTTCATCGCGAATTTCATTCCGCGTACTGTGGTAGACAGTAACTATGCCTCACATACAGGTGCGCGAACAATATGCGCAGATGTCAGCATTTGAGAGAGGACGTGTAGTTGGGCTCAAAGAAGCAGGTTGGTCTAATCGGCGAATAGCTCGACATTTGGATAGGAGCGATGCCACTATTAGACGATGTTGACAGGAATGGGTGAACCATGGCCGAGCACAGCGTCAAGAAGGAAGAGGTCGGCCTAGAGAAACGACAGAATGTGAGGACCGAGCAATTGTCAGAGCGGCACTCACAGCCCCAGTTTCATCATTACCATTGATCGTACGTGCAACTGGTGCTTCAGTGACCGCAAGGACCATTCATAGGCGACTCACAGAAAGGGGGCTGAGCTCACGGCACCTCTTGCGCCGACTACCATTGACCTCTGCACACCAATAAGTCCGTTTGCAGTAGTGTCAGGCACATTTGACCTGGAATGTCACTGACTGGAGTAGAATTGTCTTCAGTGATGTGTCCCGCCTCGAATTAAGCCCCGATGACCAGCGAATACGTGTCTGGTGACACCCCCAAACAACGGTGGGAGAGCGTTTTCTCAAAAATAATTTTTTTCATCGTTTCTCTTTACGCAAAATTTTCCTATAGCAAAAAGTGACGCTTAAAATGCCTTTAAATTTTGAATACTTTATCTATTGATGTTTATAAAGGGAACAGACTTCGCTCATGATTGCAGATTAATCAATTTTGTTTTGTTTACACTGGTAGGAATTGTAAGTGACAATGAATTTGAAGTGTTTTTTTTTTTTTTGTATATCAGTACTTTAACTGCTACAGACTCGGCGATAAACAGAGTATAATCTTGGGAACATCCTGTTTTTTAGAGAAAATTATCTTCATTCTCCAATTTATAAAATGATAATATATTTGTTTGTTTTTGGATTTGTCTTGTTTTGCTGAAATGTCAAATTTTCACCCATTTTTTTTTTCCGGTTTTCCCCCCTGAAAAAATTATTTTACTGTAACGGCTGAATTTTTTTATACATTTTTTCCAAGTTTTAACTTAAATGGCATAATAAAAAAATAAAAGACAAAATTTTGAAAATTTTTTTTTTAAATCTTCTCCGAAGGTGTACTTAACAAATAGAACATAAAACTTTAGACATAAAAACCAAGTACTTACATGTATAATGCAATAAATAGATAATATATATATTTTATGAAGTTAAAATAAAATGAAAAATACTTTAGGAACATATATGAAATTTTTTTAAATTGCAATATTGCCCAAGAAATGACATTAAGAATCTTCTAGTCATAATGTTATTTATCTTTTGCTAATTATAACTGCTTTGAAATTCTAAAGTATGCAATAATGCAATAAATAATACAAAAAATTGTATTATTTAATTACATTAATAATTGTAAAGTATGCAATAATGCAAAATAATGAAATAAATAAATAATAGATATTGTATGAAATTAAAATAAAATGAAAGATACTTTATAAACATATCTGAATTTTTTTAAAATTGAAATTTTGCACAAGAAAGGGTACTAAAACTCTTTTAATTATAATGTTATTTATCTTTTGCAAAGTATAACAGTTTTGAAATTGTAAAGTATGCAATAATGCAATAAATAATACAAAAATTGCATTATTTATTACATTAATAATTATAAAGTATGCAATAATGCAAAATAATGCAATAAATAAATAATATATATTGTATGAAATTAAAATAAAATGAAAAATATATTGAATTATTTTAATGTAACAGCTAAAATTTTTATATATTTTTTCCAAGTTTGAACTTGGAAAAAATATATAAAAATATGAAAATGGCATTATAAAAAAATAAAAGACAAAATTTTGAAAAAAATAAAAAAATCGCCTCCGAAGGTATACGTAAGAAATGGGACATAAAAACCAAATATTTACATGTATAATGCAAGAAATAAATAATAGATATTTTATAAAATTAAAATAAAATGAAAAATACTTCAGAAACATATCCGAAATTTTTTAAAATTGCAATATTGCCCAAGAAATGGTACTGAGAGTCTTTTAGTTATAATGTTATTTATCTTCTGCAAAGTGTAACTGCTTTGAAATTATAAAGTATGCAATAATGCAATAAATAATACAAAAAATTGCATTATTTATTACATTGATAATTGTAAACTATGGAAGAATGCAAAATAAGGCAATAAATAAATAATAGATATTGTATGACAATAAAATAGAAAATACTTTAGAAACATATCTGAATATTTTTTTAAATTAAAATATTGCACAAGAAATGGTACTAAAGACTTTTAGTCCTACTTTTCAAAAGATAAATAACATTATAACTATTTTAATATTGTAAAGTACTGTAAAAAGATTTTAATATTTTTCTATTGTTCCCAAAAATGGATCTGAAGATTTAATACATATGTTGCGGGATAGTATTTTTAATCAAATAAATCATTTGAAAACTTTATCAAACGGACGACTGTAAAAGTTATTTTGAAATTTATCTGGTAAATCATGCATTACTGAAAACAGCTTAACCGCAGATATTTCCCCCTTAAATAAAGAAATCCTACAGTATTGGATAAGAAATGATACTAAAAAACTTTTAGTTATACTTTGAAAAGATAAATAACATTGTAACTGTTTTAAAGTTGTAATTTATAGTAAAAATATTTTTAAAAAAATTTTTGTCCCCAAAAACGGATCTGAAGATTTAATACATATGTTGCAGGAAAATTTTTTAATCAAATAAATCATTTGCAAACCTTATCAAAAGGACGACTGTAAAAGTTATTTTCAAAATTTATCTATTAAATCGCTCGTTATTGAAAACAGCAGATATTTTCTCCTTAAATAAAGATATCCTACATTGCCTAAGAAACGGTATTAAAAATCTTTTAGTTATACTTTGCAAAAGAAAAATCTTTTAGTGTTACACTTTGCAAAAGATAAATAACACTATAACTGTTTTTAAAATTATAAAGTACTGTAAAGAGATTTAAAAACTTTTCTATTGTCCCCAAAAATTACCATTATTGGTACCATTATTGTACCAATATTTCTACAGTAATGGTACTAAGAATCTTTTAGTTATATTTCCGAAAACATAAAAAACAGTATAACTGTTTTAAAATTGTAAAGTACTGTAAAATGATTTTTTGAAACTTTTCTATTATCCCCAAAAATGGAACTAAAGATTTAATACATATGTTGCAGGAAAATTTTTTAAATCAAATAAATCATTTGCAAACCTTATCAAAAGGACGACAGTAAAAGTTATTTTCAAAATGTATCTATTAAATCACGCGTTATTAAAAATAGCAGATATTTCCTCCTTAAATAAAGATATCCTACATTGCCTAAGAAACGGT